>JAWZYU010000002.1:711701-1257074 GCA_038380435.1 Ryuthela nishihirai | reverse complement strand
CACTTTTTTGCACACCATGGGCTAAATGGCCAGGTCACATGGACCCCGAAGGCTCAGAGAAGGTTGGGGGAGGGGACCCACTGGAACAGCTGTTGGGAGACAGATGGTAGCCTCCTGTCAAGGCCATCCAGCGTGTTCTTTAACGTGCACAGGGTATGGCTCTCCCGCACACGGAGCCACTGCTTAACGTCCCATCCGACGGACGGCGGCCTTTCCAAGCCCATCGGTGTCCCCTACTGACCGTGGGCAGGTTGGGGAATTTTGCGGAGATAAATCTCAACGCTGACCCAGCTGGGACTCGAACCTGGGAACTACAGATTACGGGCCTGGCGCGCTACCGACTGAGCCACCCCCGCCCCTTGCATTTGAGAACGTCTTACAAAGGTTGATCAAATTAAATACCTACGAGGTATTATTGATAAAAGCCTTTCATGGAAGTATCACACTGATTATATTGTTGATAAGATAAAATCATTTATATCAAAATTTTACATATTAAGATTGTTACTGGGTAAAAGAAGTCTAAAAATGTTATATTTTGCTTGTGTATATAGTCAGCTACAATATGCAATGAAAGCCTGGAAGGACTTGCAAAACCAAATTTAAACAAGGCGTTGATTCTGCAAAAATTTACTGTTGAAATCATTGACAATAAAGGTCACTTCTTTGAATCGCGTCCTATATTTAAGAAATTGGGGTTACTGACTGTATGTCATCTTTACATTTTAAAGGTTCTTGAATATGTCTGTTTCAATTTACATCTATTTCAGGTTCGAAAGACATATATACCATTTAGAGACTCATCATTTAAATTGCAAATACCACGTATATCAAAGCAAACTACTACCCGTAATATAAACTCTATTGGACCTAAACTATATTGGGGCGGGGGTGGCTCAGTCGGTAGCGCATCAGGCTCGTAATCTGTAGTTCCCAGGTTCGAGTCCCAGCTGGGTCAGCGTTGAGATTTATCTCCGCAAAATTCCCCGCCCTGCCCCCGGTCAGTAGGGGACACCGATGGGCTTGGAAAGGCTGCCGTCAGCCGGATGGGACGTTAAGCCGTGGCCCCGTGTGCGGGAGAGCCCTACCCTGTGCACGTTAAAGAACACGCTGGATGGCCTTGACGGGAGGCTACCATCTGTTTCCCAACAGCTGCTCCAGTGGGTCTCCTCCCCCAACCTTCTCTGAGCCTTCGGAGTCCATGTGACCTGGCCATTTAGCCCATTGTGTGTAAAAAAAAAGTGCCGCTTAGAGGTAAAACAACCCAACCTAAACTGTACAACAGTGTTCAAGAAACAATGAAGAAAACGACTTCAAAACATTTATTTAATAAATCTCTTTGTAAATGGATTATAAAAAACGAATGATTATTCTATGTAAAACTAATATTTGACTGTCTACATCATAGATTGGTTCAATTACAAACTGTGGCCATGTTCTTTTTTTTGTATTTGCATTTTTATTTTAGCTATACACCAACGCTCAAATATTCAGTTGCTTTAGCTGGATATATCTCATTATAATTTTGTATTAATACGACTGTGTATCTAGATTGAATAAAAATTAAAATGAATTGAAACCTATTCTACTACCAGTCTCATCAACAGCTCGAATGAAAGAGTTCATCTCATCAACATCATTTGTCAAAAAGGCCAAATCATTAGCGTAATCTAAATCAGAAATTTTCGTATCTCCAGTCCATTTAAGGCCAAAATCTTTCCCTTGAAGTGAATTTCGAATAACATAATCAATAACCAAACTAAAGAGAAAAGGAGACAAAATGCACCCTTGTCGAACACCAGAAACAATGCTAAACCAATTGCTACAAGCCTTACCAACTCTCACACATGACGTAGTGTAATGAAAGCTCTCTATAATAACACTAACTTATCAGATGTTCCATATGATCTAACGATCAACCACAAATAATGTCGATCAACAGAGTCAAAAACCTTTTTGAAATCTATAAAGTTAGTAACCACAATCTGAAACTCGAAACATTTCTCAAGAATATATAAAAAAAAAAAATAAATACCCCCTCAAGCAGCTGCTTGCCACAGAGGTCTGACAGGAGCCTGTCAGTTTATATGCCATAGTAGAAGGTCTGAGAGGATGGCAGGACCTCAGGAACGTGTACAGCAACTGTACACGCTCCAGTTACCGTTCACAGCAAACTGGAGCCACACGCTCCAGTTTGCTGTGAACGGTAACTGCACACGCTCAATATTTCTGTGAGTGGGCCCACACGATCCAGGCTTTTGTGAGCTCACACGATCCAATGCAAATAAAATAAAAATAAATACCCCCTCAAGCAGCTGCTTGCCACAGAGGTCTGACAGGAGCCTGTCAGTTTATATGCCACAGTAGAAGATCTGAGAGAATAGCAGGACCTCAGCAGAAAACAACACGAACATCCATGCCTTACCCGGGGCTCGAACCCAGGTCCCTTAGATCAGTAGCCAAGCGTGCTAACCACTCGGCCACGGGACGGCCTCAAGAATATACCTAAGTGAAAATATTTGATCAATACATCTCCTACCACTTCTGGATCTGGATCTGCACTGTTCATCACGCAGTTGTCCAACCAAATTCTTAATTCTATTAAGTACAATCCTACAAAGAATTTTACCTGGAACAGAAAGTAAACTAATTCCTCTATAATTATTACAAGAACTACGATCACCCTTTTTAAAAATCAGAATAATAATACCTCTAGTAAAATCCTTAGGAACAACACCTTTGTCATAAAAAAAATCATAATTTTAGTCAGCCACGTGACAACACAGGAGTTCCCATTTCTAAGCGTTTTAGTGATGATTTCATCCACCTTGGGGATTTATGAAGTTTTAATTTAGAGATAGCCAAAGTAACTTCGGAATGTGATATAGGGCCATCATTAAAGCCAGTAATGCATCTATCCTCATTACAAACAATGGGAGTAGAAATAATCACATTGTTTAGAACATTTCTGAAATGACTCAGCCCACCTAGCTATCACAGAATCCTCACCTTCAACCACCTTGCCATGTTTATTCCTCAGTCCTGTGTACAGTCGCTCAAAAAAGTAACCGAACACTACGGTTGATTACAGAATTCAGAAAAAATATCTGGCAACGATATTTTTTAGAAATTACTGATCTGGCAACCTTCATCTCACGTGACACGAAGGTTGCCAGATCACTAATTTCTAAAAACATCGTTGCCAGATATTTTTTCTGAATTCTGTAATCAACCGTAGTGTTCGGATACTTTTTTGAGCGACTGTACTTATCTGTTTCTTCCCACACAAAACATTAACAATCTGGTACTATCCTGTGAAATCCGGTACAATCTGGTACAGGTAAGTAAACTTCCTACAGGTAACTAAACTTCGTAAACCTTAAGTTTACTTACCTGTAGGAAGGAAACAAGCACAAAAAAGCACAACAGTGGTGTCTAACTGCTTCCTCTGCTTTGTCAGCCAAGCTATCATGCCAAAGATTTTTATCAACTGTTAATTGATCCTTTACACGTTTATTAAGCTCGTTGTAATGCCTTCTGTTACGACTAGTGGAATGTTGATTCATATTAATCCAGTACTTTCTTCTTTCAGAAATAAGCTCCATAGCCTTATCACTCAAATTATTTTGTTTTCTCTGTTCCCTGGGGCGGGGGTGGCTCAGTCGGTAGCGCGCCAGGCTCGTAATCTGTAGTTCCCAGGTTCGAGTCAAAGCTGGGTCAGCGTTGAGATTTATCTCCGCAAAATTACCCGCCCTTCCCACGGTCAGTAGGGGACACCGATGGGCTTGGAAAGGCCGCCGTCCGTCGGATGGGACGTTAAGCCTTGGTCCCGTGTGCGGGAGAGCCATACCCTGTGCAAGTTAAAGAACACGCTGGATGGCCTTGACGGGAGGCTACCATCTATCTCCCAACAGCTGTTCCAGTGGGTCCCCTCCCCCAACCTCCTCTGAGCCTTCGGGGTCCATGTGACCTGGCCATTTAGCCCATGGTGTGAAAAAAAGGGCCGCTCAGAGGTAAAACAACCCAAATCTCTGTTCCCTTTTACCTCTCCCCAAAAGAAAAACTGTTGGTTTTAAGAAAAGCCTGTTTAAACTGATCCCATTCTTTCTCAACTTCATGGTAAGCAAACCACGATTATCATAATGATTAAGTAGCCTATCATGGTATGCTTTGGCTACATCTGGATTTTTCAGACCTTCAGTGTCAAAGGTAATTTTCTTAACTTTAGCATAACATTTCTTGATTGATTCATTTTATCTGACCCTTTTGACCAGATAAAATAGTCAGACCTAATTTCGGACCCTGTGTCCCATGGCCGAGTGGTTAGCACGCTTGGCTACTGATCTAAGGGACCTGGGTTCGAGCCCCG
The DNA here is from genome assembly GCA_038380435.1 of Ryuthela nishihirai. Classification (NCBI taxonomy): domain Eukaryota; kingdom Metazoa; phylum Arthropoda; class Arachnida; order Araneae; family Heptathelidae; genus Ryuthela; species Ryuthela nishihirai. The sequence continues at coordinate 1,252,705 of JAWZYU010000002.1, read as the reverse complement.
GGTAAGGCATGGATATGTGTGTTGTTTTTCTGCTGAGGTCCTGCCATCCTCACAGACCTTCTACTATGGCATATAAACTGATAGGCTCCTGTCAGACCTCTGTGGCAAGCAGCTGCTTGAGGGGGTATTTATTTGAGCCGTCCCATGGCCGAGTGGTTAGCGCGCTTGGCTACTCATATAAGGGACCTGGGTTCGAGCCCCGGGTAAGGCATGGATGTATGTGTCGTTTTTCTTCTGAGGTCCTGCCATCCTCACAGACCTTCTACTATGGCATATAAACTGACAGGCTCCTGTCAGACCTCTGTGGCAAGCAGCTGCTTGAGAGGGTATTTATTTTTATTTTATTTATGATCTGGTATTCCTAACTGAACTGGCCCATTTGCTGTTAATTAAAATGTAATCTATTATATTCCTGTGCAACCCATCAGGTGAAACAAATGGGTTGGTTGTTTTACCTCTGAGCGGCACTTTTTTACACACCATGGGCTAAATGGCCAGGTCACAAGGACCCCGAAGGCTCAGAGAAGGTTGGGGAGGGGACCCACTGGAACAGCTGTTGGGAGACAGATGGTAGCCACCCGTCAAGGCCATCCAGCGTGTTCTTTAACGTTGGGTTGTTTTACCTCTGAGCGGCACTTTTTTGCACACCATGTGCTAAATGGCCAGGTCACATGGACCCAGAAGGCTCAGAGAAGGTTGGGGGAGGGGACCCACTGGAACAGTTGTTGGGAGAAAGATGCTAGCCTCCCGTCAAGGCCATCCAGCGTGTTCTTTAACGTGCACAGGGTATGGCTCTCCCGCACACAGGGCCACGGCTTAACGTCCCATCCGACGGACGGCGGCCTTTCCAAGCCCATCGGTGTCCCCTACTGACAGTGGGCAGGGCGGGGAATTTTGCGGAGATAAATCTCAACGCTGACCCAGCTGGGACTCGAACCTGGGAACTACAGATTACGAGCCTGGCGCGCTACCGACTGAGCCACTCCCGCCCCAGGTGAAACAAATGTATATTTATAAATTCCCCTATGTTTGTAGTATGTGTTAGTTATTCGTAAACCTTAAGTTTACTTACCTATAGGAAGGAAACGAGCAGAACTTATCCTTTTTAATAAAAAAAAATAAATAAATACCCCCTCAAGCAGCTGCTTGCCACAGAGGTCTGACAGGAGCCTGTCAGTTTATATGCCACAGTAGGAGATCTGAGAGGATGGCAGGACCTCAGCAGAAAAACAACACCAACATCCATGCCTTACCTGGGGCACGAACCCAGGTCCCTTAGATCAGTAGTCAAGCGCGCTAACCATTCGGCCACGGGACGGCTAATGGTCACATACTCGGGATTATAGACTAATGGGAGGGGACTGGATATCCTCCTACGGTGATAAGAAGATTATAATTCTCAAAACGGTCTAAAATTCCGAAGAAGAAATTAGAAGATAAAAGATTGGATTTTATGGACTAATGGGAGGAGATAAGACTCTCCTCCTTCGGTGACGAGAAGATTATATTTGAGGTGAACTAAATTTCAAGAAGAAGGACTTAGAAGATAGAAAACTTTGTAGCCAATTGTTACTTTGCATTTAAATGAAAATGTAGTATTCATTTGTTTATTTTTTGTAAAGGCTAGTACCCTAAGTGTATATACTTGTATGAGTGGTTAGCGCGCTTGGCTACTGATCTACGGGGGCCTGCTTGAGGGGGTATTTATTATTTATTTATATGTTATTGTTTAGGTTGGGTTGTTTTACCTCTGAGCGGCACTTTTTTGCATACCATGGGCTAAATGGCCAGGTCACATGGACCCCGAAGGCTCAGAGAAGATTGGGGGAGGGGACCCACTGGAACAGCTGTTGGGAGACAGATGGTAGCCTCCTGTCAAGGCCATCCAGCGTGTTCTTTAACGTTGGGTTGTTTTACCTCTGAGCGACACTTTTTTGCACACCATGGGTTAAATGGCTAGGTCACATGGACCCCGAAGGCTCAGAGAAGGTTGGGGGAGGGGACCCACTGGAAGGTCACATGGACCCCGAAGGCTCAGAGAAGGTTGGGGGAGGGGACCCACTGGAACAGCTGTTGGGAGACAGATGGTAGCCTCCCGTCAAGGCCATCCAGCGTATTCTTTAACGTTGGGTTGTTTTACCTCTGAGCGGCACTTTTTTGCACACCATGGGCTAAATGGCCAGGCCACAAGGACCCCGAAGGCTCAGAGAAGGTTGGGGGAGGGGACCCACTGGAACAGCTGTTGGGAGACAGATGGTAGCCTCCCGTCAAGGCCATCTAGCGTGTTCTTTAACGTGCACAGGGTATGGCTCTCTCCCATACACGGGGCCACGGCTTAACGTCCCATCCGACGGACGGCGGCCTTTCCAAGCCCATCGGTGTCCTCTACTGATCGTGGGCAGGGCGAGGAATTTTGCGGAGATAAATCTCAACACTGACCCAGCTGGGACTCGAACCTGGGAACTACAGATTACGAGCCTGGCCAGCTACCGACTAAGCCACCCCCGCCCTTACATATTTCAGAAGTTATGAAACTTCGAAGTTAGATTCCCATTGACATAAGAATTCTCTTATTATTTTGGTAAGGCAAAGATATAATGAGTTAACCATTTTTTAGCTAATGTCCAAGAAATGATGCCACCCATATTTGCGAAGCATTGCATCATTATTTACCAAAGAAGAGCTCCACCCACCTCAAGGCAACGAGCTCACAAAATGTGTGGCCGATGTTTGTATCGCTAACACCCATTTGTCCCAATAATTACCGACGACTTCGACAGCTTGGTGCAATTACTGACGACCGACAAAGAATGACTGAAACGAATGATTCTAATGAGAGTAATTAACTATCAAGTACTCAGTAATAACAGAGGAGGATGGTGTTGGAACGCCCGTGTGCAGTGCGGAATTTAGAAGCCCCCTCGGTGTGATTTAGCTCTATTCATGCGCTGGATGAAATGCATCGCGTGATTTTTTTCATAACAATTCTGGGATTAATATCCTGTAAATATCCAAAAGACCAATGATTACAAGTCTCTAGAAATTGTAATTTCTACGGAAAGGCATTGGCGTGTAATTTTATACCAAGAGATTATAAATTGTAAAGCGTAATACTTAAATATGCAAGTTTTAAAGAAGTTGGGTTGTTTTACCTCTGAGCGGCACTTTTTGGCACACCATGGGCTAAATGGCCAGGTCACATGGACCCCGAAGGCTCAGAGAAGGTTGGGGGAGGGGACCCACTGGAACAGCTGTTGGGAGACAGATGGTAGCCTCTCGTCAAGGCCATCCAGCGTGTTCTTTAACGTTGGGTTGTTTTACCTCTGAGCGGCACTTTTTTGCACACCATGGGCTAAATGGCCAGGTCACGTGGACCCCGAAGGCTCAGAGAAGGTTGGGGTTAGGGGACCCACTGGAACAGCTGTTGGGAGACAGATGGTAGCCTCCCGTCAAGGCCATCTAGCGTGTTCTTTAACGTGCACAGGGTATGCCTCTCCCGCACACGGAACCACGGCTTAACGTCCCATCCGACGGACGGCGGCCTTTCCAAGCCCATCGGTGTCCCCTACTGACCGTGGGCGGGGCGGGGAATTTTGTGGAGATAAATCTCAACGCTGATCCAGCTGGGACTCGAACCTGGGAACTACAGATTACGAGCCTGGCGCGCTACCGACTGAGCTACCCCCGCCCCAGAGATATATGACTTTTAGATCACCATATATTGTCTACTTAAAATGGTCATATAGCAGTGAGTATTTTTCCATGCTTTCATAAGTTTCCTTCATTCCCACATAATGTGTCACTGGAATAGAAGATTTTTGGTTTTCTTTATGCAAAACGACAGCTTTTAAGCTGAATTTTGATGAATCTATAAATAGACGCCATTCCTTAGTGTCATGAGTTGTTGGAATTTCTTCCATCAGCCCTGAAATATTTATGCGGAAACACAAACCATCTTGCATCTTGTAATAAGCAGATAAATAAAAAAAATAAATACCTCCTCAAGCAGCTGCTTGCCACAGAGGTCTGACAGGAGCCTGTCAGTTTATATGCCATAGTAGAAGGTCTGAGAGGATGGCAGGACCTCAGGAACGTGTACAGCAACTGTACACGCTCCAGTTACCGTTCACAGCAAACTGGAGCGTGTGCAGTTACTGCACACGCTTAATATTTCTGTGAGTGGGCCCACACGATCCAGGTTTTTGTGAGCTCACACGATCCAATGTAAATAAAATAAAAATAAATACCCCCTCAAGCAGCTGCTTGCCACAGAGGTCTGACAAGAGTCTGTCAGTTTATATGCCATAGTAGAAGGAATCTGTGAGGATGGCGGATCCTCAGCAGATTTTTTTGCCAATTGCACGCAGTGTTCCCATTAAATTAGATAAACCAACACACGCTAAAAAAAAAGAAAAATATTTAAACCAATCATCTGTTACTGTTTTGGAAAAGAAAAATTTAACGTATTTCAATTTAAATACCAAGGAAAAAATCCCCGTAGAGCCATAGAAATTAGTGCTTAATATGGTTCTATTTCTTTAGTAAGCTTCAGTCACATGACATCCAAATTGAAGCATCCCCCCCCCTCCTTTCGTCCCCTCCTATCTCCCTACCTTCACACAATGATTCTGGAAAATTTTAGGGTCGGTGCAGCAGTGACGTCATCTCCCCCCCCCCCGTATCTACTTATTACCCACCAAGCCTGCCCAGTCGTCGTCCTTCCAAGCCGTAATTAACCCATTAGGCAGGCCTAATTTCCACCGACTATGGGCAGCTAAGGGTAGGGGGTGACGCGGCTTGGTCGGCGTTGATCGAAGCAATTAGCCGTCGTTGCCGAGCTCGGGTTAGCGGTGGCCCCAGGGATGCACTGCCGCCGCCGCCACCGACGCTCTGCCGGTCCGATTAGTGCCGGCTTGGATCGTTGCTTGGCTGGCTGCCCTGCAGCGGGAGCGCGAGGTGACCTCCCCCAAGAACACGTGGGACCAGGCGGCTGCAGGGTCAGATAACAGGGGCCGACGCCGCAGTGGCTTGTGTTGTGGCTGTTGCTATGGCGACAGAAAGGGACCATATAGGAGGAGAAAAGATAAAGAATGCCCTCTTGGTATTTGGTGAGAAAATAAGGGTCAGGGTTTGTCGGATGAATAGTGTCAATGACTCGAAAGATAAAAAAATATAAATATCCCCTCAAGCAGCTTCTTGCCAGAGAGGTCTGACAGGAGCCTGTCAGTTTATATGCCAAAGTAAGTGAAGATGGCAGGACCTCGGCAGAAAAACGACACAAACAGCCATGCCTTACCCGGGGTTCGAACCGAAATCCCTTAGATTAGTAGCCAAGCGCGCTAACCACTCGGCCATGGGACGGCCTCGAAAGATACCTACTAGTATATTTTTTGTTATAAATAAAAATATAAAAATAAATACCCCCTCAAGCAGCTGCTTGCCACAGAGGTCTGACAGGAGCCTGTCAGTTTATATGCCAAAGTAAAAGATCTGAGAGGATGGCAGGACCTCAGCAGAAAAACGACACATACATCCATGCCTTTGTTACGCCTTGAAATACAATGGTTTCCCTAAATTAAGGAACAACCCTATATTATGTCAATGGGAAGCTAACTTCAAAGCTCTATAACTTCTAAAATAAGTTTTTTTGTTTTGAAAAATGCGATTGCAGATAAAGATCTCAATCAAATAAATCCATATCTCGATTTTCAACAATATTCGTTCAGTATTTAATGAGTTATGGAAGTTTGAATATTTAGCGATAACAGTGCCAGCCACAAAAATTGACTTCAGAAGTTAATTAGAACTTAGTAAGCCGAGTGGTTAGCGCGCTTGGCTACTGATCTACGGGACCTGGGTTCGAGCCCCGGGTAAGGCATGGATGTTCGTGTTGTTTTCTGCTGAGGTCCTGCCATCCTCTCAGATCTTCTACTTTGTCATATAAACTGACAGTCTCCTGTCAGACCTCTGTGGCAAGCAGCTGCTTGAGGGGGTATTTATTTATTTATTTATTTATTTTATAGAAGTTATAGAGCTTCGATTTTAGCTTCCCATTGCCATGGCATAGCTTTGTTCTTAATTTATGGCAACCAGTGTAGTATGTACGTAAACAATGTGGTGTAATTTTGTCAGGGTTGTTGGGTTGTTTTACCTCTGAGCGGCACTTTTTTGCACACCATGGGCTAAATGGCCAGTTCACATGGACCCCGAAGGCTCAGAGAAGGTTGGGGGAGGGGACCCACTGGAACAGCTGTTGGGAGACAGATGGTAGCCTCCCGTCAAGACATCCAGCGTGTTCTTTAACGTTGGGTTGTTTTACCTCTGAGCGGCACTTTTTTGCACACCATGGGCTAAATGGCCAGGTCACATTGACCCCGAAGGCTTAGAGAAGGTTGGGGGAGGGGACCCACTGGAACAGGTGTTGGGAGACAGATGGTAGCCTCCCGTCAAGACCATCCAGCGTGTTCTTTAACGTTGGGTTGTTTTACCTCTGAGCGGCACTTTTTTGCACACCATGGGCTAAATGGCCAGGTCACATTGACCCCGAAGGCTTAGAGAAGGTTGGGGGAGGGGACCCACTGGAACAGCTGTTGGGAGACAGATGGTAGCCTCCCGTCAAGACCATCCAGCGTGTTCTTTAACGTTGGGTTGTTTTACCTCTGAGCGGCACTTTTTTGCACACCATGGGCTAAATGGCCAGGTCACATGGACCCCGAAGGCTCAGAGAAGGTTGGGGGAGGGGACCCACTGGAACAGCTGTTGGGAGACAGATGGTAGCTTCCCGTCAAGGCCATCCAGCGTGTTCTTTAACGTTGGGTTGTTTTACATCTGAGCGGCACTTTTTTGCACACCATGGGCTAAATGGCCAGGTCACATGGACCCCGAAGGCTCAGAGAAGGTTGGGGGAGGGGACCCACTGGAACAGCTGTTGGGAGACAGATGGTAGCCTCCCGTCAAGACCATCCAGCGTGTTCTTTAACGTTGGGTTGTTTTACCTCTGAGCGGCACTTTTTTGCACACCATGGGCTAAATGGCCAGGTCACATGGACCCCGAAGGCTCAGAGAAGGTTGGGGGAGGGGACCCACTGGAACAGCTGTTGGGAGACAGATGGTAGCTTCCCGTCAAGGCCATCCAGCGTGTTCTTTAACGTTGGGTTGTTTTACATCTGAGCGGCACTTTTTTGCACACCATGGGCTAAATGGCCAGGTCACATGGACCCCGAAGGCTCAGAGAAGGTTGGGGGAGGGGACACACTGTAACAGCTGTTGGGAGACAGATGGTAGCCTCCCGTCAAGGCCATCCAGCGTGTTCTTTAACGTGCACAGGGTATGGCTCTCCCGCACACGGGGCCACGGCTTAACGTCCCATCAGACGGACGGCGGCCTTTCCAAGCCCATTGGTGTCCCCTACTGACCGTGGGCAGGGCGAGGAAATTTTGCGGAGATAAATCTCAACGCTGACCCAGCTGGGACTCGAACCTGGGAACTACAGATTACGAGCCTGGCGCGCTACCGACTGAGCCATCCCCGCCCCAATTTTGTCAGGAATCGTGATTAGGAAATCGAAACTGGAATTCAAAACTTAACGGAAAATCACTCAACGTAAATACGTAATCGTCATGTAACCACGGGCTTATAGAGATCCAACTAGATTAATCTCCGAAATGATATTCTGTGAAATGGAAATAAGAATTCGGCAAGAAAATTCCGTTGCAGTTTTAAAAAATAATAATTTATACTATTCTTTATTTTACGTATGCATGAAGTGTGTGTTTTGTTTTTAAATACAGTGGACCCCCGATATAACGCGCATGTCGGGCGGGAAACAACACCCGCGTTATAAGGTGAACCGCGTTATACCGAGCGGCGCGGTGGCGACACAATAAATTTCACACTGTAAGCTTTTCTTTTACTCATCATGCATACAATAATTAAACACTATTCAAAATACATGCAGGAACTCAATACATACACAATTACTCAATACGCAGTAACAATAAAATGCGATACTCACTAACGCCGCACGGACCTGTATAAACATGTTTGAACTTATCGCGAACATCGTCCGCGCTATAACCGAGTGCGCGGTATAGCGAGCAGCGCTATAACGAAGGTCCACTGTATGTGCAATTGAATGATACTGTTTCGGATTAAAGTGGACGAGCACTGAACGTGATCTCAAGTAAATATTTTACAATGTTAATTGCAAAACAATGCAATTTATTTGAAAGGTATGGATGAAATTATTTATACAAACTACAGTACTGTGCAAATTTGTTGGGACAAGCGAAGCCTGGAGAACCTCTTCGATCCGGCCACATCCAGCAATCCCCCAAAGTCATGTTTTGGGGATGTTTCACATCTTTCGGGACACAGACGCTTCACCCCATTGAAGGAATGATGGACAGCAAAAAGTACATACATAGGCGTTCTGGAGGCGAAAATGGTCCCAACACTGCAGAAGCTGTTTCCTAACGGCGATGGGGTATTTCAACAGGATCTGGCTCCATGCCACAATTCTAAGCTTGCTAAGAACTTCTTTACCCAGCAACATTTGAAGGTATTGGAGTGGCCAGGAAATTCACCCGATCTAAACCCCATTGAAAATTTGTGGGCCATTATTAAAGCGCGCATATCTAAGATGGATTGCACGACGAAAACCAAAATGATAGAAAGTGTCATGAAAATGTGGTACCACGACCCTGAAGTGAAGGAGATGTGTGGAAAGCTAGTGGCATCAATGGTTGAGAGGGTGAAAGAAGTAATTAAAGCTAAGTGGGGGGGGGGTCACATTCACTAATAACTACACTATTAAACAAATAAGTATTTCAGTTGTGTCTTTGTGACCGCATTTTCCTATTGTCCCAACTGATTTGCACAGTACTGTAAGTCAATCGGCACGAAACTCTATAACAATACAAAGATGGACTTTTAGAAGAATCCATTACCACAATTCTATTCACACCCAAATCACGAAACAAGACTAAAATCATTCAATGAACAATAGAATCATGTTGGTAAATAAATATTCAATCTGACAAGAACTTCCTACTTCAATCTGAACTGGATTCGTGTGCTTCGTTAACAGATATTGATGAAGTTAATAAATTCCTTTCTTGTCATTGTTTTTTAAATTATACCCTTTTGCGTGTGAATATCAGAAGTTTGCGATTGCATTTCAATGATTTACTTGTATTAATGTACCAATTTCGAAATCTCATTGATATTATAATCTTAAGTGAAATTTGGGTAAAGGATGATGAAGTTGTAAATTATAAAATTGATGGTTATCAGCAATTTTTTAGGAGTAGGCAATATAATAAATCAGGAGGAATTGTAGTTTATGCAAATGTTACGAAGTTTAGTTTTTGTAATTGTAATGTAAATATGAAAACTGCAGAGAATATTAATCTATTTGACTGTAATACAGGTATATATTTATGTCCTATATATCGTTCTCATGAATACTCCGTCAGAGAATACATAACTGAATTTAGTAGTACTTTGCAAAATATTAAAAATAATAAGCTAATAATAATTGGGGATATAAATCTTAATCTATTAAGCAACAGCTCGGAGGTGTCAGATTATTTTGATGTAATGTCTTTAAATGGTTTAAATGGCTTTTAAATGGTTTAAATGGTTAAATGGCTTTTGTGAATATTGCTACGAGATCTGCTTTTTCCTCTCATACTTGTATAGATCATGTATTTATACGAGATAAGAATAATGATTATACTTACAATACAGCTGTCTTCCGAAATGATATTACAGATCATTATCCAATACTTGTAAGCGTAAGTGGGAAAGAAATTTTTTCTAACCCTAAACCTTTAGTGAAAAGCTGTATAGATTATAATTTATTCGAGAAATATATTAAAGAATATAAATGGAACAATGAAGATGATAAAACTGATGATGTAAATGCATTATATGATAAATTCATATACATGATAAATGAGGCCAAAACAGTAAGTACTAAAGTTACTAAAAACAATAATGTTTTGGGTCCTACTCAGAGGAGCAAAAGCAAATGGATAACAAATAAAATTATAATTTTAGCAAAAGAAAAGCAAAAATTATACAACAAATATAAAAAACGCCCTTTTGATAAATCGCTTGAAAAGCAATATAAATCATTAAGAACTCAACTAACAAATAAAACTAGGTATGCAAAAAAACTTCATTATTTAAAAGAGTTCCATAATTGCAATAGTGATGTGAAAAAGCCATGGGCAACAATAAATAGTATTTTAGGGATCGAAAAAAAACCTGAGATATATCCTTCAAAAAATTTTGATGAAGATCTAGCAAATAAATTTAATGCACATTTCATAGAAGTTAACCTGGGGTATCAATATACTACAAATAATTTTAATACTGAAATTGACAAATATGTAAACCATAATGATAACTCAATGGTTCTGTTTGAAGCAGATCAAACGGAACTAAAAAATATAATATCACAATTGAATAATAAGAAATCATGTGGTTATGATGAAATAAATGCCCATATGTTAAAAATTGTTTTTAAATATAAACCTCATATCTTTGTAAAAATTGTAAATTTATCTTTTTCTACTGGAATGTTCATAGATGTTTCAAAAATTGCTAAAATAAAGCCAATTTACAAAAAAGGCAAAAATACGGATTTTAATAATTACAGACCAATTTCCATACTTCCTATCTTTTCAAAAATAATTGAAAAACTCATGAAAGAGAGATTAATGAAATTTCTATCGAAATATAATTTCTTATCAAATAAACAATTTGGTTTTAGAGATAAATTGGGTACAGAACATGCTATGTTACAATTTACCGGCAACACCTATAACAGTGTAAATGAACACAGGAAAACTTTAGCCTTATTTATTGACATAAAAAAAGCTTTCGACACAATAAATCATGAAATTTTAATGCAAAAATTAAGTGTAATAGGAATAAGGGGACTTGCTTTCAATTGGTTTAAATCATATTTGGAAAACAGGAAACAATATGTGGCTATAAATTAACTGGAAAGTAATATGCTTGTTTTGAATGGTGGTGTACCGCAAGGTTCTATTCTTGGGCCAGTATTGTTTTTAATATATATTAATGATTTTTGCAATTTAAATTTATTCGGCAAAATCACAGCTTTTGCGGATGACACAGCGATAGTGTACTCGACTGAAACTAATAATGAGTTAGTTAGTGTTCAAACTGCAAATAAATGTGGATAAAGCTAATTTTATCTATTTCGGCTTATTGAATACAAGTAAAGAGGTTGTCATAAAATACCATAATTCTGGTTGTAATTTGGTAAATGGTTGTGTATGTAAAACTATTGAACAAGTTGAAAGTGTTTAGATATCTAGGCATTTATGTTGAACAAAATCTAAAATGGAAGAAACAAGTAGATACAGTGTGTAAAAAATTAAGATTTATTTTGTATAAGTTATATTATCTTAAATCATGTTTCCATAAGAAGTTGTTAATTTTAGTTTATTTCGCTTGGGTTCACTCAATTTTAATCTATGGAATCACATGTTGGGGGGGAGATTATATATCAAACCTACTCCCTCTAGTGAAATTGCAAAATAAAATTGTAAAACTAGTTTCAAATAGCAATATTAGCAATGTAAATTATCATTACATAAGCAATAATATATTACCCTTGAGAAAGTTATATTTTTACAGAAGTCTTTTGTATCTACATAAAAACAACAATTGGATCGAAAAACGGTTCATCCCATACGATACCAGATGTTCTACAAACATGTTTCATGTTGTGAAATCAAAAAAAGAAATCATGCATAAGCATTTCAATTTTATTGCACCAAAATTATATAATCCTTTACCAAATACAGTGGACCTTCGTTATAGCGCTGCTCGCTATACCGCGCACTTGGTTATAGCGCGGGCGATGTTCGCGATAAGTTCAAACATGTTTATACAGGTCCGTGCGGCGTTAGTGAGTATCGCATTTTATTGTTACTGCGTATTGAGTAATTGTGTATGTATTGAGTTCCTGCATGTATTTTGAATAGTGTTTAATTATTGTATGCATGATGAGTAAAAGAAAAGCTTACAGTGTGAAATTTATTGTGTCGCCACCGCGCCGCTCGGTATAACGCGGTTCACCTTATAACGCGGGTGTTGTTTCCCGCCCGACATGCGCGTTATATCGGGGGTCCACTGTAGTTTAAAAGAAGAAAAAAGTGATTGTAATTTTAAGAAAAAAAAAATTTTTTTTGGTAAATACTGAAGATATTGAAGACGCTTTTAATGTAATTTCTTAGTTTTTTTTTTATCCATTGCCAAAGATTTTCGTTTTTTTTATTTTTAATCGCTTTTTTTTTAATTTTATGTTATATTACTTCCTTTTGCTATTTTCCATCCAAATTTGATGGTCAATTTTTGTGTGTAATGTTTCTGTAAATGAGAATGGAAATAAATTTTATTATTATTATTAAAAAAAATTCCTAAACAAACTGAACAACTAAACACTCAATGACTACTGTAGTTCCCAGGTTCGAGTCCCAGCTTGGTGAGCGTTGAGATTTATCTCCGCAAAACTCCTTGTCCTGCCCACGGTCAGTAGGGGACACCGATGGGCTTGGAAATGCCGCCGTCCGTCGGATGGGACGTTAAGCCGTGGCCCCGTGCCAGGTCACAAGGACCCCGAAGGCTCAGAGAAGGTTGGGGGAGGGGACTCACTGGAACAGCTGTTGGGAGACAGATGGTAGCCTCCCTTCAAAGCCATCGAGCGTGTTCTTTAACGTGCACAGGGTATGGCTCTCCCGCACACGGGGCCACGGCTTATACGTCCCATCTGACGGACGGCGGCCTTTCCAACCCCATCGATGTCCCCTACTGACCGTGGGCAGGGCGGGGAATTTTGCGGAGATAAATCTCAACGCTGACACAGCTGGGACTCGAACCTGGGAACTACAGATTAAGAGCCTGGCGCGCTACCGACTGAGCCACCCCCTCCCCTCTCTCACTTTACAGACCTCAAAAATTCGGCGAAATGATTTTCCTTTGCCTACACTGTTGCTCCTTTTCAACCACAAGAATAAAAGATAAGATTCTCCAAGAATCTGGATTCCCTCTTGGAATCGCACAATCACTCATTAGATGGTTAAATCATAATAAAATCTATTTAAATGAGAAAAAAACAAAAATTGATGATTATTCATTCACCAGGATTTCATATTCATCAAAACCTCTTTATCAAAACCAATAAAATAAATTGCAGAAAAAAGGATGCTTCAAATTATGAATCATTATGCAGTTGCCCACTTGTTGAGCAAGTAAATAAAATAAATTACTTAGGAATCATTTTTGATGAATATTTTAAGTGGAATGCCCATATATCCCACATATGTGAAAGCTTGAGAATATCGGCGATAAAAATTCAAAAATTGAAATACGTATTAAATATGGAAACATGTGTACTATTTTATAAAGCAATATGCGAATCTATTTTAAATTATGGAATAATTGTGCATGGAACAACTAACTTAACTAACATAAATAAAATAGAAAAACTGCAGTCTATAATAGCTAAAAATATTATTCCGTTTCATTTGCAAAAAATTTATAAAACTTCTACCGATAGATTAAAATTTTTAAATCTTTTATCCTACAGCAATTTGTATAAATATAATGTAATACATAATTAAAAAATTTTTTGACGAAACTTACAAACTAAAAATTCAACATAATAAAAATAAAAGACTTCAAAACCAGGGTTATTACAAATTGCCAAATTTTCGAAATAATTACGGGAAACATACCTCTGAATATCAAGTACCACTTATATTTAATGCTATTCCAAAAGAATTACTAAATATAGATTCTTTTAGAAGACTTCAAATGGAATTAAAAAATTATTTGGTATTTTCTAGTTAGCTGATTTTTATGTGTTGTGTTTTGTGGATTTATTTGATGTACACCATTTTTGTGGCTGAATGACCTATGTTAATATAATTTATTCATTTTCCTGCAGATAAGCTATTTAGCTTTGCGGGTCAAATGGTAAATGTATTTGTATTCCTTACTCTTATGAATAAAAATTATATTCTTTCAAAAAAAAAAAAAAAAAAAAAAACATGGGGTCTTTGTGGCCCGCCCGTTGTGTGCAAAAAAAGTGCCGCTCAGAGGTAAAATAACCCAAACATTCCACTTCGTCAAGGCATCCAGTTCACGTTAAAAACACGCTGGATGACCTTGTAGGGAGGATGCCATCTGCCACCTAATAGTTCCCCAGTGCCGAACCTTCTCTGAGTCTTGGAATCCTTATGACATTGCCATTTATTCCTTTGTGTGCGGGGCGGGGGTGGCTCAGTCGGTAGCGCGCCAGGCTCGTAATCTGTAGTTCCCGGGTTCGAGTCCCAGGCTGGGTCAGCGTTGAGATTTATCTCCGCAAATACGCCCTGCCCACGGTTAGGAGGGGACATCGATGGACTTGAAAAGGCCGCCGTCCGTCGGATGGGACGTTAAGCCATGGCCCGTGTGCGGGAGAGTCATACCCTGTGCACATTACAGAACACGCTGGATGGCTTTGATGGCTACCATCTGTCTCCCAACAGCTGTTCCAGTGGGTCCCCTCCCCCAACCTTCTCTGAGCCTTCGGGGTCCATGTGACCTAGCCATTTAGCCCATGGTGTGCAAAAAAGTGCCGCTCAGAGGTAAAACAACCCAACGTTAAAGAACACGCTGGATGGCCTTGACGGGAGGCTACCATCTGTCTCCCAACAGCTGTTCCAGTGGGTCCCCTCCCCCAACCTTCTCTGAGTCTTCGGGGTCCATGTGACCTGGCCGTTTAGCCCATGGTATGCAAAAAGGTGCCGCTCAGAGGTAAAACAACCCAACCCCTTTGTGTGCGAAAATGTGCCGCTCAGAGATAAAATAACCTACTTCGTAAAGGCATCCAGTTAACGTTAAAAACACGCTGGATGACCTTGATGGGAGGATGCCATCTGCCACCTAATAGTTCCCCAGTGCCGAACCTTCTCTTAGTTATTGTGTGCACAAAAATACCCCCTCAGGCGTGAAACAGCCAAACCTTTCAAAAAAACCCATCCCTTGGTTGGGTTTTCTCGAAAGTTCTTCCTTGCCACGAGTAGAAACACAAAACTACTCTTCAACACCTTTTTAAAAAACACCATTTGCATCTCAACTGTCGATATTTTAAACAATTCCCAGTCTGCAGCTGAAACGGGAAAAAAAAGATCAAAAACCCGCTCAACTCCCCACTTTTTTTTACTTTGAATTTATTTTTTCGTTTTCGCTTTGACAATAGTGCGAAAGTTCACGGAGGTTAATCAAGCGTCGAGACCGTTGTAATTATTTTAGGGCTTTTACTGCCGAAGGATTATAGTTGTGCCGCTGGGATATGGTGGCAATAAAATGTTATGGTGGCCGGAATAAAAGTTACGATCGTGGATTTTCACGACCGCGTCTAGGGCTTTGGGAACCGTAATGGGTGGGTGGGCGGGCAGTGAGAATTTCGTTTCTCACATCTGCGAAAGGGAGGGGAAAACACTAGAAACGATAGATGCGGTGAAAGCGAGACTGATGATCTGTTTAATCATCATACTCAAGTGGCTGATATTCGCGTTTTTTTTTTGGTCTTTATTTATCTTACGCGATTATTTATTACTGGGACAGAGTAATAAGATTGATGAAGATCCTCATATGCAATTGATCTTGGTGATCTTTTTTTTACCTGTGTTTCGAGTCCCGGTAAGGCATGGATGTACGTGTCGTTTTTCTGCTGAGGTCCTGCCATCCTCTCAGATCCTTCTACTATGGCATATAAACTGACAGGCTCCTGTCAGACCTCTGTGGCAAGCAGCTGCTTGAGGGGGTATTTATTTTTGTTTTATTTACATTGGATCGTGTGAGCTCACAAAACCTGGATCGTGTGGGCCCACTCACAGAAATATTGAGCGTGTGCAGTTACCGTTCACAGCAAACTGGAGCGTGTGCAGTAACTGCACACGCTCCAGTTTGCTGTGAACGGTAACTGGAGCGTGTACAGTTGCTGTACACGTTCCTGAGGTCCTGCCATCCTCTCAGACCTTCTACTGTGGCATATAAACTGAAAGACTCCTGTCAGACCTCTGTGGCAAGCAGCTGCTTGAGGGGGTATTTATTTTTGTAGCCGTCCCATGGCCGAGTGGTTAGCGCGCTTGGCTACTGATCTAAGGGACCTGGGTTCGAGTCCCTGCTGGAGGGGGTATTTATTTTTTTTTATTTTCCGGAGGGAAGAAAAGGCTGGAAAATTCTTTAACGAAAAAAGTAGAATTTGGAGATAGATAATATAGTAGAGCAGCGGTTTTCGACTGTTGGGTTAATAAGTCTGAGCGCCAGTTTTTGGCACATATTCAGCCAAATGGACAAGTCACAAGGACCCGGATAAGATTGGGAAAGGGATCCAATTGCAGCTGATAAGAGACAGATCGAAGCTCCAGTCGTAGACGTTCATCGTGTTCTTTAACGTGCACAGACGACTATGAATCGCACTTTTTTTAACACAACAGGCCAAATGGCAGGTCACACGGACCCCTTGATTGGGGAGGATATCCACTGGAACAGCTGTTAGGAGACAGAGGGTAGCCTCCCGTCAAGGCCATCCAGCGTGTTGTCTAACGTGCACAGATGACTATGAATAGCACTTTCTTCATACAATAGCCAAATGGCGAGTCATAACGACCCCTAGGACTCAGGAAAGATTGGGAAAGGGGATTCACTGGACAGCTGTCTTGTTAGGAGGTTTTGACGGGAGGTCCATAACCTTCCGTCAAGGCCATCCAACGTGTTTGTTAGCGTACATGGAGGCAATGGCTTAACACTCCACCTGATGGACGGTTGCCTTTTTAAGACCATCGCTTTTCACTTTCTGACCAAGGTGGGTCACTGTCTGACCCCATCTTTCACTATCTGACCTTTCTCGGGGGGGATTCCCGGGAACTGCAGATTCTGGGCCTGGCGCGCAATCAGCTGCGACAATCTCTACCCTACCCATGTGTGGGTGAAAGCACGGAATACTAATAGAGAGGAGGGGTGGTTGGTTGGGTTGGGTTGTTTTACCTCTGAGCGGCACTTTTTTGCACACCATGGGCTAAATGGCCAGGTCACATGGACCCCGAAGGCTCAGAGAAGGTTGGGGGAGGGGACCCACTGGAACAGTGTTGGGAGACAGATGGTAGCCTCCCGTCAAGGCCATCCAGCGTGTTCTTTAACGTTGGGTTGTTTTACCTCTGAGCGGCACTTTTTTTGCACACCATGGGCTAAATGGCCAGGTCACATGGACCCCGAAGGCTCAGAGAAGGTTGGGGGAGGGGACCCACTGGAACAGCTGTTAGGAGACAGATGGTAGCCTCCCGTCAAGGCCATCCAGCGTGTTCTTTAACGTGCAAAGGGTATGGCTCTTCCGCACACGGGGCCACGGCTTAACGTCCCATCCGACGGACGGCGGCCTTTCCAAGCCCATCGGTGTCCCCTACTGACCGTGGGCAGGGCGGGGAATTTTGCGGAGATAAATCTCAACGCTGACCCAGCTGGGACTCGAACCTGGGAACTACAGATTACGAGCCTGGCGCGCTACCGACTGAGCCACCCCCGCCCGTTCTTTAACGTGCACAGACGACTATGAATCGCACTTTTTTTAACACAACAGGCCAAATGGCAGGTCACACGGACCCCTTAATTGGGGAGGATATCCACTGGAACAGTTGTTAGGAGACAGCGGGTAGCCTCCCGTCAAGGCCATCCAGCGTGTTGTCTAACGTGCACAGATGACTATGAATAGCACTTTCTTCATACAATAGCCAAATGGCGAGTCATAACGACCCCTAGGACTCAGGAAAGATTGGGAAAGGGGATTCACTGGACAGCTGTCTTGTTAGGAGGTTTTGACGGGAGGTCCATAACCTTCCGTCAAGGCCATCCAACGTGTTTGTTAGCGTACATGGAGGCAATGGCTTAACACTCCACCTGATGGACGGTTGCCTTTTTAAGACCATCGCTTTTCACTTTCTGACCAAGGTGGGTCACTGTCTGACCCCATCTTTCACTATCTGACCTTTCTCGGGGGGGATTCCCGGGAACTGCAGATTCTGGGCCTGGCGCGCAATCAGCTGCGACAATCTCTACCCTACCCATGTGTGGGTGAAAGCACGGAATACTAATAGAGAGGAGGGGTGGTTGGTTGGGTTGGGTTGTTTTACCTCTGAGCGGCACTTTTTTAGACACCATGGGCTAAATGGCCAGGTCACATGGACCCCGAAGGCTCAGAGAAGGTTGGGGGAGGGGACCCACTGGAACAGTGTTGGGAGACAGATGGTAGCCTCCCGTCAAGGCCATCCAGCGTGTTCTTTAACGTTGGGTTGTTTTACCTCTGAGCGGCACTTTTTTTGCACACCATGGGCTAAATGGCCAGGTCACATGGACCCCGAAGGCTCAGAGAAGGTTGGGGGAGGGGACCCACTGGAACAGCTGTTAGGAGACAGATGGTAGCCTCCCGTCAAGGCCATCCAGCGTGTTCTTTAACGTGCAAAGGGTATGGCTCTTCCGCACACGGGGCCACGGCTTAACGTCCCATCCGACGGACGGCGGCCTTTCCAAGCCCATCGGTGTCCCCTACTGACCGTGGGCAGGGCGGGGAATTTTGCGGAGATAAATCTCAACGCTGACCCAGCTGGGACTCGAACCTGGGAACTACAGATTACGAGCCTGGCGCGCTACCGACTGAGCCACCCCCGCCCGTTCTTTAACGTGCACAGACGACTATGAATCGCACTTTTTTTAACACAACAGGCCAAATGGCAGGTCACACGGACCCCTTAATTGGGGAGGATATCCACTGGAACAGTTGTTAGGAGACAGCGGGTAGCCTCCCGTCAAGGCCATCCAGCGTGTTGTCTAACGTGCACAGATGACTATGAATAGCACTTTCTTCATACAATAGCCAAATGGCGAGTCATAACGACCCCTAGGACTCAGGAAAGATTGGGAAAGGGGATTCACTGGACAGCTGTCTTGTTAGGAGGTTTTGACGGGAGGTCCATAACCTTCCGTCAAGGCCATCCAACGTGTTTGTTAGCGTACATGGAGGCAATGGCTTAACACTCCACCTGATGGACGGTTGCCTTTTTAAGACCATCGCTTTTCACTTTCTGACCAAGGTGGGTCACTGTCTGACCCCATCTTTCACTATCTGACCTTTCTCGGGTGGGATTCCCGGGAACTGCAGATTCTGGGCCTGGCGCGCAATCAGCTGCGACAATCTCCACCCTACCCATGTGTGGGTGAAAGCACGGAATACTAATAGAGAGGAGGGGTGGTTGGTTGGGTTGGGTTGTTTTACCTCTGAGCGGCACTTTTTTGCACACCATGGGCTAAATGGCCAGGTCACATGGACCCCGAAGGCTCAGAGAAGGTTGGGGGAGGGGACCCACTGGAACAGTGTTGGGAGACAGATGGTAGCCTCCCGTCAAGGTCATCCAGCGTGTTCTTTAACGTTGGGTTGTTTTACCTCTGAGCGGCACTTTTTTTGCACACCATGGGCTAAATGGCCAGGTCACATGGACCCCGAAGGCTCAGAGAAGGTTGGGGGAGGGGACCCACTGGAACAGCTGTTAGGAGACAGATGGTAGCCTCCCGTCAAGGCCATCCAGCGTGTTCTTTAACGTGCAAAGGGTATGGCTCTTCCGCACACGGGGCCACGGCTTAACGTCCCATCCGACGGACGGCGGCCTTTCCAAGCCCATCGGTGTCCCCTACTGACCGTGGGCAGGGCGGGGAATTTTGCGGAGATAAATCTCAACGCTGACCCAGCTGGGACTCGAACCTGGGAACTACAGATTACGAGCCTGGCGCGCTACCGACTGAGCCACCCCCGCCCGTTCTTTAACGTGCACAGACGACTATGAATCGCACTTTTTTTAACACAACAGGCCAAATGGCAGGTCACACGGACCCCTTAATTGGGGAGGATATCCACTGGAACAGTTGTTAGGAGACAGCGGGTAGCCTCCCGTCAAGGCCATCCAGCGTGTTGTCTAACGTGCACAGATGACTATGAATAGCACTTTCTTCATACAATAGCCAAATGGCGAGTCATAACGACCCCTAGGACTCAGGAAAGATTGGGAAAGGGGATTCACTGGACAGCTGTCTTGTTAGGAGGTTTTGACGGGAGGTCCATAACCTTCCGTCAAGGCCATCCAACGTGTTTGTTAGCGTACATGGAGGCAATGGCTTAACACTCCACCTGATGGACGGTTGCCTTTTTAAGACCATCGCTTTTCACTTTCTGACCAAGGTGGGTCACTGTCTGACCCCATCTTTCACTATCTGACCTTTCTCGGGTGGGATTCCCGGGAACTGCAGATTCTGGGCCTGGCGCGCAATCAGCTGCGACAATCTCCACCCTACCCATGTGTGGGTGAAAGCACGGAATACTAATAGAGAGGAGGGGTGGTTGGTTGGGTTGGGTTGTTTTACCTCTGAGCGGCACTTTTTTAGACACCATGGGCTAAATGGCCAGGTCACATGGACCCCGAAGGCTCAGAGAAGGTTGGGGGAGGGGACCCACTGGAACAGTGTTGGGAGACAGATGGTAGCCTCCCGTCAAGGTCATCCAGCGTGTTCTTTAACGTTGGGTTGTTTTACCTCTGAGCGGCACTTTTTTTGCACACCATGGGCTAAATGGCCAGGTCACATGGACCCCGAAGGCTCAGAGAAGGTTGGGGGAGGGGACCCACTGGAACAGCTCTTGGGAGACAGATGATAGCCTCCCGTCAAGGCCATCCAGCGTGTTCTTTAACGTGCACAGAGTATGGCTCTCCCCACACAGAGCCACGGCTTAACGTCCCATCCGACGGACGGTGGACTTTCCAAGCCCATTGGTCTCCCCTACTGACCGTGGGAAGGGCGGGGAGTTTTGCTGAGATAAATCTCAACTCTGACCCAGTTGAGACTCAAACCTGGGAACTGCAGATCACGAGCCTGGCGCGCTACCGACTGAGCCACCCCCGCCCCTATACATACGGGGCTCGAACTCAATTCCCTTGGATTTGTAGCCAAACGCCCTACCAATCGGGCACCCGAGACGATAGTCAATTACAAGAATAAAGTTAAAGAATAGAATTTTTTTTTTTGTTTTTATTTCTTTTATTCAATTTATTATTCTGCGACATTAATAAATTCTAATTGACGAGTGCAGCGCAAGGTTATGATTTTTTTTCTCTTAAATTCGAGCTGAACTCGAAAGATATTTCTTTCAGTAGTTTCAAATATGCCTGGACTCGACGTGCAAGTTAAAATTACCACAATATCATTTTCTACCACAATTAACACTAGATGGCGTTAGTAGTAGCGTTCACGCTCAACTCTCTTTGATTCCTTACGATGAGGGATTTTAAAAGTGTTTTCCACGAAGTCCTTGCGCAGCATTGTAAAGCGACAAATTAAGGAAAGGAAAATGAATAACTCATCTAAAAATTAAACAATTGTCATTAAATCTGGCACAATAATTGCTTCAGTCTGTAACATATTTAAATATTATGAGAATAAACTGAATATTTGTGAAATAAGTTGCAGGTAACACAACCCTACCCAACCTCTGAGCGGCACTTTTTTTGCACACCATGGGCTAATGGACCCCGAAGGCTCAGAGAAGGTTGAGGGAGGAGACCCACTGGAGCAGCTGTTGGGAGACAGATGGTAGCCTCCCGTCAAGGCCATCCAGCGTGTTCTTTAACGTTGGGTTGTTTTACCTCTGAGCGGCACTTTTTTGCACACTATGGGCTAAATGGCCAGGTCACATGCACCCCGAAGGCTCAGAGAAGGTTGGGGGAGAGGACCCACTGGAACAGCTGTTGGGAGACAGATGGTAGCCTCCCGTCAAGGCCATCCAGCGTGTTCTTTAACGTGCACAGGGTATGGCTCTCCCGCACACGGAGACACGGCTTAACGTCCCATCCCTCGGACGGCGGCCTGTCACCAAATCCCATCGGTGTCCCCTACTAACCGTGGGCAGGGCGGGAGAGTTTTTCGGAGATAAGTCTCAACGCTGGCCCAGCTGGGACTCGAACCTGGTAATTGCAGATTACGAGCCTGGCGCGCTACTGACTGAGCCACCCCCGCCCCTATGTAACATGGGCATTGTGCTACCCATGGACAGCCTCTGAACTGCAAAAAAAAAAAATCTTTTTTGACACAGGTTAGTACCAAAGAGAAACTAATTCTTTGCCGACTGCAAAGAGCATAACCTGACGATTATATACTGATATGAAATTTAGCTTGATCGTCGGGGCGGGGTGGCTCAGTCGGTAGAGCGCCAGGCTCGTAATCTCTAGTCACGTGACACGAAGGTTGCCAGATCACTAATTTCTAAAAAAAAAATCGTTGCGAGATATTTTTTCTGAATTCTGTAATCAACCATAGTGTTCGGATATTTTTTTGACACGAAGGTTGCCAGATCACTAATTTCTAAAAAAAAAATCGTTGCCAGATATTTTTTCTGAATTCTGTAATCAACCATAGTGTTCGGATACTTTTTTGAGCGACTGTAGGTGGTCATATTATTTTGATACTAGATCGTGTGGGCTCACTCACGGAAATATTGAGCGTGTGCAGTTACCGTTCACAGCAAACTGGAGCGTGTGCAGTAACTGCACACGCTCCAGTTTGCTGTGAACGATAACTGGAGCGTGTACAGTTGCTGTACACGCTCCAGATATTTTTCCTGAATTCTGTAATCAACCATAGTGTTCGGATACTTTTTTGAGCGACTGTAGGTGGTCATATTATTTTGATACTAGATCGTGTGGGCTCACTCACGGAAATATTGAGCGTGTGCAGTTACTGTTCACAGCAAACTGGAGCGTGTGCAGTAGCTGCACACACTCCAGTTTGCTGTGAACGGTAACTGGAGCGTGTACATTTGCTGTACACGCTCCAGATATTTTTCCTGAATTCTGTAATCAACCATAGTGTTCGGATACTTTTTTTGAGCGACTGTAGGTGGTCATATTATTTTGATACTAGATCGTGTGGGCTCACTCACGGAAATATTGAGCGTGTGCAGTTACTGTTCACAGCAAACTGGAGCGTGTGCAGTAGCTGCACACGCTCCAGTTTGCTGTGAACGGTAACTGGAGCGTGTACATTTGCTGTACACGCTCCAGATATTTTTCCTGAATTCTGTAATCAACCATAGTGTTCGGATACTTTTTTGAGCGACTGTAGGTGGTCATATTATTTTGATACTAGATCGTGTGGGCTCACTCACGGAAATATTGAGCGTGTGCAGTTACCGTTCACAGCAAACTGGAGCGTGTGTAGTAACTGCACACGCTCCAGTTTGCTGTGAACGGTAACTGGAGCGTGTACAGTTGCTGTACACACTCCAGATATTTTTCCTGAATTCTGTAATCACGTGACACGAAGGTTGCCAGATCACTAATTTCTAAAAAAATCGTTGCCAGATAGTTTTTCTGAATTCTGTAATCAACCATAGCGTTCGGATATTTTTTTGAGCGACTCTACTTGTTTCGAGATATCTGATATTCTACAAATATTGCAGGGATAACCATCGTCTTTTAAATTTGGTCGTTTGCGAGGAATTTTTTTACAATTTTCGGCGTTTTTATTGGTCAATTCGTGTTGTCGAATAATAATTTGCTCTCGAAAATGTGCCGTCTTCCATCGAATGCGACATAAAGTCGTGGCCCCGTGTGCGGGATAGCCATACCCTGTGCATGTTAAAGAATTCGCTGTATGGCCTTGACGGGAGGCTACCATCTGTCTCCAACGTTCTCTGAGTGTTCAGGGTCCTTGTGACCTGGACATTTAGCCCATTGTGTGCAAAAAGAAGTACCGTTGAGAAGTAAATCACCCAAACCCAACTCTTGGAAATTCCTGGTAATAATTTAATCTAGGAATTCTTTTCATCCAATTCATCTCTTCATCAACCGGAAATCGGAAAACTCCAACCTATTCAGTGGTATATTTACTTTGATATTTTGATTGATATTCTGTTATATAGCAGTTGTTTTAACCTCGGAGCGGCACTTTCTTTGCACACAATTGGCTAAATGGTCAAGAGGAGTAAAAGAAAAAACCAATGCTTTGGAGTAAAAAAAAACACTAATGCTTTGGAGTAAAAAATGGGTACCTTGGAATAGGAATTGATGGCTTGGAGCTGAAGTTTTGGAGAAAAAACTGATACTTTGGATTAAAAAAAACTAATGCTTTGGAGTAAAAAATGGGTACCTTGGAATAGAAATTGATGGCTTGGAGCTGAAGCTTTGGAGAAAAAACTGATACTTTGAAGTAAAAAAAACTAATGCTTTGGAGTAAAAAAATGGGTACCTTGGAATAGGAATTGATGGTTTGGAGCTGAAGTTTTGGAGAAAAAACTGATACTTTGAAGTAAAAAAAAACTAATGCTTTGGAGTAAAAAATGGGTACCTTGGAATAGAAATTGATGGCTTGGAGCTGAAGCTTTGGAGTAAAAACTGATGCTTTGGAGTAAAAAAAAAAACTAATGCTTTGGAGTAAAAAATGGGTACCTTGGAATAGGAATTGATGTCTTGGAGTATAAACTGATGCTTTGGAGTAAAAACTAATGCTTTGGAGTAAAAAATGGGTACCTTGGAATAGAAACTGATGGCTTGGAGCTGAAGCTTTGGAGTAAAAACTGATGCTTTGGAGTAAAGAAAAAACTAACGCTTTGGAGTAAAAAATGGATACCTTGGAATAGGAATTAATGTCTTAGAGTGTAAACTGATGCTTTGGAGTAAAAACTAATACTTTGGAGTAAAAAATGGGTACCTTGGAATAGAAACCTGATGGCTAGGAGCTGAAGCTTTGGAGTAAAAACTGATGCTTTGGAGTAAAAAAAAAACTAACGCTTTGGAGTAAAAAAAAACTAACGCTTTGGAGTAAAAAAAAAACTAACGCTTTGGAGTAAAAAAAAAAACTAACGCTTTGGAGTAATAAAAACTAATGCTTTGGAGTAAAAAATAGGTACCTTGGAATAGGAATTGATGTCTTGGAGTACAAACTGATGCTTTGGAGTAAAAAATGGGTACCTTGGAATAGAAATTGATGGCTTGGAGCTGAAGTTTTGGAGAAAAAACTGATGCTTTGGAGTAAAAAAAAAACCTAATGCTTTGGAGTAAAAAATGGGTACCTTGGAATAGAATTGATGTCTTGGAGTATAAACTGATGCTTTGGAGTAAAAACTAATGCTTTGGAGTAAAAAAAAAACTAATGCTTTGGAGTAAAAAAAAAACTAATGCTTTGGAGTAAAAAATGGGTACCTTGGAATAGAAATTGATGGCTTGGAGCTGAAGCTTTGGAGAAAAAACTAATGCTTTGGAGTAAAAAATGGTACATTGGAATAGGAATTGATGTCTTGGAGTATAAACTGATGATTTGGAGTAAAAAAAAACTAATGCTTTGGAGTAAAAAATGGATACCTTGGAATAGGAATTGATGTCTTGGAGTATAAACTGATGCTTTTGAGTAAATATTGATTCCTTGGAGTAAAAACAGATAACTTAGTATAGAAACTGATATTTTGGAGTTAAAAATGATGTTTTAGAGTAAAAATTGACAATTTGGAGTAGAAATTGGTGCCTCGGATTAAAAACTGATATTTTGAAATGCGATGCCTTGGATTAGAAAACTGATGACTTGGGAGTTAAAATTGATGCCTTGAAGCAGAAAGCGATGCTGAAATCGACTATTGGATTCTTGCCCCTTTCCATCACGTGAGTTAAAATGTCAAAGCACAAAAAAAATTGATTTAAATAACTTTATACTTAATTAGAATTTAGTGTTAACGAACAGAAGAACGTTCAGATAGTCATAATGTGTAAAAAATATCCAGAAATCCAGACACGATCTTGCCTTCGAAGTATTTCGTCCCTTCCTCCTCCATCCACTTCTATAAAAAAATAAATAAATACCCCCTCAAGCAGCTGCTTGCCACAGAGGTCTGACAGGAGCCTGTCCGTTTATATGCCAGAGTAAAAGGTCTGTGAGGATGGCAGGATCTCAGGAGCGTGTACAGCAACTGTACACGCTCCAGTTACCGTTCACAGCAAACTGGAGCGTGTGCAGTTACTGCACACGCTCCAGTTTGCTGTGAACGGTAACTGCACACACTCAATATTTCTGTGAGTGGGCCCACACGATCCAGGTTTTTGTGAGCTCACACGATCCAATGTGCTGTGAACATTAACCGCAACCGCTCCAGTTTGCTGTGAACAGTAACTGCACACGCTCAATATTTCTGTGAGTGGGCCCACACGATCCAGGTTTTTGTGAGCTCACACGATCCAATGTGCTGTGAACATTAACCGCAACCGCTCCAGTTTGCTGTGAACGGTAACTGCACACGCTCAATATTTCCGTGAGTGAGCCCACACGATCCAGGTTTTTGTGAGCTCACACGATCCAATGTGCTGTGAATATTAACTGCACACGCTCCAGTTTGCTGTGAACGGTAACTGCACACGCTCAATATTTCTGTGAGTGGGCCCATACGATCCAGGTTTTTGTGAGCTCACACGATCCAATGTGCTGTGAACATTAACTGCAACCGCTCCAGTTTGCTGTGAACGGTAACTGCACACGCTCAATATTTCTGTGAGTGGGCCCACACGATCCCGGTGTTTGTGAGCTCACACGATCCAATGTGCTGTAGTAGAAGGTCTGAGAGGATGGCAGGACCTCAGCAGAAAAACGACACATACATCCATGCCTTACCCGGGGCTCGAACCCAAGTCCCTTAGATCAGTAGCCAAGCGCGCTAACCACTCGACCACGGGACGGCTCCATCCATTTCTCACCAGCCATAAAATATTCCCCCGTTCAAAAACGGTGGCCAAAAAGTTTTAATTGCATATCTACATATCGCTCCGGCACCAACATGCCTGAAGGCGCCTCAGAGTCGAAAAAATCGGCTCATGGGGTGCCCAGAATAAATTAGCCACCGGACGGTTTCACTTGAAAAGCGATTCACGGCGCGAACCGACCGACGATGCTGGTGCAATGTGTGTGATTTATAGCCTCGAGCTGCATGTGCGCTTCGCCTAATGGCTGCCTGTAGAGGTGCCGCGAAGCGCTGTGGTGGCGGCAGGGGGGAGGGAAAGGGGGAGGGAAGGGGGGAGCAGTCACTGACATCTGCCTAGCTTCCTGGTGGTCGTTCTGCTTAACATGCCGTACATGTGGTGACCGCCTCTTTTCTCATTCGTTCTCTCTACCTGTGATGACGGGGCGCGAGGCATGGTGCTCGCCCCCCCCCACCCAGCTCCCCTCCCAGTCACTGGCTCGTTTGTGTCATTCATTTTGTGGCTGTGCGTGCATAGATTGGGTCGCCAGCAGAGGTTGGGTTCCGGCAGTAAACGAAATAAATATCATTGACTCTCTCTGTCTTACGATGATTTTTGACCAACTTACGGTGCAGGTGTACAGTCGCTCAAAAAAAGTATCCGAACACTATAGTTGATCACAGAATTCAGGAAAAATATCTGGAGCGTGTACAGCAACTGTACACGCTCCAGTTACCGTTCACAGCAAACTGGAGCGTGTGCAGTTACTGCACACGCTCCAGTTTGCTGTGAACGGTAACTGCACACGCTCAATATTTCCGTGAGTGAGCCCACACGATCTAGTATCAAAATAATATGACCACCTACAGTCGCTCAAAAAAGTATCCGAACACTATGGTTGATTACAGAATTCAGAAAAAAATATCTGGCAAAGATTTTATTTTTAGAAATCGCAGCCAGATATTTTTTTCCGAATTCTGTAATCAACCATAGTGTTCGGATACTTTTTTGAGCGACAGTACGTATCTTAGCGTCAATTGCGTCGTTTTTGAAAATGGCGACGTTGCGAAAATAGCCTGAACGAGTTTGAGAAAGGAAGGAAATGGGCTCGTTCGATATCGCCGAGAAAGTGGGTTGGATTGTTTTATCTCTGAGCAGCACTGTTTTGGCACACAATGGGCTAAATGGCCAGGTCACAAGGACTCCGGAGGCTGAGAGAAGGTTGGGGGAAATTCCTCCGAGGGCGGGGGTGGTTCAGTCGGTAGTGCGCCAGGCTCGTAATCTGCAGTTCCCAGGTTCGAGTCCCAGCTGGGTCAGCGTTGAGATTTATCTCCGCAAAATTCCCCGCCCGGTCAGTAGGGAAGACCGATGTGCTTGGAAAGTCCGCCGTCCGTCGGATGGGACGTTAAGCCGTGGCTCCGTGTGCGGGAGATCCATACCCTGTGCACGTTAAAGAACCCGCTCGATGGCCTTGACGGGAGGCTACCATCTGTCTCCCAACAGCTGTTACAGTGGGTTCCCTCCCCCTACCTTCTCTGAGCCATCGGGGTGTTTGTGTCCTGGCCATTTAGCCCATGATGGGGAAAACAGTGCCGCTCAGAGGTAAAACAACCCAACGTTAAAGAACACGCTGGATGGCCTTGACGGGAGGCTACCATCTGTCTCCCAACAGCTATTCCAGTGGGTCCCCTCCCCCAGAGGCGGGGGTAGCTCAATCGGTAGCGCGCCAGGCTCGTAATCTGTAGTTCCCAGGTTCGAGTCCCAGCTGGGTCAGCGTTGAGATTTATCTCCGCAAAATTCCCCGCCCTGCCCACGGTCAGTAGGGGACACCGATGGGCTTGGAAAGGCCGCCGTCAGTCGGATG
This sequence comes from Ryuthela nishihirai, assembly GCA_038380435.1. Lineage (NCBI taxonomy): Eukaryota > Metazoa > Arthropoda > Arachnida > Araneae > Heptathelidae > Ryuthela > Ryuthela nishihirai. Next base: position 1,224,001 of record JAWZYU010000002.1, on the reverse strand, counting down.
GGACGTTAAGCCGTCGCTCCGTGTGTGGGAGAGCCATACCCTATACACGTTAAAGAACCCGCTGGATGGCCTTGACGGGAGACTACCATCTATCTCCCAACAGCTGTTCCAATGGGTCCCCTCCCCCAACCTTCTCTGAGCCTTCGGGGTCCATGTGACCTGGCCATTTAGCCCATGGTGTGCAAAAAAGTGCCGCTCAGAGGTAAAAACACCGAACCCAACCCCTCCCCCAACCTTCTCTGAGCCTTCGGGGTCCTTGTGACCTGGCCATTAAGCCCATGGTGTGCAAAAAAGTGCCGCTCAGAGGTAAAACAACCCAACGTTAAAAAACACGCTGGATGGCCTTGACGGGAGGCTACCATCTGTCTCCCAACAGCTATTCCAGTGGGTCCCCTCCCCCAACCTTCTCTGAGCCTTCGGGGTCCATGTGACCTGGCCATTTAGCCCATGGTGTGCAAAAAAGTGCCGCTCAGAGGTAAAACAACCCAATCCAAGTCATGACTCACTCTGTAGGAGAGCTATACCTTGTTCACAGTAGCGTAACTATTCAATTTGCGGCCCCGGCGAATGGTTGTTACTGTCGCCTCCTAGTGCACTGCAGGCGATTTTGGCGCCGGCGGCAACCGCCCCCCCACACATAGTTACTCCATTGTGTGCATGTTAAAGAACATGCTGGATGGTCTTGACGGGAAGTTACCATCTGTCTCCTATCGATGTCCACTGGGTCCCCTCCCCCAAACCTCTCTGAGCCCTCTAGGTCCTTATGTAAAAATAAATAAATACCCCCTCAAGTAGCTGCTTGCCACAGAGGTCTGACTGGAGCCTGTCAGTTTATTTGCCATAGTAGAAGGTCTGAGAGGATGGCAGGACCTCAGGAACGTGTACAGCAACCGTACACGCTCCAGTTACCGTTCACAGCAAACTGGAGCGTGTGCAGTAACTGCACACGCTCCAGTTTGCTGTGAACGGTAACTGCACACGCTCAGTATTTCTGTGAGTGGGCCCACACGATCCAGGTTTTTGTGAGCTCACACGATCCAATGTAAATAAAATAAATATCCCCTCAAGCAGCTGCTTGCCACAGACGCCTGACAGTTTATATGCCAGAGTAGAAGGTCTGAGAGGATGGCAGGACCTCAGCAGAAAAACGACACATACATCCATGCCTTACCCGGGTCCCTTAGATCAGTAGCCAAGCGCGCTAACCACTCGGCCATGGGACGGCTACCGAGGACATGGCCATTTATCTTATTTTGTACAAATAGTACCATGTAAACAATTCAACATTTACAATATTTTGACAAAATATGAAGCCACAAAAAAAAAGAATAAAACAAACATTGAAGTTTAATTTTATTTTTGACGATGTATGGGTTCATTAGAGTTATAAATCTTTCTTAGAGAAATGCATTTTGGCTGTGGACCAGATTGTCGAAATCTTCATGGCACAGCAAATGGCTAATCTGTTTGTTTGGGTATAAAATTACGGAATAATTCATGAGAAGCAAAAGGCGAGGTTCTATTTGCCATTAACTTCAGGAAGAAAAGGAGATTAACGGTCAATGTCTCACATAAGACAAATGCTAAGAATTTGCTAAATTACGTTGTCCAGATTACCGTAAACAAATGCATTAGAGCCTGGTGTTTTGCCCCTATGACGTAGTACAATGGTCACTTCAATAAAAAAATTAAAGATCGGATGAATGGTTTTTGGAATAAAAACATCATTAAAAAAATAAGATTACACATAGCTAGGCTTCAAGCCGTCCCATGGCTGAGTGCTTAGCGCGCTTGGCTACTGATCCAAGGGACCTGGGTTCGTGCCCCGGGTAAGGCATGGATGTGTGTGTCGTTTTTCTGCTGAGGTCCTGCCATCCTCTCAGACCTTCTACTATGGCATATAAACTGACAGGCTCCTGTCAGACCTCTGTGGCAAGCAGCTGCTTGAGGGGGTATTTATTTTTGTAGCCATGGCCGAGTGGTTAGCGCGCTTGGCTACTGATCTAAGGGACCTGGGTTCGAGTCCCGGGTAAGACATGGATGTATGTGTCGTTTTTCTGCTGAAGTCCTGCCATCCTCTCAGATCTTCTACTATGGCATATAAACTGACAGGCTCCTGTCAGACCTCTGTGGCAAGCAGCTGCTTGAGGGGGTATTTATTTATTTTTAGCCGTCCCATGGCCGAGTGGTTAGCGCGCTTGGCTACTGATCTAAGGGACCTGGGTTCGAGTTCCGGGTAAGACATGGATGTATGTGTCGTTTTTCTGCTGAAGTCCTGCCATCCTCTCAGATCTTCTACTATGGCATATAAACTGACAGGCTCCTGTCAGACCTCTGTGGAAAGCAGCTGCTTGAGGGGGTATTTATTTATTTTTAGCCGTCCCATGGCCGAGTGGTTAGCGCGCTTGGCTACTGATCTAAGGGACCTGGGTTCGTGCCCCGGGTAAGGCATGGATGTGTGTGTCGTTTTTCTGCTGAGGTCCTGCCATCCTCTCAGACCTTCTACTATAGCATATAAACTGACAGGCTCCTGTCAGACCTCTGTGGCAAGCAGCTGCTTGAGGGGGTATTTATTATTTTATTTATTTATAGCCAGGCTTATATTTTCATATAAGCAACCTAGGACCTTTCGGAAATTCTCAGATCCGGCCTAAAGAGTTCCATATTATTAAAAGCATGAATTTATTAATGACCCACCTTTTACAATTTCCCAGAATTTTAGTCGCCACCCCCTATTAATTTGTTTCATCCGGGCGTGACTTTAAAGGACACGCTGCATCACCTTGGCGGGAATTTTTCTAATGAGTCCCCTTCCCCCAACCTATTCTAAGCCTTTGGGGTCCTTGTGACCTGGCCATTTAGCCCATGGTGTGCAAAAAAGTGCCGCTCAGAGGTAAAACAACCCAACCCAACCCGGGCGTTCTTTAAAGGACACGCTGCATCACCTTGGCGGGATTTTTTCCAATGAGTCCCCTTCCTCCAACCTATTCTAAGCCTTTGGGGTCCTTGTGACCTGGCCATTTAGCCCATGGTGTGCAAAAAAGTGCCGCTCAGAGGTAAAACAACCCAACCCAACACGGGCGTTCTTTAAAGGACACGCTGCATCACCTTGGCGGGATTTTTTCTAATGAGTCCCCTTCCCCCAACCTATTCTAAGCCTTTGGGGTCCTTGTGACCTGGCCATTTAGCCCATGGTGTGCAAAAAAGTGCCGCTCAGAGGTAAAACAACCCAACCCGGGCGTTCTTTAAAGGACACGCTGCATCACCTTGGCGGGATTTTTTCTAATGAGTCCTCTTCCCCCAACCTATTCTAAGCCTTTGGGGTCCTTGTGACCTGGCCATTTAGCCCATGGTGTGCAAAAAAGAGCCGCTCAGAGGTGAAACAACCCAATCCAACCCGGGCGTTCTTTAAAGGACACACTGCATCACCTTGGCGGGATTTTTTCTAATCAGTCCCCTTCCCCCAACCTATTCTAAGCCTTTGGGGTCCTAGTGACCTGGCCATTTAGCCCATGGTGTGCAAAAAAGTGCCGCTCAGAGGTAAAACAACCCAACCCAACCCGGGCGTTCTTTAAAGGACACGCTGCATCACCTTGGCGGGATTTTTTCCAATGAGTCCCCTTCCTCCAACCTATTCTAAGCCTTTGGGGTCCTTGTGACCTGGCCATTTAGCCCATGGTGTGCAAAAAAGTGCCGCTCAGAGGTAAAACAACCCAACCCAACACGGGCGTTCTTTAAAGGACACGCTGCATCACCTTGGCGGGATTTTTTCTAATGAGTCCCCTTCCCCCAACCTATTCTAAGCCTTTGGGGTCCTTGTGACCTGGCCATTTAGCCCATGGTGTGCAAAAAAGTGCCGCTCAGAGGTAAAACAACCCAACCCGGGCGTTCTTTAAAGGACACGCTGCATCACCTTGGCGGGTTTTTTTCTAATGAGTCCTCTTCCCCCAACCTATTCTAAGCCTTTGGGGTCCTTGTGACCTGGCCATTTAGCCCATGGTGTGCAAAAAAGAGCCGCTCAGAGGTGAAACAACCCAACCCAACCCGGGCGTTCTTTAAAGGACACGCTGCATCACCTTGGCGGGATTTTTTCTAATCAGTCCCCTTCCCCCAACCTATTCTAAGCCTTTGGGGTCCTAGTGACCTGGCCATTTAGCCCATGGTGTGCAAAAAAGTGCCGCTCAGAGGTAAAACAACCCAACCCAACCCGGGCGTTCTTTAAAGGACATGCTGCATCACCTTCGCGGGATTTTTTCTAATGAGTCCCCTTCCCCCAACCTATTCTAAGCCTTTGGGGTCCTAGTGACCTGGCCATTTAGCCCATGGTGTGCAAAAAAGGGCCGCTCAGAGGTGAAAGAACTCAACCCAACCCGGGCGTTCTTTAAAGGACACGCTGCATCACCTTGGCGGGATTTTTTCCAATGAGTCCCCTTCCCCCAACCTATTCTAAGCCTTTGGGGTCCTTGTGACCTGGCCATTTAGCCCATGGTGTGCAAAAAAGTGCCGCTCAGAGGTAAAACAACCCAACCCAACCCGGGCGTTCTTTAAAGGACACGCTGCATCACCTTCGCGGGATTTTTTCTAATGAGTCCCCTTCCCCCAACCTATTCTAAGCCTTTGGGGTCCTAGTGACCTGGCCATTTAGCCCATGGTGTGCAAAAAAGTGCCGTTCAGAGGTGAAACAACTCAACCCAAACCGGGCGTTCTTTAAAGGACACGCTGCATCACCTTGGCGGGATTTTTTCTAATCAGTCCCCTTCCCCCAACCTATTCTAAGCCTTTGGGGTCCTTGTGACCTGGCCATTTAGCCCATGGTATGCAAAAAAGTGCCGCTCAGAGGTAAAACAACCCAACCCAACCCGGGCGTTCTTTAAAGGACACGCTGCATCACCTTCGCGGGATTTTTTCTAATGAGTCCCCTTCCCCCAACCTATTCTAAGCCTTTGGGGTCCTTGTGACCTGGCCATTTAGCCCATGGTGTGCAAAAAAGTGCCGCTCAGAGGTAAAACAACCCAACCCAACACGGGCGTTCTTTAAAGGACACGCTGCATCACCTTGGCGGGATTTTTTCTAATCAGTCCCCTTCCCCCAACCTATTCTAAGCCTTTGGGGTCCTTGTGACCTGGCCATTTAGCCCATGGTGTGCAAAAAAGTGCCGCTCAGAGGTAAAAGAACCCAACCCAACCCGGGCGTTCTTTAAAGGACACGCTGCATCACCTTGGCGGGATTTTTTCTAATGAGTCCCCTTCCCCCAACCTATTCTAAGCCTTTGGGGTCCTTGTGACCTGGCCATTAGTTCATGGTGTGCAAAAAAGAGCCGCTCAGAGGTAAAAGAACCCAACCCAACCCGGGCGTTCTTTAAAGGACACGCTGCATCACCTTGGCGGGATTTTTTCTAATGAGTCCCCTTCCCCCATCCTATTCTAAGCCTTTGGGGTCCTAGTGACCTGGCCATTTAGCCCATGGTGTGCAAAAAAGTGCCACTCAGAGGTGAAAGAACTCAACCAAACCCGGGCGTTCTTTAAAGGACACGCTGCATCACCTTGGCGGGATTTTTTCTAATCAGTCCCCTTCCCCCAACCTATTCTAAGCCTTTGGGGTCCTTGTGACCTGGCCATTTAGCCCATGGTGTGCAAAAAAGTGCCGCTCAGAGGTAAAACAACCCAACCCAACCCGGGCGTTCTTTAAAGGACACGCTGCATCACCTTGGCGGGATTTTTTCTAATGAGTCCCCTTCCCCCAACCTATTCTAAGCCTTTGGGGTCCTAGTGACCTGGCCATTTAGCCCATGGTGTGCAAAAAAGTGCCGCTCAGAGGTAAAAAACCCAACCCAACCCGGGCGTTCTTTAAAGGACACGCTGCATCACCTGGGCGGGATTTTTTCTAATGAGTCCCCTTCCCCCAACCTATTCTAAGCCTTTGGGGTCCTAGTGACCTGGCCATTTAGCCCATGGTGTGCAAAAAAGTGCCGCTCAGAGGTGAAAGAACTCAACCCAACCCGGGCGTTCTTTAAAGGACACGCTGCATCACCTTGGCGGGATTTTTTCCAATGAGTCCCCTTCCCCCAACCTATTCTAAGCCGTTGGGGTCCTTGTGACCTGACCATTTAGCGCATGGTGTGCAAAAAAGTGCCGCTCAGAGGTGAAACAACCCAACCCGGGCGTTCTTTAAAGGACACGCTGCATCACCTTGGCGGGATTTTTTCTAATGAGTCCCCTTCCCCCAACCTATTCTAAGCCTTTGGGGTCCTTGTGACCTGGCCATTTAGCCCATGGTGTGCAAAAAAGTGCCGCTCAGAGGTAAAACAACCCAACCCAACCCGGGCGTTCTTTAAAGGACACGCTGCATCACCTTGGCGGGATTTTTTCCAATGAGTCCCCTTCCCCCAACCTATTCTAAGCCTTTGGGGTCCTTGTGACCTGGCCATTTAGCCCATGGTGTGCAAAAAAGTGCCGCTCAGAGGTAAAACAACTCAACCCAACCCGGGCGTTCTTTAAAGGACACGCTGCATCACCTTTGCGGGATTTTTTCTAATGAGTCCCCTTCCCCCAACCTATTCTAAGCCTTTGGTGTCCTTGTGACCTGGCCATTTAGCCCATGGTGTGCAAAAAAGTGCCGCTCAGAGGTAAAGTAATCCAACCCAGCCAAGTTCAAGTTCGCACTGCGCATGCGTTGACACTCTCGCTGCTAATTTCCTGCTCTGGTTTCGGTGAGAAAAGAAAAAAATGATTTCTGTGAGGAAAAAAAAGAAATCGATATTATCCTTTCCCATTTAATATACGAAACCCCACCGACGAAAATTTTATTTAGATCGGGGTCCAAATATCTCGATATTATTAAAATACGAGTTTATTAGTGAACAATCATTCTCGTTTTCCTGTTTCGTCTACTTCGTTTCAAAAGTTACGCACATCCGTTTCGGTTTTTGAAATGGATTTCCTCCCTCTTATTGGAATCGAAAATAAGAAGGAAACAAAAAAAAAAACGGAAGACGAACACTCGGCGATGCAAGAAGGAAATAGATGCACGAATCTCGTAACAACATGTCTCCTCTCGCACGCGCAGCGATGCCAATAAAAGTGGCCCATCTGGGTCCCTCTCTTCCCTTCTCGCGCACTTTTTTTCGGACGGAATAATTTCCTTTTCAAATTTGACTTTAATACATCCTCGCGATGCGAAGCTTTCGTGGCCAACGAAAAGAAGATTAGGAGCAAATCTCGTTGCCCGGCAACAGCTTCCTTCGACAGAATCTGCTAGTTAAAGGTGATGGGGCACGAGCAATCAATGCCTAAAGGGGGCTGATGGCTCCCGGAGAAAGACGACCAAGAGGTCCTTTACGTCTTGGCCCTTTATTCCATTTATTTTCCATTCCGCTCTCCCACTCTCAACAAATGACGCCTCCATCGCATCCTCCCCCTCCCCCTCCATCTTCTCTTCCCCTTTCTACCCCTCTTATTGGCGAGATATTTATCTGTCACAAGTGAGAGAACGTTCGGCCAAGTTGAGAAATCTAACCTCCCTATTCCCATCTTCCCTCTCTCTCCAATGCACGCCAGATCGCTTGATCTCATTTATCTGAATCAATCAGCACCGGGAAGGCGACCGGAAGTACGGGGAAGAACGGAAGCAGTGACGTCACTTTCCATTACCGCAGTCCCCGCCTCGTAAGAGTAGCGGAGAGTTCGGTTGGAAGAGAGAGAAGAGTGCTCTCCTTGCGTGAGACCTTGAATGCAAAAAGAATTGCTTAAGGAACTTCCAAGTACAGAGAAATGTTTGCTGAAATCTCAGGTTACATGCCTTACTATTTAAGCTACGCTATTGAATATGAAATTGTATTCTCTGTAAAGTTTCGGTCTATAGTAGGCTTGGCAAAGTAGATTTAGGTTGGCATCTTGCTATTCAAAAGGAGGACTTTTGGGTTGTTGGGTTGTTTTACCTCTGAGCGGCACTTTCTTGCACACCATGGGCTAAATGGCCAGGTCACATGGACCCCGAAGGCTCAGAGAAGGTTGGAGGAGGGGACCCACTGGAACAGCTGTTGGGAGACAGATGGTAGCCTCCCGTCAAGGCCATCCAGCGTGTTCTTTATCGTTGGGTTGTTTTACCTCTGAGCGGCACTTTTTTGCACACCCTGGGCTAAATGGCCAGGTCACATGGAACCCGAAGGCTCAGAGAAGGTTGGGGGAGGGGACCCACTGGAACAGCTGTTGGGAGACAGATGGTAGCCTCCCGTCGAGGCCATACAGCGTGTTCTTTAACGTTGGGTTGTTTTACCTCTGAGCGGTACTTTTTTGCACACCATGGGCTAAATGGCCAGGTCACATGGACCCCGAAGGCTCAGAGAAGGTTGGGGGAGGGGACCCACTGGAACAGCTGTTGGGAGACAGATGGTAGCCTCCCGTCAAGGCCATCCAGCGTGTTCTTTAACGTTGGGTTGTTTAACCTCTGAGCGGCACTTTTTTGCATACCCTGGGCTAAATGGCCAGGTCACATGTACCCCGAAGGCTCAGAGAAGGTTGGGGGAGGGGACCCACTGGAACAGCTGTTGGGAGACAGATAGTAGCCTCCCGTCAAGGCCATCAGCGTGTTTTTTAACGTGCACAGGGTATGGCTCTCCCGCACACGGGGATACGGATTAACGTCCCATCCGACGGACGGCGGTCTTTCCAAGCCCATCGGTGTCCCCTACTGACCGTGGGCAGGGCGGGGAATTTTGCGGAGATAAATCTCAACGCTGACCCAGCTGGGACTCGAACCTGGGAACTACAGATTACGAGCCTGGCGCGCTACCGACTGAGCCACCCCCGCCCTCAAAAGGAGGACCACGGACCAGCTCAATCTTAAAGTCACGGCTTCTTTCCTTTTCCATAGGATGCTAATTATGGACCTGATATTCAGTTGGCTCAGTTGATATCTCGACAGTTTTCTAACTCGATGCTCTCAATTCGAGGGGGCGAGATTGGCAGCGTTTCCTTTTGTATCCGGCCAGTTTGTATCCGAGGCATTGAAGGCGGAAAAGCAGACACGACTGCGATGCACAAAAAAAGACGCACGTGTCCATGTAGTTCGTGGAGGAAAAGGTGTTGTCCTCAGTCTGGAGTCGACGTTGCGGCAAATTAGATCATCCTTGTGTCTTTCTCCCTTTTTCCCTTCCTGCCTGTGGGCTGCTCAAGTACGGATGCTGGCTGGTTCTTTCTCCTCCGCATCGCCCATCAGAACAAGGGAGAGTGAATTAGCTGTGCGAACTCCGAGATTGGGACACGTGCGCCCGTCATTATTGGGCAAATTACCAGTTCTTACGTCACTCGCACGACGTCAGTCATCTGTTGTGACATCACGGAGAAATTATCGTGACGCCGCCATGATTATTTGTCACGGTCGAAAAACGGATATAGGGTTGGGTTGGGTTGTTTTACCTCTGAGCGGCACTTTTTTTGCACATCATGGGCTAAATGGCCAGGTCACATGGTCCCCAAAGACTCAGAGAAGGTTGGGGGAGGGGACCCACTGGAACAGCTGTTGGGAGACAGATGGTAGCCTCCCGTCAAGGCCATCCAGCGTGTTCTTTAACGTTGGGATGTTTTACCTCTGAGTGGCACTTTTTTGCACACCATGGGCAAAATGGCCAGGTCACATGGACCCCGAAGGCTCAGAGAAGGTTGGGGGAGGGGACCCACTTGAGCAGCTGTTGGGAAACAGATGGTAGCCTCCCGTCAAGGCCATCCAGCGTGTTCTTTAACGTGCACAGGGTAGGGATCTCCCGCACACGGGCCACGGCTTAACATTCCATCCGACGGACGGCGGCTTTTCCAAGCCCATCGGTGTCCCCTACTGACCGTGGGCAGGGCGGGGAATTTTGCGGAGATAAATCTGAACGCTGACCCAGCTGGGACTCGGACCTGGGAACTACAGATTACGAGCCTGGCGCGCTACCGACTGAGCCACCCCCGCCCCAAACGGATATAGGAGAAAGCAGCGAGCTTGATTGGTTAAAGGGGGATTTTTTTTTATAACGGATTGTTTTATAACGGATTCTAGGACTTGCAGTGACATAACTAGTACAGAATGGCCGAAAAGTCTCCCCTCACCCTTATGGATATTTATGAAAAGAGATTAAGATAAAATAAAGTAGAGCTCGTGGCCGAGTGGTTAGCGCGCTTGGCTTCTGATCTACGGGGCCTGGGTTCGAGCCCCGGGTAAGGGGGGCGTGGGTGGCTCAGTCGGTAGCTCGCCAGGCTCGTAATCTGTAGTTCCCAGGTTCGAGTCCCAACTGGGTCAGCGTTGAGATTTATCTCCGCAAAATTCCCCGCCCTGCCCACGGTCAGTAGGGGACACCGATGGGCTTGGAAACGCCGCCGTCCGTCGGATGGGACGTTAAGCCGTGGCCCCGTGTGCGGGAGAGCCATACCCTGTGCACGTTAAAGAACACGCTGGATGGCCTTGACGGGAGGCTACCATCTGTCTCCCAACAGCTGTTCCAGTGGGTCCCCTCCCCCAACCTTCTCTGAGCCTTCGGGGTCCATGTGACCTGGCCATTTAGCCCATGATGTGCAAAAAATGCCGCTCAGAGGTAAAACAACCCCGGTAAGGCATGGTTGTGTGTGTTATCTTACTGCTGAGGTCCTGCCATCCTCACGAACATTCTACTATGGCGAATAAACTGACAGGCTCCTGTCAGACCTCTGAAACTGCTTGAGGAGATATTTTTTTTAATTTTTTTTTTAAGTCAACCTTCGTGTCACGTGATCAGATCACTAATTTCTAGAAAAAAAAAATTTCTAAAAAAAAAAATCGTTGCCAGATATTTTTTCTGAATTCTGTAATCAACCACAGTGTTCGGATACTTTTTTGAGCGACTGTAGGTGGTCATATTATTTTGATACTAGATCGTGTGGGCTCACTCACGGAAATATTGAGCGTGTGCAGTTACCGTTCACAGCAAACTGGAGCGTGTGCAGTAACTGCACACGCTCCAGTTTGCTGTGAACGGTAATTGGAGCGTGTACAGTTGCTGGTACACGCTCCAGATATTTTTCCTGAATTCTGTAATCACGTGACACGAAGGTTGCCAGATCAATAATTTCTAAAAAAAAATCGTTGCCAGATATTTTTTCTGAATTCTGTAATCAACCATAGTGTTCGGATACTTTTTTGATTGACTGTACTTTAGGTCCGCCTCTCTCCTCTCCTCGACCTTTTTTTGATCAGACCGTTAATATCTCTCAAAAGAAACACTTTTTTGTAGAAATGAATGGAAGAAGAGGTCTGCCAGATCAGTGTGGCCTACTGATCTGGACAACTAAGGCTACTTTTTCTTTTTGTTTTCTACCCTGTTGAGGAGTGGTCAACCACATTAGAGAGAGTCCTGGTGCTGACCATATAAACTGACCGGAATGGACTGGTACAAGGCTCTGAGCTTGATTTTGGATCCTGAATTTACTGCACTGGTATGATTCTGTTGAGGGAAAATATTACGCTGTGTTTTCTGTTTGTTTGTGGGTTGACAGCCTCAAGTGAATAGATTCACAGGATTCGTTTTATCAGCTGGTGGATGATCCTGATCTGAGGTCATCGCAGGTGTCTGAACTCTTGCTTCTACGGGCATCGTCAAACCTACATTGGAGGAAATCTTACTCTTTTAGTAGTAGGGAAAACAGGTCTTTGCATCATGACTGCGATTAGGGGGCTATTTGACATTGTCGGCATTCTTTCTCCCAATAAACATAGTTTCTTTAAACATCTCACTAACCACTTTCTTTCCATAGGTAGTTGGAATGTGAGGACTTTGCACAAAACTTATTCTCTTGATGTCCTCACACAAGAATTCCACCATTATAATTCAGAAATTCTCGGCTTGCAAGAGACCAGATGGACAGATAAAGGTCAGATTCTTAAAAATAATCTTAAATTTCTCTTTTCAGGGAGGGACGACAATAAGCATCACCAAGGCGTGGGTCTGCTTCTCAGCAGACACGCTAGTGATGCTCTTCTAGGATACGAGTGCAATAATGAAAGGTTTCTTGCAGCAAAATTTCAGACAAGCATTAAAGACTTGAATGTTATCTGCTGTTATGCCCCCACTGAGGATTCTGATGAGGATGAGAAGGATAGGTTTTACGGACAACTTCAGGATATTTTGAATTCTGTCAAAAAAGGAGATATTACTCTTATTTTAGGTGACTTCAGTACTGACTCTGACCTTTGGGGAGGGGTGATAGGCCCTTTTGGTATTGGTAGCTGCAATGGCAATGGGCAACGTCTCCTACAGGTAAGTAAACTCAATGGATTCAGAATAACTAACACTTATTACAAACACCGCGACATACATAAATACACATGGGTTGCATAAGACCATTCAGCTTAGAGCTGGGAATGTTTCATCGTTGGTAAGGCTTGTAGTGATATCGATGACTGAAATTTTGATATCTTTTATGATAAAGGTATTGTTTCTAAGGATTTCACCTGAGCTATTATTGGGGGCGGGGGTGGCTCAGTCGGTAGCGCGCCAGGCTCGTAATCTGTAGTTCCCAGGTTCGAGTCCCCGCTGGGTCAGCGTTGAGATTTATCTCCGCAAAATTCCCCGCCCTGCCCGCGGCCAGTAGGGGACACCGATGGGTTTGGAAAGGCCGCCGTCCGTCGGATGGGACGTTAAGCCGTGGCTCCGTCTGTAGGAGAGCCATACCCTGTTCACGTTAAAGAACACGCTGGATGGCCTTGACGGGAGGCTACCATCTGTCTCCCAACAGCTGTTCCAGGGGTCCCCTCCCCCAACCTTCTCTGAGCCTTCGGGGTCCATATGATCTGGCCATTTAGCCCATGGTGTGCAAAAAAGTGCCGCTCAGAGGTAAAACAACCCAACGTTAAAGAACACGCTGGATGGCCTTGACGGGAGGCTACCATCTGTCTCCCAACAGCTGCTCCAGTGGGTCCCCTCCCCCAACCTTCTCTGAGTCTTCAGGGTCCATATGACCTGGCCATTTAGCCCATGGCGTGCAAAAAAGTGCCGCTCAGAGGTAAAACAACTTAACGTTAAAGAACACGCTGGATGGCCTTGACGGGAGGCTACCATCTGTCTCCCAACAGCTGCTCTAGTGGGTCCCCTCCCCCAACCTTCTCTGAGTCTTCGGGGTCCATATGACCTGGCCATTTTTAGCCCATGGTGTGCAAAAAAGTGCCGCTCAGAGGTAAAACAACCCAACCCAGAGCTATTATTATCCCTATATTTCTTTTAAAATTGATCGCAGTTCTTCTCATAATAAGTGTATCAGCCTAATTTATGTTCCAGATAAGGTTCTTTGCATGATTGTGCTTAATGGAATTAAGAATCTGGTAAACGGGCAATTGCATAATGAGCAATGTGGATTCAGAAGTGGTAGAAGATGTGTAGATTAGAATTTTTCACTTAGGCCAATTCTTGAGAAATGTTTAGAGTTTCAGAAATCTTTGGTTGCTAGCTTTGTTGATTTCAAAAAGGCTTTCGACTCTGTTGATCGACATAATTGTGATTGATCGGTAGATCATGTGGAACACCTAACAAGTTAGTTTGTGGAATGACAGTGTGTGTGTGTGTTGGTAAGGCTTGTTGTGATTGGTTTAGCATTTCTAGTGGGTTAGACAAGGGTGCATTTTGTCTCCTTTTCTCTTTAGTTTGTCTATTGATTATGTTATGCGAAATTCTTTGCAAGGGAAAGATTTTGGCCTTTTATGGTCTGGAGATTTTAAAATTTTTATTTTAGATTATGCTGATGATTTGGCCGATGATGTAGATTGGATTGGATTGTTTTACCTCTGAGCGGCATTTTTTTGCACACCATGAGCTAAATGGCCAGGCCACAAGGACCCCGAAGGCTCAGAGAACGTTGGGGGAGGGGACCCACTGGAACAGCTGTTGGGAGACAGATGGTAGCCTCCCGTCAAGGCCATCCGAGTGTTTTTTAACGTGCACAGGGTATGGCCCTCCCGCACACGGAGCCACGGTTTAACGTCCCATCCGACGGACGGCGGCCTTTTCAAGACCATCGGTGTCTCCTACTGACCGTGGGCAGGGCGGGGAATTTTGCGGAGATAAATCTCAACGCTGACCCAGCTGGGTCAGCGTTGAGTTTTTTTTTTTCTTACAGTGTCAGAGCTGATACGATCAACTCTATATATGTAAATGCAAAGGAAATAAAGTATCACAGAAAATCATCCTGTAAACAAAAAACACTTGAAAAAATTAGTTGAAAAAAATTTAGTTTTCTTAACTGGGATTCGAACCCACATCTCCCACAAGCATACGGGGCGTGATGACCGCTAGACTCCATATGTGGAGGCTTGGCTGCCCGATTCCTGATAATAGATGGCGCCACTGGCGAATCAACAAAAATTGCGGGAATGCTGCTCTGTCACATTGTTGAAGAAATGGTTAGCGTCTGGTGGTCTAGCGATTATGACACCCAGCGGTTCGAATACCACTCAGGACAACCAAATAGTTTTTTAAACAAATTATAAAATAAACTTGTGACCTGGCCCTTTAGCCCATTATGTGCAAAAAAGTACCTTCATAAGTTTTTGAGCGACTGTAGGTGTTCATATTATTTTGATACTAGATCGTGTGGGCTCACTCACGGAAATATTGAGCGTGTGCAGTTACCGTTCACAGCAAACTGGAGCGTGTGCAGTTACTGGGACTCGAACCTGGGAACTACCAGTTACCGTTCACAGCAAACTGGAGCGTGTGCAGTAACTGCACACGCTCCAGTTTGCTGTGAACGGTAACTGGAGCGTGTACAGTTGCTGTACACGCTCCAGATATTTTTCCTGAATTCTGTAATCACGTGACACGAATGTTGCCAGATCCCTAATAAATCCAGATCACTATAAATAAAATATAAGTAAAAAACCGAAATATCCGCAGGGGAATTATTATTTCTCAATTGTGCTTCATTTTGAAATATTATTTAATTTGATTACGCAGACTGTGTCTACCGATAACTTTAAAACCTGACGCAATGCAAGAGTCTCACTTCACAAGTATATCTTTTATGTCAGACCACCTTCACGAAAAATTTCTGAAGTTCTTCCTCGTGTTAATCGACGCGTGAGCAAGGGAAAAAAGTAAAAATGAGGAGAGAGAGAGGAAGTGCGAAACCGGAAATCCGCGACGGTTGAGAAGAGATGGCCGTCAATGCTCCACTTTCTACGACGAAACGCGGACTCGTTAATGTTACTTTACATTTCTTTTCATTACATCTTTGTGAGAAGAACGAAAAGGAAGCGACGGGGAAGAAGAGAGAGAGAAAAAGAGAGAGAACGAAATAAAAAAAAAGGAGTGAAAATGGACGGATTAGGACAACGATGCAGGTGTAAGCATGCAGCTCCAGGAAAATACGTTGCTCAACTGCGAGGCAGCGTTCCGGCTAATTGTTAAAGCAGCAGCAGGCAGGAGCAGCTTTTCGTGCGTGCGGTGAGCGTGCGTGTGTATGCCGCATCACCATGTCAACAGCGACCGACGAGAGAGATGAGGTCAGCGGCAAGAGAGAGATAAAGATAGAAGCGGGGCCGTGATGTGCAGGGGGGGAGGGTTGGCAGCTCAGAGGGGGAGGGGAGAAGAGAAGTGAGAAAGAGAAAGAACAGGCCGTGGTGCTATCGGACAGGAAAACTGCCTACCAAGGGACGGCGATAAGCCCGAGGCTAGCACGTGAAGCCCTCGACAGGGGCCGTAGGGAGGAGATGGCGCCGTGGACCGTGGAGCAGGCAAAGATCGATCTCTTCCCTTTATCCCCCCTCCTCCTCTCTAACCCTCCCCTCTTCACATCGCGGTACCTCCGCTGGTGCATGTGCGTGTGTTTGTGATGGACGACGGCAGGATTCCACTGCCGCTCGCTGCTTGAGCCCAGCAGAGAGATATTGGAGTGACGTGTTCCCCCGTTCCTTCGTCGGAGAACGCCCATGAGGACAGAGGAGCGGACGGACGCGCCGCCGGACTGGCAGAGGAGGAAGTGATGCGCGACGGAAGCGAAATGACGCCGTCCGTCGACGCTCGGCTCTTCCGCTGCTCAGTGTCTCGAGACGTTGAACTGACGGCGGGCTCGCCTCTGGGAGTTGGAGCTCGCGGCAGTGAGAGACCAACACCGAATGGATTGCGGGGAGACTGCTCAGTGGATTTTTTTTTTTGTAGGAACGTGGCGCTGTTGCGTTCACGTTTTCCTACAAAAAAAAGCATCTAAGCAGAAGCATCCGTAGAGTAGAAAGTTACGTTTATAAAGATGTGTCTTATTGCGTTTGGGAATAAATACCAAATTCTATTCCACGTATACTTGAGAGCGTGACAGGATCGTTTACAAATATGAATTCCACTCAAAGCGAATGGGGAACGACCAAGGTTTGAGCTCCAGATGAAAATTGGATGTTTTCTTTCTGCTGGGGTCTCGCCTTTCTCACAGATCTCTACCCATCAAGCAGCTGCTTGCCACAGAGGTCTGACAGGAGCCTGTCAGTTTATATGACAGAGTAGAATGTCTGTGAGGCTGGCAGGACCTCAGCAGAAAAACAACACAAACGTCCATGCCTTATCCGGGGCTCGAACCCAGGTCCCTTAGATCAGTAGTCAAGCGCGCTAACCACTCGGCCACGGGACGGCTAAAAATAAATACCCCCTCAAGCAGCTGCTTGGTGCTCCTAATAACAGATGTGTGGCAATCGACTGTTTAAAACCGAAAAAACATCACTAACAGAGTTATTAAGTTGGAAATGTTTCATAGCAAACTCTGCTGTTATTCTCTTTCTAACGTTTTCAGACCAACGTCTAGATTTACATTTATTTTAGTAAGCGGTTCGTTACAATTAAAATATATTTTTTAGTGGGGTTTTGAAGTAAATTATATCAGGTGTAATCTTAGCCACGGCAGCTGTGATTCGCTCCTTCAGTTGATTAATGCTGTTAACCTTCACCTTGTACACCTCTGATTTGAATATAACCCCACACAAAAAAACTAGAGGTGTGAGGTCAGGTGACCTTGGAGCCCAAATTCTGACGGAACCTCTTCCAATCCATCTACCCGGAAAGGTTTCATGTAGGTAGTCACGGACAATTTTTGCAAAATGGAGTGGAGCCCGCTCTTGTTGGATTGGGTTGGGTTGTTTTACCTCTGAGCGCCACTTTTTTGCACACCATGGGCTAAATGGCCAGGCCACAGGGACCCCGAAGGCTCAGAGAAGGTTGGGGGAGGGGACCCACTGGAACAGCTGTTGGGAGACAAATGGTAGCCTCCCGTCAAGGCCATCCAGCGTGTTCTTTAACGTGCACAGGGTATGGCTCTTCCGCACACGGGGCCACGGCTTAACGTCCCATCCGACGGACGGCGGCCTTTCCAAGCCCATCGGTGTCCCCTACTGACCGTGGGCAGGGCGGAGAATTTTTGCGGAGATAAATCTCAACGCTGACCCAGCTGGACTCGAACCTGGGAACCACAGATTACGAGCCTGGCGCGCTACCGACTGAGCCGCCCCCGCCCCCACTTTTGTTGGAAGACAACAGTGTAGATAATTCCACCAGACACAAAAGCACAGAAAAAGATCTCCAGCACATCCCGTCTCAGAAAAACAGAAAGGGCCACACACCTTGGTCTTTGTGATGCCCAGCCAAACTTTAACCTTTGGAGAATCCCTGACCCACTCCAGACTTTGATGTGGATGTTCCTCATCCCAAATCCTGCAATTATGCCTGTTGACATATATAACATTGTTTCAAAAAAGAAACGTGTTATATATGTCAACTTAATAATATAATTATTTAATTATATTATTAAGTTGACATATTAATTAAAAATAAAATTATTAAGTTGATACAACAATCTTATCAAGAAATGTTGTACTTATCAGTACACATTTCTGCACACAGTGGGGCGGGGGTGGCTCAGTCGGTAGCGCGCCACGTTCGTAATCTGCAGTTCCCAGGTTCGAGTCCAGCTGTGTCAGCGTTGAGATTTAACTCCGCAAAACTCCTTGCCCACGGTCACCGATATGCTTGGTAATGGCCGCCGTCCGTCGGATGGGACATTAAGCCGTGACCCCGTATGCAGGAGAGCCGTATCCTGTGAACGTTATAAAGAACACACTGGATGGCCTTGACGGGAGGCTACCATCTGTCTCCTAACAGCTGTTCCAGTGGGTCTCCTCCCCCAATCCCTGCGTGCCGCTCAGAGGTAAAACAACCCAAACAACTGTACACAGTAAGTACATTTATATACCTTACAGTACACATTGTAGAGTAAAACATTAAAAAAATTTAGCTTTCATGCCTTAAATGAAAAAAAAGTTGCTTTTCCCAACTCCCCTGAAAGGAGGAAGAGGATTGCTATTGTAAATCTCTTTTTCAAAACACTCTACCACCAAATTTTCAAGTTTTTAGCTGAAATGCATCGTTTGAAATTATTTATTAGAAGTTTTGCAATTTTCAATCTTACCGTTAGAGGGCGCAGTTGAAACTTTTGCGAGAATTGGAAAACTCAAATCTTAATATTTCATCAATACCAATCCAACCCAGAAATGTTTTTTTTTTAAATTTATGTCTAAAAGGAAAAAAAAAGTTGAATGTCTACAGATAAACGACAAAGTGAAAACAAAAATTCGCTTATTTCTTTTTTGAAAACAAATTAATCAGTAATTGACATATATACTCTAACAAGTGGAACTTTCTAGATATATTTCTTATATAGATAGATTTCTATATATATATTCTTCTTTTAGTATACGTGCATTCTGCTTAGAGTCCCAAATTTAAGATATCGGAAATGGCAATCGTGAAGTTTGAGCACCAAAACGACGCCACCAAACGACGATGATTTTTTTATTAATTCTTCGTTAATGGCAATCGTGAAGTTTGAGCAGAGCGCCACCAAACGACGATGATTTTTTATTAATTCTTCGTTAATGGCAATCGTGAAGTTTGAGCAGCAGCGCCACCAAACGACGATGATTTTTTATTAATTCTTCGAATAATGGCCTAGTTAGAGCAATTCATATAATACTATATGTATGCGTAGTTAATTACAATGTTAATCAAACGAAAGAAATATTTAAATATTTATCACTGATGTCGGTAAATTTTGTTGCTTACAGCATAAATATTTTTAGTAACTGGATTTGCATTTTTTTTTTTAAATTCTTGGAGAACTCTTTCAAAACAGTGCTAAAATAAAATTAATGACCAGAGAAAGTTATGAGATAATTGTAATCTTTTTCTATATTCGGTAAATTTTTCAAAATCACTGTTATTGAGAATGAATTTGTGAAAGCATTTTGGCGAAAATTGGTTGGAATCAGTTGGGTTGTTTTACCTCTGAGCGACACTTTTTTGCACACCATGGGCTAAATGGCCAGGTCAGAAAGACCCCGAAGGCTCAGAGAAGGTTGGGGAAGGGGACCAACTGGAACAGCTGTTAGGATACAGATGGTAGCCTCCCGTCAAGGCCATCCAGCATGTTCTTTAACGTTGGGTTGTTTAACCTCTGAACGGCACTTTTTTGCACACCATGGGCTAAATGGCCAGGCCACATGGACCCCGAAGACTCAGAGAAGGTTGGGGGAAAGGATCCACTGGAACAGCTGTTGGGAGACAGATGGTAGCCTCCCGTCAAGGTCATCCAGCATGTTCTTTAACATTGGGTTGTTTTACCTCTGAGCGGTACTTTTTTGCACACCATGGGCTAATATGGCCAGGTCACAAGGACCCTGAAGGCTCAGAGAAGGTTGGGGGAGGGGACCCACTGGAGCAGCTGTTGGGAGACAGATGGTAGCCTCCCGTCAAGGCCATCCAGCGTGTTCTTTAACGTGCACAGGGTATGGCTCTCCCGCACACGTAGTCACTGTTTAGCGTCTCATGCGAAGGACGGCGGCCTTTCGAAATCCATCGGTGTCCCCTACTGACCGTAGGCAGTGAGTTTTGCGGAGATAAATCTCAACGCTGACCCAGCTGGGACTCGAACCTGGGAACTACAGATTACGAGACTGACGCGCTACCGACTGAGCCACCAGAGCTCCAACAAAAATCAGTTAACATGCCATAACTCCGACTGACTTCTTTCTCTTTCCGATATTTAAAAATGAAAAAGGGACAGGACATCACACCATCTAAAACATCCAAAAAAACATGACCAACCTTCGCAAGGAGATAACTTTAGAATAATTTCAAGATATCCTTTCAAACTCAAAGATTTTGCCATTTGAACAATCACAAAACAGAATACCAGGCAGAATATATGCCTTTAACTGCCTTCGTATCTTTTTCAATGAAGGAAATTAAAAGATCATAATGAAAAAAAACGGATTAATTTCGGAAGGTTTTTCATTTATTCTTTTGTTTGAAACTAGAAGGCTTGTCGGGCATTGCTCTGGTTTTTCAGTGTCTTCGTTTCTACCAAAAAAAAAAAATTCGTTTCCAACTCGTGCTATTTATTCATTCCCGAGACAATGGTTTTATCACGCAAAAGCAGAAATTAATTCAAGTATTCATTCTTTTAAATTTATTAGTGGCAACTATTATTTTTTATAACCTCCAATGTTAAGTCTAAGGGAAGGTTCACTAGATCAATTTTCCAAACTTTTTCTTATATCCCGACACCCTGGTGAGCAGGCGCACACTAAAATTATTTCGACACCATATAAAAAAATGTGAGAAAGAGGGAAAGATTAAAACTTCAGAGAAAAAAAACAATTAAAACCAACAAGGTTGTTCGAGTCCCAGCTGTGTCAGCGTTGAGATTTATCTCCGCAAAATTCCCCGCTCTGCCCACGGTCAGTAGGGGACACCGATGGTTTTGGAAAGACCGCCGTCCGTCGGATGGGACGTTAAGCCGTGGTCCCGTGTGCGGGAGAGCCATACCCTGTGCACGTTAAAGAACACGCTGGATGGCCTTGACGGGAGGCTACCATCTGTCTCCCAACAGCTGTTCCAGTGGGTCCCCTCCCCCAACCTTCTCTGAGCCTTCGGGGTCCCTGTGACCTGGCCATTTAGCCCATGGTGTGCAAAAAAGTGCCGCTCAGAGGTAAAACAACCCAACGTTAAAGAACACGCTGGATGGCCTTGACGGGAGGCTACCATCTGTCTCCCAACAGCTGTTCCAGTGGGTCCCCTCCCCCAACCTTCTCTGAGCCTTTGGGGTCCATGTGACCTGGCCATTTAGCCCATGGTGTGGAAAAAAGTGCCGCTCAGAGGTAAAACAACCCAACGTTAAAGAACACGCTGGATGGCCTTGACGGGAGGTTACCATATGTCTCCCAACAGCTGTTCCAGTGGGTCCCCTCCCCCAACCTTCTCTGAGCCTTCATGGTCCATGTGAACTGGCCATTTAGCTCATGGTGTGCAAAAAAGTGCCGCTCAGAGGTAAAACAACCCAACCCAACCAACAAGGTAAATGTTATTTCTTTTTTCAATTTCCGTTATTTAAACTGAGCAAAATATTTTCTTGAAATTAGGCAACACTACAAAGTATCACGCTACCCATTTTGGAAAGCACTATACTAGCTCCTATTAGCAGACTTCAGTACATAAACGGATAATCTTTATAAATGCATGTACAGTTGCTCAGAAAAGCATCCGAACACCATGGTTGATTGCAGAATTCAGAAAAAATATCTGGCAACGAATTTTTTTAGAAGTTAGTGATCTGGCAACCTTCGTGTCACGTGACACGAAGGTTGCCAGATCATTAATTTCTAAAGAAATCGTTGCCAGATATTTTTTCTGAATTCTGTAATCAACCATAGTGTTCGGATATTTCTTTTTTAATATATATAATGCGTATGAATATATAATGCAATGAATATGGAACGTGTGCAGTTACCGTTCACAGCAAACTGGAGCGGTTGCGGTTAATGTTCACAGCACATTGGATCGTGTGAGCTCACAAAAACCTGGATCGTGTGGGCCCACTCACAGAAATATTGAGTGTGTGCAGTTACCGTTCACAGCAAACTGCAGCGTGTACAGCAGCTGCACACGCTCCAGTTTGGTGTGAACGGTAACTGGAGCGTGTACAGTTGCTGTACACGCTCCAGATATTTTTCCTGACTTCTGTAATCACGTGACACGAAGGTTGCCAGATCACTAATTTCTAAAAAAATCGTTGCCATATATTTTTTCTGAATTCTGTAATCAACCCTAGTGTTCGGATACTTTTTTGAGCGACTGTAGGTGGTCATATTATTTTGATACTAGATCGTGTGGGCTCACTCACAGAAAATATTGAGCGTGTGCAGTTACCGTTCACAGCAAACTGGAGCGTGTGCAGTAACGGTGTACAGTTGCTGTACACGTTCCAGATATTTTTTCTGAATTCTGTAATCAACCCTAGGTTCGAGTCCCAGCTGGGTCAGCGTTGAGATTTATCTCCGCAAAAATTCCCCGCCCTGCCCACGGTCAGTAGGGGACATCGATGGGCTTGGAAAGGCCGCCGTCCGTCGGATGGGACGTTAAGCCGTGGCCCCGTGTGCGGGAGAGCCATACCCTGTGTACGTTAAAGAACACGCTGGATGGCCTTGACGGGAGGCTACCATCTGTCTCCCAACAGCTGTTCCAGTGGGTCCCCTCCCCCAACCTTCTCTGAGCCTTCGGGGTCCATGCGACCTGGCCATTTAGCCCATGGTGTGCAAAAATGTGCCGCTCAGAGGTAAAACAACCCAACCCTGTAATCAACCATGGTGTTCAGGTACTTTTTTGAGCGACTGTACATGCCAGAAAACCGAAACTAAGGAAAACTTTTAATTTGAATTTCTAGAAACAGATGGGGACTGCAATTATACAAAAACAAACTTATCCGATAGAATGGAAAACTGGCCGTTGTCATGGCACCAGAATCTCGGGGCCGAGCCACGCTATCCCGAGGCGAACCTTCTCCTGAAGCATCACGTACCTCCGATGCAACATACGACGCATTAGGTTCGCAAGACATCTACGGCCTGCCTCTGCTGATCTATGCTCGTGACGTCGCTGAGACGCACGTGGCAGGTCTGTGCCGGGAACTCCCATAAATCATTGCGGCTCTCAACGTATCTGGCCCATAAAAAGTGGCGCCACGGAGAGACGGAGGCCTCGACTCGCGGGCCCTAAATGACAGCCGTGATAAAGCTGGGGGGATCGAACGGGGAGTGAGGGTGTGTGCCACGTGCGCTGCAAGGTAGCACGCGCGTGCTCTTCTCGGGGCTCCGTACGGATGTGTGTGTGGGTGTGGCATGATGGGTAGGCATGTAGGAGTTTTGAGAGGGGGGATTCGGATGGATGGAAAGCGGCGTCCTCTTTAAGGTAGGTGAGAGAGCGAGAGTATCTGCTTCGGGTCGCTGCCATCGCCTGAGGCGGGCATGCTGCTTGGGATCAGCCATTAAATCTAACGTGTGGGATACGCCAGGACTCGTAAATAACGTCGCAGCTGTTGGTTTATGCATAGTCTACTAATCCGTTTCCCTATAATCCGTCCGTTTCCCCTCTGTAATCCGGCGTCAAAGACGAACGAGCGGAAAAGGGAAGAAACGTGATTTCTAAGATGGCAGTGTTGTGTTTATTTGTGGTTGGTGTGGTTCGTCTTTCGGGTATTGGTGGAGCTGTGTTTCTGATTTACGAACTCTGATTGATTGTGAGATGGCAGATTCCCTTATAATGAAAATGATTGACTTCATAATCTTAAAATATCAGCAGTGTTGTCGCATGTACGCTATGTTACAAAAAGCAAGGGGTGGCTCAGTCGGTAGCGCGCCAGTCTTGTAATCTACAGTTCCTCGGTTCGAGTCCCAGCTGGGTCAGCGTTGAGATTTATCTCCGCAAAATTCCCCGCCCTGCCCACAGTCAGTAGAAGACACCTACGGGCTTGGAAAGGCAGCCGTCCGTCGGATGGGACGTTAAGCCGTGAAACCGTGTGCGGGAGAGTTGTTTTACCTCTGAGCGGCACTTTTTTGCACACCATGGGCTAAATGGCCAGGTCACATGGACCCCGAAGGCTCAGAGAAGGTTGGGGGAGGTTGGTTTTGGGTTGTTTTTCACTGTAAGCCGTCGCGTGGCCGAGTGGTTAGCACGCTTGGCTACTGATCTAAGGGACCTGGGTTCGAGCCTTGTAAGGCATGGCTGTTTATGTCGTTTTTCTGCTGAGGGCCTGCCATCTTCTCAGATCTTCTACTGTGGCATATAAACTGACAGGCTCCTGTCAGACCTCTGTGGCAAGCAGCTGTTTGAGGGGGGATTTATTTTATTTTTTATTTATTTTTATTTTTTCACTATATGCAAGTTTATATCATATATATTAAATTTTATATTTATTCATTTTTGTAATTCAATTTTTTGACATGTTGCATACATTTTTCCCATTTGTAAGTTGTTGCCTAAATGTTTCGAATCATTTGCATCTGTGGTCGTCATATACCTTCATCCGCCATTGATCCTTACCCTGCCCTCGGTGAGAAAGGGGATACCGATAGGTTTGGAAAGGTCGCCGTCTGTTGACTGACGACGTTAAATTACGGCTCCGTGCGCACGAGAGCCATACCCTTTGCACATTAAAAAACACGATGGATGGCCTTGACAGGAGGCTACCATCGCCATCCTTCCCCCTAACCTTCTCTGAGCCCTTCGGATCCTTGTCACCTGGTCATTTAGATCATTGTGTGCAAGAAAGTGTCGCTTAGAGGTAAAATTTGCCTTCTCATGACATTCCATCATCATCATCCTCAAGTAGCCATGGGCTACGGAGGTTCAATAGTTGGCCTCTCCATCCTCTGACAGAATTTCAGTTTGAAGGAAATTGTCGACCAAATATTGTCATCCAAAAAATGAAATCAATCTAAAAAGCCTAACGTAGATCGCGAAAATCTCGTCTCTGTATCGCTGAGCTGTCAGAGTGTGTCTTTGAAAGAATGAAACTGTACGGCCAGATAGTACGATGACCAGTCCATCACGTTACTGCCACCAAAATGGCGGCTTTCCGTGATATTACAGAGGCTGCTTCAAACCACGGATAGGTTGTTTTACTTCTGAGTGACACTTTTTCGTGCACAAAATGGGCTAAATGGCCAGGTCAGAAGGTTTAAGAGAATGTTGGGGGAAGGGGATCTATTCATTAACTGTTAGGAGGCAGATCGAAGTGGGGCGGGGGTGGCTCAGTCGGTAGCGCGCCAGGCTCGTAATCTGCAGTTCCCAGGTTCGAGTCCCAGCTGGGTTAGTGTTGAGATTTATCTCCGCAAAATTCCCCGCCCTTCCCACGGTCAGTAGGGGACACCGATGGGCTTGGAAAGGCCGCCTTCCGTCGGATGGGTGCGGAGAGACATACCCTGTATCCCGTGTGCGGGAGAGACATACCCTGTGCACGTTAAAGAACACGCTGGATGGCCTTGACGGGAGGCTACCATCTGTCTCCCAACAGCTGTTCCAGTGGGTCCCCTCCCCCAACCTTCTCTGAGCCTTCGGGGTCCATGTGACCTGGCCATTTAGCCCATGGTGTGCAAAAAAAGTGCCGCTCAGAGGTAAAACAACCCATAACCCAACCCAGATCGAAGTCTCCCGTTAAGGTCATCCTGCGAACCTATGAGCTTGGCAAGCTACTCATTCAATTTCTTCATCGATTTAATTAAAAAACTAACAAAAATTTTGAAAAATTCTAATAATATTAATAATATGCCTTAAGTAAATAAAAAAACCCTCAAGCAGCTGCTTGTCATAGAGGTCTGACAGGAGCCTGTCAGTTTATACCCCATGGGTTCTCAACGTGGGGTACACGGTAAAATTTTTGGGGGTATGCCGTGAGAGCTCAAAAGTCGTTAGATCTATTAAGATCTAAGTAAGACAGACCGCCGTCTATCGAATCGGACGTTAAGCCATGGTCCGTGTGCGGGAGAGTCATACCTTCTGCACGTTAAACAACACGCTGGATGGCCTTGACGGAAGGCTACCATCTGTCTCCCAACAGCTGTTCCTCCCCCAACCTCTGAGCTTTAGGTGTCCTTGTGGTCATTTAGCCCATTGTGTACAAAAAAGTGCCTCTCAGAAATAAAACAACCCAACCCATTGATCAGTAGCCAATCACACTAACCACTCGGCCACCGTATTAAACTGAAAAGTTACTATTCGACCTGTGGCAATAGCTGCTTTAGGGAAAATTAATATTTAAAAATTGTTTCTCCATTCGGCACGTCACTGTACGTTGCCAACGTTTTCAGAATTAATCTGTCTTCTGAAAAATCTTCAAAGTTTGAACAATTCTGTGCCCTCATTCCCAGACTACTATCTCCCAGTCATACCAACCCCCATTTCTCACTGCCCACCACAGAATTAAAGCCACGCATCCAAAATTCTTCCGAAGAAGCGACTTCAAGAAATCTTTAGCGAGCGTTTCGCGCGGCGACCACCAACTCTCTGAGCAGAGAGCGCGCTCACACACTCACGAGCGTAGGTCAACAATGTGGGAACCGCGAACCGTAAGTGGTAACCATGGTAACGTCGCTCAGCCACTCGAGCCGGGCATGGAGACAGCTGTGCTTATCTGGACAGTTAAAGCCGAAGCTAGGAAGGCTGCTGGCTAGCACGGGGGACTTCAGCGTACCACGGAGGTTGGTTTATGTTAGGCACGTCACAATTGCTTACTCTCTTCCACTCTCTTTTCTGACAAGGATCCGATATCTTCGCTGCCCTCCCACGCACGCTGTCACCTGTGCGTCATTCTGCTCTGGAGGCGTTGAATGAGGTCAACAGATAAACAATAGCTTCCAGATACAAACTTCTCTTCGGCATCTATAAGCTGAAAGTAAAATTAATTTCTTGTAACTGTGGGATGAAAAAAATAAATAAAATAAATACCCCCTCAAGCAGCTGCTTGCCACAGAGGTCTGACAGGAGCCTGTCAGTTTATATGCCACAGTAGAAGGTCTGAGAGGATGGCAGGACCTCAGGAACGTGTACAGCAACTGTACACGCTCCAGTTACCGTTCACAGCAAACTGGAGCGTGTGAAGTTACTGCACACGCTCCAGTTTGCTGTGAACGGTAACTGCACACGCTCAATATTTCTGTGAGTGGCCCACACGATCCAGGTTTTTGTGAGCTCACACGATCCAATGTAAATAAAATGAAAATAAATACCCCCTCAAGCAGCTGCTTGCCACAGACGTCTGACAGGAGCCTGTCAGTTTATATGCCATAGTAGAAGGTCTGAGAGGATGGCAGGACCTCAGGAACGTGTACAGCAACTGTACACGCTCCAGTTACCGTTCACAGCAAACTGGAGCGTGTGCAGTTACTGCACACGCTCCAGTTTGCTGTGAACGGTAACTGCACACGCTCAATATTTCTGTGAGTGGGCCCACACGATCCAGGTTTTTGTGAGCTCACACGATCCAATGTAAATAAAATAAAAATAAATACCCCCTCAAGCAGCTGCTTGCCACAGACGTCTGACAGGAGCCTGTCAGTTTATATGCCACAGTAGAAGGTCTGAGAGGATGGCAGGACCTCAGGAACGTGTACAGCAACTGTACACGCTCCAGTTACCGTTCACAGCAGACTGGAGCGTGTACAGTTACTGCACACGCTCCAGTTTGCTGTGAACGGTAACTGCACACGCTCAATATTTCTGTGAGTGGGCCCACACGATCCAGGTTTTTGTGAGCTCACACGATCCAATGTAAATAAAATAAAAATAAATACCCCCTCAAGCAGCTGCTTGCCACAGACGTCTGACAGGAGCCTGTCAGTCTATATGCCACAGTAGAAGATCTGAGAGGATGGCAGGACCTCAGGAACGTGTACGCAACTGTACACGCTCCAGTTACCGTTCACAGCAAACTGGAGCGTGTGCAGTTACTGCACACGCTCCAGTGTGCTGTGAACGGTAACTGCACACGCTCAATATTTCTGTGAGTGGGCCCACACGATCCAGGTTTTTATGAGCTCACACGATCCAATGTAAATAAAATAAAAATAAATACCCCCTAAAGCAGCTGCTTGCCACAGAGGTCTGACAGGAGCCTGTCAGTTTATATGCCACAGTAGAAGGTCTGTGAGGACGGCAGGACCTCAGCAGAAAAACGACTCATACATCCATGCCTTACCGGGGACTCGAACCCAGGTCCCAACAGTAGTTAAATTAATGCGTATCGTTCGATGTATTTTAATATGATTATCGGGACTTTTTTGAGTGCGGGTGTTGATTTCTTTTTTTAAAAAACAGACCACAGATTTTTTTAGATGTGGAGAAAATTGCTGCTATTTTACATCGAGAGTATTGTTTTTTAACCATCAAAGTGTCAGAGTGGTTAGCGAGATTGGCTACTGATTTAAAGGACAAGGATGAGACATAGGCGTTAGTGTCGTTTTTATGCTGAGGTCCCCCCATCCTCCCTGGGCGGAGGGGGGGGTGCTCAGTCGGTAGCGCGCCAGGCTCGTAATCTGTAGTTCCCAGGTTCGAGTCCCAGCTGGGTCAGCGTTGAGATTTATCTCCGCAAAATTTCCCCGCCCTGCCCACGGTCAGTAGGGGACACCGATGGGCTTGAAAAGGCAGCCGTCCGTCGGATGGGACTTTGAGCCGTGGCCCCGTGTGCGGGAGAGCCATACCCTGTGCACGTTAAAGAACACGCTGGATGGCCTTGACGGGAGGCTACCATCTGTTTCCCAACAGCTGTTCCAGTGGGTCCCCTCCCCCAACCTTCTCTGAGCCTTTGGGGTCCTTGTGACCTGGCCATTTAGCTCACGGTGTGCAAAAAAGTACCGCTCAGAGGTAAAACAATCCAATCCCCATCCTCCCAGACATGGGCGTCAGCAGAAAATTTTCCAGGGGGCGGGGAGGGGGCAACGCCTAGAGACAAATAATTGCATCAATAAATTTTTATTTAATTTTTTAGAGTTTTTTATTTCACAAGTAGATTATAGATTACAGTATTGCAAAAAATACAAAAACACGTACATATTGTATATAAATTAATTATGTTTAAATTGTTACGATTATAATTTGTGGAATTTTTTACTCGATCCAAGGGGGGAGTGCCCCGTTTTCCCCCCTCTGCGGACGCTCATTCTCACAGACCTACTATCGTGTATAAACTGACAGGCTCCTGTCAGACCTCTATGGCAAGCAGCTGCTTGAGGGGGTGTTTATTTATTTAAGGTATATTATTAATATTATTACAATTTTTCAAAACTTTTGTTAGTTTTTTAATTAAATCGATGAAGAAATTGAATGAGTAGCTTGCCAAGCTCGTAGGTTCGCAGGATGACCTTAACGGGAGACTTCGATCTGGGTTGGGTTGTGTGTTGTTTTACCTCTGAGCGGCACTTTTTTTGCACACCATGGGCTAAATGGCCAGGTCACATGGACCCCTAAGGCTCAGAGAAGGTTGGGGGAGGGGACTCACTGGAACAGCTGTTGGGAGACAGATGGTAGCCTCTCGTCAAGGCCATCCAGCGTGTTCTTTAACGTGCACAGGGTATGTCTCTCCCGCACACGGGATACAGGGTATGCCTCTCCGCACCCATCCGACGGACGGCGGTTTTTCCAAGCCCATCGGTGTCCCCTACTGACCGTGGGCAGGGCGGGGAATTTTGCGGAGATAAATCTCAATACTAACCCAGCTGGGACTCGAACCTGGGAACTGCTGATTACGAGCCTGTCGCGCTACCGACTGAGCCACCCCCGCCCTACTTCGATCTGCCTCCTAACAGTTAATGAATAGATCCCCTTCCCCCAACATTCTCTTAATCCTTCTGACCTGGCCATTTAGCCCATTCTGTGCACGAAAAAGTGTCACTCAGAGGTAAAACAACCTATCCGTGGTTTGAACCCTGAAAGCAGCCTCTGTAATATCACGGAAAGCCGCCATTTTGGTGGCAGTAACGTGATGGACTGGTCATCGTACTATCTGGCCGTACAGTTTCATTCTTTCAAAGACGCACTCTGACAGCTCAGCGATACAGAGACGAGATTTCCCCGATCTACGTTAGGCTTTTTAGAAGTGATCTCGTCATTGATTTCATTTTTTGGACGACAATATTTGGTCGACAATTTCCTTAAAACTGAAATTCTCTCAGATGATGGAGAGGCCAACTATTGAACCTCCGTAGCCCATGGCTACTTGAGGATGATGATGATGGAATGCCATGAGAAGGCAAATTTTACCTCTAAGCGACACTTTCTTGCACACAATGATCTAAATGACAGGTGACAAGGATCCGAAGGGCTCAGAGAAGGTTACGGGGAGGGATGGCGATGGTAGCCTCCTGTCAAGGCCATCCATTGTGTTTTTTAATGTGCAAAGGGTATGGCTCTCGTGCGCACGGAGCCGTAATTTAACGTCGTCATTCAACAGACGGCTTGGATTGGATTGTTTTACCTCTGAGCGGCACTTTTTTGCAACCATGGGCTAAATGGCCAGGTCACATGGACCCCGAAGGCTCAGAGAAGGTTGGGGGAGGGGACCCACTGGAACAGCTGTTGGGAGACAGATGGTAGCCTCCCTTCAAGGCCATTCAGCGTGTTCTTTAACGTGCACAGGGTATGGCTCTCCCGCACACGGGGCCACGGCTTAACGTCCCATCCGACGGACGGCGGTATTTCCAAGCCCACCGGTGTCCCCTACTGCCCGTGGGCAGGGCGGGGAAATTTTGCGGAGATAAATCTCAACGCTGACCCAGCTGGGACTCGAACCTGGGAACTACAGATTACGAGCCTGGCGCGCTCAACAGACGGCGACCTTTCCAAACCCATCTGTGTCCCCTTTTTCGCCGAGGGCAGGGTAAGGATCAATGGCGGATGAAGGTACATGACGACCACAGACGCAAATGATTCGAAACATTTAGGCAACAACTTACAAATGGGAAAAATGTATGCCAACATGTCAAAAAATTGAATTACAAAAACGAATAAATATAAAATTTAATATATATATGATATAAACTTGCATATAGTGAAAAAATAAAAATAAATAAAAAATAAAATAAATCCCCCCTCAAGCAGCTGCTTGCCACAGAGGTCTGACAGGAGCCTGTCAGTTTATATGCCACAGCAGAAGATCTGAGAAGATGGCAGGCCCTCAGCAGAAAAACGACATAAACAGCCATGCCTTACCCGGGGCTCGAACCCAGGTCCCTTAGATCAGTAGCCAAGCGTGCTAACCACTCGGCCACGGGACGGCTTATAGTGAAAAACAACCCAAAAATTTCATTATAAACGAAGATCATTTTATTTGAGGGCAGTTAACAAAAATCAGATCATGTTTGTTATTAGCTGAAGTAAAAACACAAAATTTACGCCAATCTTAACCCGGATAAGGCATGGATGTTCGTGTTGTTTTTCTGCTGAGGTCCTGCCATCCTCTCAGATCTTCTACTGTGGCATATAAACTGACAGGCTCCTGTCAGACCTCTGTGGCAAGCAGCTGCTTGAGGGGGTATTTATTTTTGTTTTATTTATATTGTCACCCGCAACTTTTTCTTCTTCGAGACATGCGATATGAACTTGAAATGTTCCGCGTTTACTAAAATAACTATCTTATCCAGAACTGCATATCAATAACCTGATGATCTGACTTCGAAAGGCGGGGGTGGCTCAGTCGGTTGCGCGCCAGGCTCGTAATCTGTAGTTCCCAGGTTCGAGTCCCAGCTGGGTCAGCATTGAGATTTGTCTCCGCAAAACTCCCCGCCCTGTCCACGGTCAGTAGGGGACACCGATGGGCTTGGAAATGCCGCCGTCCGTCGGATGGGACGTTAAGCCGTGGCCCCGTGTGTGGGAGAGACATACCCTGTGCACGTTAAAGAACACGCTGGATGGCCTTGACGGGAGGCTACCATCTGTCTCCCAACAGCTGTTCCACTGGGTCCCCTTCACCAACCTTCTCTGAGCCTTCGGGGCCATGTGACCTGGCCATTTAGCCCATGGTGTGCAAAAAAGTGCCGCTCAGAGGTAAAACAACACAACCCTGACTTCGAAAATTAATGCCTTCTAACAAATATTTTTGAAAGAGTTGCCGAAAGAAGATTAGATTCGAACCAGGAATAATCTACAAGCTAAGCAATACGCAGTCCCGTATTCTCTAACTGTAGTTGCGACGAGTAGAGATTTCAAATGATTGACCTAGATACAATTTTCGTTTGAACAATAACAAAAAAAAAATGTTTAATTTATTTAAATTTCAGAATTAACGAAGTTCCATCACTGGCTTATAAAGGTGGATTATTTTTACATTACAATTAACTGATTAAGTACTCACTCCACTTAAGTAAATTTAATTTCAAACAACATTCAAAATTAAAAAATGAAAGGTAAAATTAAAAGTGAAAGTGATAATAAGCAGGATAAAAATAAATAAATACCCCCTCAAGCAGCTTCTTGCCACATAGGTCTGACAGGAGCCTGTCAGTTTATATGCCATAGTAGAAGGTCTGAGAGGATGGCAGGACCTCAGGAACGTGTACAGCAACTGTACACGCTCCAGTTACCGTTCACAGCAAACTGGAGCGTGTGCAGTTACTGCACACGCTCCAGTTTGCTGTGAACGGTAACTGCACACGCTCAATATTTCTGTGAGTGGGCCCACACGATCCAGGTTTTTGTGAGCTCACACGATCTAATGTAAATAAAAATAAATACCCCCTCAAGCAGCTGCTTGCCACATAGGTCTGACAGGAGCCTGTAAGTTTATATGCCATAGTAGAAGGTCTGTGAGTATGGCAGGACCTCAGCAGAAAAACGACACACACATCCATGCCTAATCCGGGGCTCGAACCCAGGTCCCTTAGATCAGTAGCCAAGTGCGCTAACCACTCGGCCATGGGACGGCTACAAA
Source organism: Ryuthela nishihirai (assembly GCA_038380435.1). Classification (NCBI taxonomy): domain Eukaryota; kingdom Metazoa; phylum Arthropoda; class Arachnida; order Araneae; family Heptathelidae; genus Ryuthela; species Ryuthela nishihirai. The sequence goes on along the minus strand of JAWZYU010000002.1, from coordinate 1,191,212 downwards.
AATAAATACCCCCTCAAGCATCTGCTTGCCACAGAGGTCTGACAGGAGCTTGTCAGTTTATATGCCACAGTAGAAGATCTGAGAGGATGGCAGGACCTCAGCAGAAAAACGACACATACATCCATGCCTAATCCGGGGCTCGAACCCAGGTCCCTTAGATCAGTAGCCAAGCGTGCTAACCACTCGGCCACGGGACGGCAATAAGCAGGATAAGTTAAATTAAAATAACTATACCATGTTTGAAGTTTCTTCGCAACGAGAACTGTATTCTGCTAGGTTATTGTAATGTGCACAAGTCGTCCCATGGCCGAGTGGTTAGCGCGCTTGGAGAGACCTGGGTTCGATCCCCGGGACTGATCTAAGAGACCTGGGTTCGATCCCCGGGACTGATCTAAGGGACCTGGGTTCGAGCCCCGGGTAAGGCATGGCTCTTTGTGTTGTTTCTCTGCTGAGGTCCTGCCATCCTCACAGACCTTCTACTACAGCACATTGGATCGTGTGAGCTCACAAAAACCTGGATCGTGTGGGCCCACTCACAGAAATATTGAGCGTGTGCAGTTACCGTTCACCGCAAACTGGAGCGTGTGCAGTAACTGCACACGCTCCAGTTTGCTGTGAACGGTAACTGGAGCGTGTACAGTTGCTGTACACGTTCCTGAGGTCCTGCCATCCTCTCAGACCTTCTACTATGGCATATAAACCGACAGGCTCCTGTCAGACCTCTGTGGCAAGCAGCTGCTTGAGAAGGTATTTATTTTTATTTTTTTTAAAGAACATATCCTGCGCCGTTGAGCTTTACCCGGGGTTCGAACCCAGGCCCCTTTAATCTGTAGCTAAGCTTGCAGTATTCCATTTAAAGTTCAACATTTCTAAATTTTTCCCCTCAGCTATAGACGGCCGAGTGGTTAGCGCGCTTGCCTACTGATCTAAGGGGACCTGGGTTCGAGCCCCAGGTAAGGCATGGCTGTTTGTGTCGTTTTTCTGCTGGGGTCCTGCCATCCTCTCAGACCTTCTACTATGGCATATAAACTGACAGGCTCCTGTCAGACCTCTGTGGCAAGCAGCTGCTTGAGGGAGCATTTATTTTTTTTTTCTTATAGAGGGCGTTATTTAAACTATTGGGAGATTTGCTTAATAGGGTAATTCCATTCAGTCAGATATAAAATAAATAATAATAAATACCCCCTCAAGCAGCTGCTTGCCACAGAGGTCTGACAGGAGCCTGTCAGTTTATATGCCATAGTAGAAAGTCTGAGAGGATGGCAGGACCTCAGCAGAAAAACAACACACACATCCATGCCTTATCCGGGGCTCGAACCCAGGTCCCGTAGATCAGTAGCCAAGCGTGCTAACCACTCGGCCACGGGATATGCCGGATAATAATACGTTTGGAATATTTCGAACATTAAAAACGTTGTCAAACATAATGATTCTGATTTGAAGATTGGAACTCATAATAATAGGCAATTGCCGAAAACCAACAAAACTCCATTCCCAGTTTCATCAAATGAACAGTAACGCAGCCAACATTTGGACAATTTTTTGTTGTTCTTAGCCAACTTATGATTGCTCAACTTGTGGCAAATTAGTGGCGGTGGTCGTACTGTAGGTTCTAATATTATGCACTACTTATGGTCAGGAAGCTAATTCCCTGTTCCGAAAAGACTTGGTGTTCTCTAGCAAGCTAATGAAGAAGGCATTAATCCCTTCTTATCTCCCTAGAGGTTTGGGCAGAAGCTTTGAAGGAATTACCTCCATCCCTGCAGAACCCGAAGGCTTATCGGACCGGTCTCATAGGTGGGGGCGAGAAAGGCACGTCGCCGTGGACACACACACAATACATGCACGCAAGCTGGTTGAGGAAACCCCACGGATAGGTGACCTCCAGTAGCAAATGGGAGGTGGTTCGAAAGGCCGTGGAACTGGCTTGGGGAGGGTGGAGGGCCAGGATGGACGGGGGGGAAGGTGAGGTGGGGGGGAGACGGCTTAGCCAGACTTCGTGTGTGGTACGAGTTGACTGCTGGCTTCAGTCTCCCGAGTCTTTTAGGGTGGAGGTTAAACTTCTAAGTGTTTGCAGGGTGAAGTTCGTGGGGTAAACGACTGGCTCCATGGTGGATGCCCCCCCCCCCTCCCCTAGCCGTTGGTCTTCCCTTGAAGGCAGTGGATCTTTCTGTCCGAGGTCTATTTACTAGTTCGTTAGGTTGAAGAGAAATCGAGTTGAACATTTCAGGACTCGCTTCCTTTGAATAATAAAATGTTGGTTGCTCATTATAGACGTGACAAGAAAGATTTTTCAGTGATGGATGCGTTTTGTTGGCATGCAAAAAGTGTGTTCGTAGCTGCTGTGCTGATTTCTTCGAGAGCCGTTTGGTTTCCTTTTAAAGAGGCGATCACACAGAAAGTAGAGGGGCGGGGGTGGCTTAGTCGGTAGCGCGCCGGGCTCGTAATCTGTAGTTCCCAGGTTCGAGTCCCAGCTGGGTCAGCGTTGAGATTTATCTCCGCAAAATTCCCCGCCCTGCCCACGGTCAGTAGGGGACACCGATGGGCTTGGAAAGGCCGCCGTCCGTCGGATGGGACGTTAAGCCGTGGCCCCGTGTGCGGGAGAGCCATACCCTGTGCACGTTAAAGAACACGCTGGATGGCCTTGACGGGGGGCTACCATCTGTCTCCCAACAGCTGTTCCAGTGGGTCCCCTCCCCCAACCTTCTCTGAGCCTTCGGGGTCCTTGTGACCTGGCCATTTAGCCCATTGTGTGCAAAAAAAGTGCCGCTCAGAGGTAAAACAACCCAACGTTAAAGAACACGCTGGATGGCCTTGACGGGGGGCTACCATCTGTCTTCCAACAGCTGTTCCAGTGGGTCCCCTCCCCCAACCTTCTCTGAGCCTTCGGTGTCCTTGTGACCTGGCCATTTAGCCCATTGTGTGCAAAAAAGTGCCGCCCACAGGTAAAACAACCCAACCCAACACAGAAAGTAATGCTCGCGATTCTTTTACGCATCGATATTTATTCTACACCATCCTTTGCTTTTACAGTGTGTCTGTAATGAGACAAGATTTCCGAAAGGAAAGAAAACGTGGGGAGGAGAGAATTTATTAAGAAAATCATTCTTAAAATAGTACCACAGGACTCTATACACTTGTTGCACTTTTCCGTTAATCGTACCAGGTTCCAGTCTCACCGGAGCCACCCAAAGTACCACTTTCATGAAGTACTTAGATATGACGATGGATAGTAATCTTGGTTTTGGAATTCACATACCGTCGTTTCAGCTTCTAAAAGAACTTATATATTGAGGTATATTCGAAACTATATATCCTCCTATGTCCCAATGTTCTACCAAATTTACATCCGACCGAAACTTGAATACTGTGCATCCACTCTTTTTGGTATTAATAAAAGTAACTCTTATAAATTAGATTTGGGTTGTTTTACCTCTGAACAGCACTTTTTTGCACACCATGGGCTAAATGGCCAGGTCACAAGGACCCCGAAGGCTCAGAAAAGGTTAAGGGAGGGGACCCACTGAAACAGCTGTTGGGAGACAGATGGTAGCCTCCCGTCAAGGCCATCCAGCATGTTCTTTAACGTGCACAGGGTATGGCTCTCCCGCATGCACACGGGGCCACGGCTTAACGTCCCATCAGACGGACGGCGGCCTTTCCAAGCCCATCGGTGTCCCCTACTGACCGTGGGCAGCGCGGGGAATTTTGCGGAGATAAATCTCAACGCTGACCCAGCTGGGACTCGAACCTGGGAACTACAGATTACGAGCCTGGCGCGCTACCGACTGAGCCACCCCCGCCCCCGCCCCCTTTCATTTTGGGAGTTTGATCCCAGATCTTCGAATAATTAACGCATCCAAGAGAATGTGACCGACCATCTCAAGGACACAACTTTGGAAAGATTTCAAAAATGATTTCAACGATTAGAAACAATTTTTTTGTTTCCAATTTAATTTCAGGGTCTTCACAATTCAAATGTAACAGCAAATGCGACGTAAACGTTTACATGTGCGTCGTTGAATAAACAGAAAAAAAAAAATTAAATTAATACGTGAGGAAGGTGAGAACTCAGCAGAAAGACAATACAAGAAAGCAAACATCCATCCATTTTCCTTTAATTTCGCGTAAATTAATATTTAATACAGCCGTCCCGTGGCCGAGTGGTTAGCACGCTTGGCTACTGATCTAAGGGACCTGGGTTCGAGCCCCGGATTAGGCATGGATGTGTGTGTCGTTTTTCTGCTGAGGTCCTGCCATCCTCTCAGACCTTCTGCTATGGCATATAAACTGACAGGCTCCTGTCAGACCTCTGTGGCAAGCAGCTGCTTGAGGGGGTATTTATTTACGTTGGATCGTGTGAGCTCACAAAAACCTGGATCGTGTGGGCCCACTCACAGAAATATTGAGCGTGTGCAGTTACCGTTCACAGCAAACTGGAGCGTGTGCAGTTACTGCACACGCTCCAGTTTGCTGTGAACGGTAACTGGAGCGTGTACAGTTGCTGTACACGTTCCTGAGGTCCTGCCATCCTCTCAGACCTTCTACTATGGCATATAAACTGACAGGCTCCTGTCAGACCTCTGTGGCAAGCAGCTGCTTGAGGGGTATTTATTTTTATTTTATTTACATTGGATCGTGTGAGCTCACAAAACCTGGATCCAGAAATATTGAGCGTGTGCAGTTACCGTTCACAGCAAACTGGAGCGTGTGCAGTAACTGCACACGCTCCAGTTTGCTGTGAACGGTAACTGGAGCGTGTACAGTTGCTGTACACGTTCCTGAGGTCCTGCCATCCTCTCAGACCTTCTACTATGGCATATAAACTGACAGGCTGCTGTCAGACCTCTGTTGGCAAGCATCTGCTTGAGGGGATATTTATTATTTTTTTATTAATATTTAATCTTATTCGTTTTTGCGTTGCGTTTTCTACTTGATCTTTAATCAGCGTGTGTGTATGTCAGGAGGAGGGGGGGGGGGGTCGTAAATTTGCATATTTTTCTATGGAGGAGGGTTCGCAGTGTTGAAAAAGGTTTAGGAATGCTGAAATAAAATCTTCTACTTTTTCTAAACTCCAAGGTGGAAAACCGCCATTTAAAATATCCATACGAAATCTTCTCCAGGATTTTTACATCCTTATGAATATTGTAACATGAGGCTGCTCATACCCGATGGGCTTGGAAAGACCGCTGTCCGTCGGAATGGATGCTAAGCCGTGTTTCTCGTGCAGAAGAGTCATATCCTGTGTATTTATAAAAAAAAATAAATTTCCCCTCAAGCAGCTGCTTGCCACAGAGGTCTGACAGGAGCCTGTCGGTTTATATGCCATAGTAGAAGGTCTGAGAGGATGGCAGGACCTCAGGAACGTGTACAGCAACTGTACACGCTCCAGTTACCGTTCACAGCAAACTGGAGCGTGTGCAGTTATGCACAGGCTCCAGTTTGCTGTGAACGGTAACTGCACACGCTCAGTATTTCTGTGAGTAGGCCCACACGATCCAGGTTTTTGTGAGCTCACACGATCCAATGTAAATAAAATAAAAATAAATACCCCCTCAAGCAGCAGCTTGCCACAGAGGTCTGACAGGAGCCTGTCAGTTTATATGCCATAGAGAAGGTCTGTGAGGATGGCAGGACCTCAGCAGAAAAACGACACAAACATCCATGCCTTACCCGGGGCTCGAACCCAGGTTCCTTAGATCAGTAGCCAAGCGCGCTAACCACTCGGCCATGGGACGGAATGTTATAGAACTGTGTACAAAAAATACCCCTCAGAGGCAGTCACGTGGCCTGGTTGTTAACGTGTTTGGCTACTGATCAAAGGACTTAGGTTCGAGCCTCGGGTAAGACATGGATGTCTTCCCGAGGGCGTATTAATCTGACAATCTCCTGTCAGACCCTGTGACAAGCAGCTGCTTGAAGGGATATTCATTCAGAGAGAAAACAACCAATTTACTCTGACAAGTTTGAATCCTTTTGTCATTGGTCTGGATGCCTCCACTAAGCAGACAGCTACCGACGACAACCGACCCACTTTCAACGATACAGCCAAACGTCCATAGTTGGTCTCAGCCACACAAGGATTAAGGAGCTCTCATCCCGCACAGAAACCGCTCTGCATCCTAAGTTTTCTTACGGTAAAAGCTGCCGTTGGAGTCGGAGTTAAATTCCGCTGAGACCTTTAGGCTTCTAAGCAGACATGGCCGTCGCAGAGCCACAACAACCGAGGAATTGCGAACGGAATCTTACTGGCCATTCGCCAGTAGGCACGGTGAGGGGAAGAGGAGGGGAGCACACTAAGGGGAAGGGGGGGGGGGGCGCCCAGACGAGGATTTATAGCCCACTGCCCTGCGCGCCACGTGCCTATTTATAGGGAGGGAGCGGAGATAACGGCGCTGGCGCTTCCTCCACGGCTTCCTCGTGCTTACGTGCAGTGCGTGGACTAGTTGTTGCGGCACAGAGGAGGCTTGGTTGGTGCTGATTAAGCTGGTCCTGCCACTACCAGAGTTGTAATCACGGGCGCGTAGCTTCGAGGAAAGCGAATTATATACGTTCAGCAGTGGTTGGATAACGATGGGCTAGTTTCGTTGGCAGGTGGGCAGATGAATTCTTTCTCAAGCGAGGTGATGTCTATCTTTGATTAAGTTGTTGGAATTTCACTCGCTAATCTCACCAGAAAATCGTTTCTTACTAAACAAGTAAAGATATTAGAATGACAAGTTTTTCCCCCTGAGGATTTAATTTAGAGTACTTTGGCATATAAACTGACAGCCTCCTGTCAGACCTCTGTTGCAAGCAGCTGCTTGAGGGGGTATTTATTTTTATTTTATTTACATTGGATCGTGTGAACTCACAAAAACCTGGATCGTGTGGGCCCACTCACAGAAATATTGAGCGTGTGCAGTTACCGTTCACAGCAAACTGGAGCGTGTGCAGTAACTGCACACGCTCCAGTTTGCTGTGAACGGTAACTGGAGCGTGTACAGTTGCTGTACACGTTCCTGAGGTCCTGCCATCCTCTCAGACCTTCTACTACGGCATATAAACTGACAGTCTCCTGTCAGACCTCTGTGGCAAGCAGCTGCTTGAGGGGGTATTTATTTTTATTTTATTTACATTGGATCGTGTGAGCTCACAAAAACCTGGATCGTGTGGGCCCACTCACAGAAATATTGAGCGTGTGCAGTTACTGTTCACAGCAAACTGGAGCGTGTGCAGTAACTGCACACGCTCCAGTTTGCTGTGAACGGTAACTGGAGCGTGTACAGTTGCTGTACACGTTCCTGAGGTCCTGCCATCCTCTCACACTTTCTACTATGGCATATAAACTGACAGGCTCCTGTCAGACCTCTGTGGCAAGCAGCTGCTTGAGGGGGTATTTTTTATTTTTTTTTTAATTTTAAACCCACGTGCTCAACTAACACGAATTCTACTTACGATTTCAGTTTCATGCACTTTTTTTTTAAAAGTAGGATTGGTTTTTGACTAATAAGACTGGTTGTTCGCTTCAATGCGATTTCGCCAACACTTTTTTGAGATTTTTTATATTGTTGTATTTACGATGTAAGAAGATACCTTGAATGCTTTTTTCTTTCTTTCTAGGTTTTTTTGTCCATAAACAAATAACAAACCTCAGAACACAAAGCATTAACCAAAAGCATGGGTACAATAATAATAAAAATAAATACCTCTTCAAGCAGCTGCTTGTCACGAAATCTGACAGGAGCCTGTCAATTTATACACCGTAGAATGTCAGTGAGGATGGCGGGAACTCAGCAGAAAAACGACACAAGTGCCATGCCTTATCTCGTCATCACATATTTACATAATTTCTTATGAAAAATTCGTATCCGACTAACATTGTTTATAAATAATAAATAAATACACCCTCAAGCAGCTGCTTGCCACAGAGGTCTGACAGGAGCCCGTCAGTTTATACGCCAGGGTGGAAGGTCTGAGAAGATGGCAGGACCTCAGGAGAAAAAACGACATATACATCCATGCATTACCCGGGGCTCGACCCAGGTCCCTCAGATCAGTAGTCAAGCGCGCTAACCACTCGGCCGTGGGATTCACCTTACAGAAACCTCATGCTCTCCGCCCTGCCCACGGTCAGTAGGGGACACCGATGGGTTTCAAAAGGCATCCGTCCGTCGGATGGGATGTTATGCCGTGGGCCCGTGTGCGGGAGAGCCATACTCTGTGCACGTTAAAGAACACGATAGACTAACGGGAGGTAACCATCAGCCTCCCAAAGACTGTTCCAGTGGGTCCCCTCCCCCAACCTTCTCTGAGCCTTCGGGGTCCATGTGACCTGGCCATTTAGCCCATGGTGTGCAAAAAAGTGCCGCTCAGAGGTAAAACAACCCAACGTTAAAGAACACGCTGGATGGCCTTGACGGGAGGCTACCATCTGTCTCCCAACAGCTGTTCCAGTGGGTCCCCTCCCCCAACCTTCTCTGAGCCTTCGGGGTCCATGTGACCTGGCCATTTAGCCCATGGTGTGCAAAAAAAGTGCCGCTCAGAGGTAAAACAACCCAACGTTAAAGAACACGCTGGATGGCCTTGACGGGAGGCTACCATCTCTCTTCTAACAGCTGTTCCAGTGGGTCCCCTCCCCCAACCTTCTCAAAGTTCTCCGGGTCCTTGTGACCTGTCCATTTAGCCCATTACGTTCTTCTAATCGTAATTATATTTACATCTTCCTCTGTTTCTAAATAAAATTGGTGCTCTTCTTATTTCGTTTTCTGAAGAAGTGGGGAAATTCAAAATAATTCAGTTGGAATTATGAAAGCATTTTAATGCAAGATTTGTTTATGTCCACCTAAAGCAGTATTTTTCGAAGAAAGTTCTAAAATCCAAAATGTCGTATTTATGCATCACGAAATGCGAAATATATGTCAGATATTTATCATGAAATTTTTTTTACCACCTACAGTCGCTCAAAAAAATATCCGAACACTATGGTTGATTACAGAATTTAGGAAAAATATCTGGAGCGTGTGCAATTACTGCACACGCTCCAGTTTGCTGTGAACGGTAACTGCACACGCTCAATATTTCTGTGAGTGGGCCTACACGATCCAGTTTTTTGTGAGCTCACACGATCCAATGTGCTGTGAACATTAACCGCAACCGCTCCAGTTTGCTGTGAACGGTAACTGCACACGCTCAATATTTCTGTGAGTGGGCCCACACGATCCAGGTTTTTGTGAGCTCACACGATCCAATGTGCTGTGAACATTAACCGCAACCGCTCCAGTTTGCTGTGAACGGTAACTGCACACGCTCAATATTTCTGTGAGTGGGCCCACACGATCCAGTTTTTTGTGAGCTCACACAATCCAATGTGTTGTGAACATTAACCGCAACCGCTCCAGTTTGCTGTGAACGGTAACTGCACACGCTCAATATTTCTGTGAGTGGGCCCACACGATCCAGGTTTTTGTGAGCTCACACGATCCAATGTGCTGTGAACATTAACCGCAACCGCTCCAGTTTGCTGTGAACGGTAACTGCACACGCTCAATATTTCTGTGAGTGGGCCCATACGATCCAGGTTTTTGTGAGCTCACACGATCCAATGTGCTGTGAACATTAACCGCAACCGCTCCAGTTTGCTGTGAACGGTAACTGCACACGCTCAATATTTCACGTGACACGAAGGTTACCAGATCACTAATTTCTAAAAAAAATCTGGCTCGTATCACACCTATAAGACAATCAGCTGCTTGAAGATTATTTGTTATTTAAGTAAGGCTTTTTTCTAATTAATAATTCCAACGATTTCAGCTAAAGTGAGATTTTATTTTTTTTAAATTAAATTCTCCCAGTACCCGACTACTTTAAAAAAAATTCTATAAGGGTTGGGTTGGCTTACTTTACCTCTAAGCGGCTGGGTTGGGTTGGGTTGTTTTAAACTCTAAGCGGCACTTTTTTGCATACCATGGGCTAAATGGCCAGGCCACATGGACCCCGAAGGCTTATAGAAGGGTGGGGGAGGGGACCCACTGGAACAGCTGTTGGGAGACACATGGTAGCCTCCCGTCAAGGCCATCCAGCGTGTTCTTTAACGTTGGGTTGTTTTACCTCTGAGCGGCACTTTTTTGCACACCATGGGCTAAATGGCCAGGTCACATGGACCCCGAAGGCTCAGAGAAGGTTCGGGGAGGGGACCCACTGGAACAGCTGTTGGGAGACAGATGGTAGCCTCGCGTCAAGGCCATCCAGCGTGTTCTTTAACGTGCACAGGGTATGGCTCTCCCGTACACGGGGCCACAACTTAACGTCCCATCCGACGGAAGGCGGCCTTTCCAAGCCCATCGGTGTCCTCTACTGACCGTGGACAAGGCGGGGAATTTTGCGGAGATAAATCTCAACGCTGACCCAGCTGGGACTCGAACCTGGGAACTACAGATTACGAGCCTGGCCCGCTACCGACTGAGCCACCCCCGCCCCCTAATTACAGTCGAAATAAGAGTTAAACTTTCAGTCTAACCCGTGTACCATTTTTATCGAAACCATATGCGTTTTAAGTCGGTAACCGTCAGAGAACCTGCCATATTGTCTCCAGATCTCTGCGAGAGGGGGGGGGGGGGGTGGCTCAGTCGGTAGCGCGCTAGGCTCGTAATCTGTAGTTCCCAGGTTCGAATCTCAGCTGGATCAGCGTTGAGATTTATCTCCACAAAATTCCCCGCCCTGCCCACGGTCAGTAGGGGACACTGATGGGCTTGGAAAGGCCGCCGTACGTCGGATGGGACGTTAAGCCGTGGCCCCGTGTGTGGGAGAGCCATACCCTGTGCACTTCAAAGAACACGCTGGATGGCCTTGACGGGAGGCTACCATCTGTCTCCCAACAGCTGTTCCAGTGGGTCCCCTCCCCCAACCTTCTCTGAGCCTTCGGGGTCCATGTGACCTGGCCATTTAGCCCATGGTGTTCAAAAAAGTGCCGCTCAGAAGTAAAACAACCCAACCTGCGAGAGGGTTGAGTAGTCGACTCTTCCAGGACCACCTGTTATGCTCAGTCGGCACATAACACACGAGACAGGCTGGCCGGCCGTGTATTTTAAGTTAGCGTGCCAGCTCTCTGTCTCACTGGCTCTATTCTTGGCAGTCGTGCATACCCCTTGACTACAGCTCATGGAGGGATCGAGCTCAGAGAACTATTTCGATTCCACAAGGACTTCGGTCTGGGAAGAACATCCACGCTTGCAACGACCTGGCCACCTAGAGCGAAAGGGTAACACACGTGCTCTTTCTTTCAAGACACGCAGAACACAAAAAATAGATGTTTCCAAAATTTCGTATCAACCGATCTAAGAGTATTGTCTGCCGTTCCTTTTCAAGTTTTTTCGTAGCGGTATAATGGTTGCTTTGTTGTTGTTGTTGTTTTACCTCTGAGCGGCACTTTTTTGCACACCATGGGCTAAATGGCCAGGTCACATGGACCCCGAAGGCTCAGAGAAGATTGGGGGAGGGGACCCACTGGAACAGCTGTTGGGAAACAGATGGTAGCCTCCCGTCAAGGCCATCCAGCGTGTTCTTTAACGTGCACAGGGTATGGCTCTCCCACACACTGATCCACGGCCTAACGTCCCATCCGACGGACGACGGCCTTTCCAAGCCCATCGGTGTCCCCTACTGACCGTGGGCAGGGCGGGGTATTTTGCGGAGATAAATCTCAACGCTGACCCAGCTGGGACTCGAACCTGGGAACTACAGATTACGAGCCTGGCCCGCTACCGACTGAGCCACCCCCGCCCTTCGTTCCTTAGATGTTATATCTAAAGAATTATATAACCTAGGAGCCAGATAAAAAAATGTCTCTGCATTATCTCTTTGTGTGCTATTGGCACTTAAATAACGAACCACCACAGCTTATATTTTGCTTGCTATTGTCTTTTTCAATCCAATCCTGATTTTTTTTTAACAAAAAGAGCAGTATCCTAAACAAGTATAATTTGTCTTATAGAGTGGTTAGCGAGCTTGGCTACTGATCTAAGGGACCTGGGTTCGAGCCCCGTGTAAGGCATGGCTGTTTGTGTCGTTTTTCTGCTGAGAGCCTGCCATCCTCACAGACCTTCTACTACAGCACATTGGATCGTGTGAGCTCACAAAAACCTGGATCATGTGGGCCCACTCACAGAAATATTGAGCGTGTGGAGTAACTGCACACGCTCCAGTTTGCTATGAACGGTAACTGGAGCGTGTACAGTTGCTGTACACGTTCCTGAGGTCCTGCGATCCTCACAGACCTTCTACTATGGCATATAAACTGATAGGCTCCTGTCAGACCTCTGTGGCAAGCAGCTGCTTGAGGGGGCATTTATTTTTTTTATTATACATATATATATATCATTAATATTTATTAAATTTGGATATTGGATAAAACTATCATATTACATTAAAAAACTAATAATAAAAATAAATACTCCCTCAAACAGCTACTTGCCACAGAGGTCTGACAGGAGCCTATCAGTTTACATGCCATGAGAAAGTCTGTGAGAAAGAATAGACCTCAGCAAGAGGACAGCACAAACATCCTTGTCATACCCATGGCTCGAACTCGGTTCCTTTGATCAGCAGCCAAGCGCGCTAACCACTCGGCCACGCCAACCAAAAATAAATACCCCCTCAAGCAGCTGCTTGCCACAGAGGTCTGACAGGAGCCTGTCAGTTTATATGCCATAGTAGGTCTGAGAGGATGGCAGGACCTCAGCAGAAAAACGAGACATACATCCATGCCTTACCCGAGGCTCGAACCCAGGTCCCGTAGATCAGTAGCCAAGCGCGCTAACCACTCGACCACGGGACGGTCATACGCCAACCAAAAGGTATTAAAATAAAAGCAGCAACTTTTACATTTAGCTTTATTAAAACTTATTTTTAATGATTTCTGAAACGATTATTTCAATTTTTCCTAATTTTCAGCGAGTGTTTGCAGAGGTATAATTTATAGCTAAATGTTAAAACGCTTTTGGCTGCTGATCTACTGGACCTGGGTTCGAGCCCCCGGGTAAGGCATGGATGTTCGTGCTTTTTTACTGCTGAGGTCCTGCCATCCTCACGGACATTCTACTACGGCATATAAACTGACAGGCTCCTGTCAGACCTCTGTGGTAAGCAGCTGCTTGAGGGGGTATTTTTTTTATTATGCAAAAAAGTGCCATTTAGAGTCAGGGCCGCTTTATCCATTAGGCCGACTAGGCACAGTGCCTAGGGCCTACGATTACGTGCCTAGGGCCTACTATTGTAGGTCTTTTAAGGCCTACAATATTTCACTTGAAAAAATACATTAAAAAAATCCCAAAATAAGAAAAAACATCAAATTTTAATTTAAATTATTTATTTAGATATTTGAATGAGATAAACAATAATTTAAGTCGTCGCGTTTCTCAACAGCCTCACTGATACGATCACAAACCCAGTAGTATAGGTCTAGTAGATGTTGTCCAGAGTTATGTTGCTATACGTACAACTTTATGCGTAGTTGCATTGCACTATCGAGAACCAGTGGCAGACCCAGGATTTTGTGTCAGCAGAGGTTCAGAGACGTTCACGGTGCATTAAAATTTCCGAGTATTTTCAAAATTCATAAATTATTTTTTATGCGTGCAAACGATGAAATTAGCATAAAAATGAGCAAATATGTCCGACACACAGGCGCCAAGTCTATGTATATCTATACTCTAGGAACAAAAATGCCTAGGGCCTAAGAAGGTCTTAAAACGGCCCTGCTCAGAGGTTGGGTTGGGTTGTTTTACCTCTGAGCGGCACTTTTTTGCACACCATGGGCTAAATGACCAGGTCACAAGGACCCCGAAGACTCAGAGAAGGTTGGGGGAGGGGACCCACTGGAACAGCTGTTGGGAGACAGATGGTGGCCTTCCGTCAAGGCCGTCCAGCGTGTTCTTTAACGTTGGGTTATTTCTCCTCTGAGCTGCACTTTTTTGCACACCATGGGCTAAATGGCCAGGTCACATGGACCCCGAAGGCTCAGAGAAGGTTGGGGGAGGGGACCCACTGGAACAGCTGTTGGGAGACAGATGGTAGTCTCCCGTCAAGGCCATCCAGCGTGTTCTTTAACGTTGGGTTATTTTAACTCTGAGCGGCACTTTTTGGCACACCATGGGCTAAATGACCAGGTCACATGGACCCCGAAGGCTCAGAGAAGGTTGGGGGAGGGGACCCACTGGAACAGCTGTTGGGAGACAGATGGTGGCCTTCCGTCAAGGTCGTCCAGCGTATCCTTTAACGTGCACAGGGTATGGCTCTCCCGCATACGCAGCCACGGCTTAACGTCCCATCCGACGGACGGCGGCTTTTTCAAGCCCATCCACCGATGGGCTTGAAAACGCCTACTGACTGTGGACAGGGCCTGGAGTTTTGCGGAGACTCGAACCTGGGAACCCAACTGGGACTCGAACTGGGAACTACAGATTACGAGCCTGGCGCGCTACCGACTGGGCTACCCCCGCCCCGTGCTCAGGGGTAAAACAACCCCACCCACGTCTACGAAGAAACGCTCAATTAAAGTGGCAACACCTTTAACTTCATCGAATTTGCATAATATCCATAATTTTTGAGATTTTGCAGCTTTAGCATTTAACGGTGGAAACTCAAACTAATGGAAGGTTGGAGAAATGTGAATAGAGATATTTATTAGCAGTTATCTAAAATAAAAAGAAAATTTTTCTTTTATCTTTGAAACAAAAAATTTTACGTCACGGACAGATAGGCGACAACGTTGCGAATGCAAGCTAAAAAGATTGTTAGCGAATTTCGGCGAAAAACAGAGCTCTTGATTTCCAACTTCCGAGTTTACAGACTGTCAACTAATTAGTTACACTTCTGACTGGGGTGGCTCAGTCGGTAGAGCGCCAGGCTCGTAATCTGTAGTTCCCAGGTTCGAGTCCCAGCTGGGTCAGCGTTGAGATTTATCGCCGCAAAATTCCCCGCCTTGCCCACGGTCAGTAGGGGACACCGATGGGCTTGGAAAGGCCGCCGTCCGTCGGATGGGACGTTAAGCCGTGGCCCCTTGTGCGGGAGAGCCATACCCTGTGCACGTTAAAGAACACGCTGGATGGCCTTGACGGGGAGGCTACCATCTGTGTCCCAAAATCTGTTCCTGTGCGTCCCCTCCCCCAACCTTCTCTGAGCCTTCGGGGTCCATGTGACCTGGCCATTTAGCCCATGGTGTGCAAAAAAGTGCCGCTCAGAGGTAAAACAACCCAACCCACTTCTGACTGATGCTTGAAACACTTTTCAAGTTCAACAGACTCGATTACACTTGAGAGAGAGAGACACACGCGCAAAAAAAAAAACATTTTTAGTGAAATTCGAAAAGGGCAGGATAAAAAAAAGTCCGCTTTTGAAAATTTAACTTGTTCTCTCTCTATTATTGTCGCTTTTCTACTTCCGAGTTTACAGGTGCCTGCTCCGTCAGCAAGAGACTTTCGCAGAACGTGAACCGAGCCCGTGGCGTGTACACCCAACGCAGGGAGGCAAAAGCGTCTCGATCGGAGGACAAAACCATCCCCTGCTGCTGGAACAAAAGCTACGGCGCACGACTCGCAATAGAAGCGGCGGACCCCATTGGCAGAGAGGCGCCGTGAAGGAGACTTGAAGCCACGCATTGTTCGCGACGTGCATGTGGGGGACGGAAGAAGCGAGGAGGGGATGAAAAGTCCTCCGGCGCCGCCTCCAGGGGTCCTTTGACGGCAGCCGTTGACCGCCTCCGTAGATCGGCAAGCAGCAGGCATTAGAGCGTACTGCGCACTAAGCCTATTTATATGCAATTAATAACCGCGCACGTGGAAGGGCCTCAGATGCTTCGCGGATCGCTGTGGGGGGAAGAGAGATGTAGGGGGGGATTAGAGAGAGGAGGTGGGAGGAGGCAGTGGCTCTTGGACTGGGAATCGACCGCTCCGGATAGCGTTGCTGAGAGAGTCGTTATCAATGCTGGAAGGAAAAGTTAGAGGGTTTGTCACGAAAGATTTAAAAGTCTACAAAGAACTTTCTGCTGAGAGGCTTTCAAAGTTTTCTAATTCTTCTTTCTAATTTTCTTTCTTAAGGGAAAGTTGCTAATAAAGGGAAGTATGTGTAAGGTTGGTTTTTTTTTTTAAATCTTTTATCAGTTAGTGATCTGTTTTGTGTGTTTTCTTTAAGAAAACAAAATTTTTGTAGCAAGTGTTTCCTTTCTACGTTGTTTTTCTTTAACATACAATACGTAATCGTCATGCAGCGATGTGCTACGGAGGTCCAACAAGATCATTAAGGCTGATGGATAAGACAAGATAGAAGAATCTCCCCCATCCCTAGAAATTTCGGACACTTTTCAACTGATGACCCTAGCAACATGGCCGGCACTAGCTGTTTTGCCTCCCGGAGCAAACTTGGATATCTGTCGCCCGGATCGAGCTTGGGCCGTCCCTTTCTCCAAGTCTATGTATATCTACAGCATATAATTATAATGTCGTCGTCCAGTGGCCGAGTGGTTAGCGCGCTTGGCTACTAATCTAAGGGACTCTGGGTTCGAGCCCCGGGTAAGGCATGGATGTATGTGTCGTTTTTCTGCTGAGGTCCTGCCATCCTCTCAGACCTACTGTGGCATATAAACTGACAAGCTCTTGTCAGACCTCTGTGGCAAGCAGCTGCTTGAGGGGGTATTTATTTTTATTTTTATAGTTATAAATATATATCTGTTTGAGGGAGTGTATATATCTATACCCTTCTCCAAGTATATATGTTACCGCTAAAGCTCGAAAGTCGTTAATGTGCACATTACCTAGCTAATCTGCAGATTAACTGATTTGCTCCGTTAACGTGCGGAATCAAGAGTTTTCCGCATTTTACTTAGGTAATGTGCACATTAACGGCTTCCGTATCGTTAAAGTTCAAAAGTTTGTTTCTCTCATAGTGGTGAATCTCTTGAATATGAATCTTCGCGTCACGTGATTCATTTGTCCGCATTATAAAAAACGCCCCGGATGAGCGGAGGCCAAGTGAGAACGAATCGGTAAAGTGATTCATTCTTGATAACGAATCACTAAAATGATTCGTTCTCACTTGGCCTGCTCATTTTGGGGGCGTTTTTTATAATTCGGACGACTGATCCATGTTGACAGAGGGATGACCCTGGTTTTAATTCTACTCTCGGACACTAGATAAATAACATGTTAATTTAAGCGTGCAGAAACGTTCCTGTTGTTCCAGCAAAGATCTTATTTTCACTTTAACGAGTGCCTAGTAGGTAATGTGCAGATTATCCAGGTAATTTGCAGATTACTTAGGTAATTTGAGAAATGAAACAATTTTTCGCACGTTAACGGATCACCCTAGTTAATCTGCACAATACCTAGATAATCTGTAGAATAACTGATTTCTGCACTTTAGCGGTAACATATATATGTATATATCACCTCAAGCAGCTGCTTGTCATAAAGGTCTGACAGAAGCCTGTCAGTTTAATACTCCACAGTAGAAAGTCTGTGAGGATGGCAACAACAGGAACATCTATATAACCAGGACTCGAACCCAGGTCCTTTAGATCAGTAGCCAAGCGCGCTAACCACTCGGCCAGGGGACGGCTGGTCTAATCTTAGATATTAATAATCAATTTAACAAAATTTAATCTCATTTTAAAAAGCAATTAAAATTTTATATAGTTGATATTTGTTGTATAGACTGTTGAACAATATTTAAATGTTTGTTTTTTTATGTTAATATATCAGTTTCTCAGTAAACAAAAAGAAAGTTCCAACAAAGCTGCAACCTCCGTGGATGACGCAGTCACGTGTCGAACGTTGGTTTGTTTTACCTCTGAGCGGCACTTTTTTGCACACCATGGGCTAAATTGCCAGGTCACATGGATCCCGAAGGTTCAGAGAAGGTTGGGGGAGGGGACCCACTGGAACAGCTGTTGGGAGACAGATGGTAGCCTCCCGTCAAGGCCATCCAGCGTGTTCTTTAACGTGCACAGGGTATGTCTCTCCCGCACACGGAGCCACGGCTTGACGTCCCATCCGACGGACGGCAGCCTTTCCAAGCCCATCGGTGTCCCCTACTGACCGTACGCAGGGCGGGGAATTTTGCGGAGATAAATCTCAACGCTGACCCAGCTGGGACTCGAACCTGGGAACTACAGATTACGAGCCTGACGCGCTACCGACTGAGCCACCCCCGCCCCCATTTAGCTTTAGCCTAAGCCTCGATATTAGTATTAAAGTGTATTGTAATTCTTGTGACAATAATGTGAAAATTCTGTTTAAGTTATGGAGTATTAATAAGTACTATGTATATGAATATGTTGGGTAAAATAAATGTTATTGTCAAAAAAAAATTGAAAGTTGTCTGTTGAGAAGTTCGTGACATTCACTCGACTCAACTTTACTGCAGATGTTAGTTTTGTTTGCCAATTTGCCGCCCTTGGAAACATGCGTCCTACTGCGATCGCACCGGTTGCACGTGTGGTAGCGCCGCCACTGGGAAATTAGGAACTCTTGGGTTGGGTTGTTTTACCTCTGAGCGGCACTTTTTTGCACACCATGGGCTAAATGGCCAGGTCACATGGACCCCGAAGGCTCAGAGAAGGTTGGGGGAGGGGACCCACTGGAACAGCTGTTGGGAAACAGATGGTAGCCTCTCGTCAAGGCCATCCAGCGTGTTCTTTAACGTGCACAGATTATGGCTCTCCCGTACACAGGGGGCGGTTTTTTCTAGCCATTCGGCGTTCGCCCGAAAATACGGCTATTATATATCATGACTAGCAGAAACTGAAAGTTCGTGGGTAACATCATTATAGACGCAAAGAATTTTTATTTATTAAAGATAGAGAATACTTAAAAAAATAATAAGAAGACGTGTGGCACTTGTTTTTAATTACTAAAGATTGATCAAAACGTTCAAATTATAATAAAAAAAGTGTTTTTTAATATTTACTGATTTTTTTTTTTCACGATTGCAAAAAACATTTTAAATTAAAAAATTTTCTGTGCCCTTGATCGGCTGTTACCTTGAGCCCAATCCCATTTCAAATGTTTACCCATCCGTTGTAGAAATCCCTTTTTCTGAGTGTTGGTTTATTTTACCTATGAGCGGCACTTTTTTTGCACGTAACTGGTAAATGGACAGGTCACAAGGACACCAAAGGCTCAGAGAACGATTGGATTGTTTTACCTCTGAGCGGCACTTTTTTGCACACCATGGGCTAAATGGCCAGGCCACAAGGACCCCGAAGGCTCAGAGTAGGTTGGGGGAGGGGACCCACTGGAACAGCTGTTGGGAGACAGATGGTAGCCTCCCGTCAAGGCCATCCAGCGTGTTCTTTAACGTGCACAGGGTATGGTTCTCCTGCACACGGGGCCATGGCTTAACATCCCATCCGACGGACGCCGGCCTTTCCAAGCCCATTGGTATCCCCTACTGACCGTCTGCAGGGCGGGGAAATTTTGTGGAGATAAATCTCAACGCTGACCCAGCTGGGACTCGAACCTGGGAACTACAGATTACGAGCCTGGCACGCTACCGACTGAGCCACCCCCACCCCGCTCAGAGAAGGTTGGGAGGAAGATGACCCATAGGACAGCTGTTAGGATACAGATGGTAGCCTCTCGTCAAGCCTATACAGCGTTGATGTGGACAAAGTATGGCTCAACTGCATTCACTGCTTTACTTCCCATCCGACAGGCGGCGGCCTTTACAAAGCCCATCGGTGTCGAATTTCTGACCATGGGAAGAGAAAATCTCAATGAAGTGGCTGTATGCGAATCGAACCTGGGAACTGCAGGTTATGACTTTGGTGTTCTGTTGACTGGGTCCAATTCCCGTTTCTAGTAGTTGACGGGGTGGCTTAGTCGGTAGGCGTGCCAAACCAGCTAATCTTTAGTTCCTAGGTTCGAGTCCCAACTGGGTCAGCTTATCTCCACAAGGTTCCCCACCCTGCCCATGGTCAGTAGGGGACACCAATGGGCTTGGAAAGGACCGCTGTCTGTGGGATGGAACGTTAAACCGTGGCTCCGTATGTGGAAGAACCATACCCTGTGCACGTTAAAGAACACACTGAATGGCCTGAGAGGATATCATCTGTCCCAACAGCTGTTCCAGCGAGTTCAAGCAACCATGAATTGCGTCCTACGACAATTAGCTCCCCCAACCTTCAGGGTTCCTTGTGACCTAACCATTTAACTCATTGTGTGCAAAAAAAAGTGCTGCTTAGAGGGTTGGGTTGTTTTACCTCTGAGCGGCACTTTGTTTGCACACCATGGGCTAAATGGCGAGGTCACATGGACCCACACACGGAGCCACGGCTTAACGTCCCATCCGACGGACGACGGCCTTTCCAAGCCCATCGGTGTCCCCTACTGACCGTGGGCAGGGTGGGGAATTTTAGCGGAGATAAATCTCAACGCTGACCCAGCTGAGACTCGAACCTGGAAACTACAGATTACGAGCCTGGCGCGCTACCGACTGAGCCACCCCCACCCGTCCCTATATCCAGGAGTGATGATATTCAAAATATTTAACAACCGGTACGGTAATGTAAATTGTTGTACCAGATGTCACGAGTATTGGTAAATGGTTTGTTTATCGCGACATCCTACGACATTTAGCTTGAATGATCACTAAAAAATTCCTGCAGCATGACCATTGTGTCTTTGCAGTATGGGTGTCGTGCCATCTTGTTGAAACCAACACTCTCGTTCATTCACAACCAAAAAACTATTGGATGAACTCATTGGAACAGCTGTTGGGACAGATGATATCCTCTCAGGCCATTCAGTGTGTTCTTTAACATGCACAGGGTATGGCTCTCCCACATACGGAGCAACAGCTTAACATCCCATCTCACAGACGGCGGTTTTTCCAAGCCTGTTGGTGTCCCCTACTGACTGTGGGCAGGGTGGGGGAGCTTTGCAGAGATAAATCTCAACGCTGACCCAGCTGGGACTCGAACCTGGGAACTACAGGTCACGATAAACTTCACCAGTTAGTTGAGTCAAAAAATAAAGGCCGTCACACGACGACTGGAAATTGCACTCCAAACACCAATTTTCCGTGCGTATAATGGTCGCTCGTGAAAAGTGTGAGGATTTTCATTGCTCCATATTTGATTGTTTTGACTATTCACATACCCACCCAAGTGAAACCAAGCCTCGTCACTGAAATAAACACGGTCCGACACCTCAATTCCATTTTCGTCAACAAAAGAAACCAACGACAGTACCGTAAACGTTTTTCATGGTCTGGTTCTTTCATTTCATGAACGACACCAATGTGGTAGGCATGAAATTTTAACTTCTTTGTAGCCCTGAAAACAGTAGCTGACAGTCCAACCTATTGTGAAGATAACTTTCTAAGAGATTTTCTGGGTGAGCGAGTTAAATGCTGAGACATATCAAGAACTTCGGCAGTTAACAGTGATGACCGGCCTGGGCTCTTTCGATCCTATTCCCTGCCCACGGTCAGTAGGGGACACCGATGGGCTTGGAAAGGCCTCCGTCCGTCAGATGAGACGTTAAGCCGTGGCTCGTGTGCAGGAGAGCCATACCCTGTGCACGTTAAAGAACATGCTGGATGGCCTTGATGGGAGGCTACCATCTGTCTCCCAACAGCTGTTCCAGTGGGTCCTCTCCCCCAACTTTCTCTGAGCCTGTGGGGTCTATGTGACCTGGCCATTTAGCCTTGGTGTCCAAAAAAGTGCCACTCAGAGGTAAAACAACAGAACTTTCGATCCTGTACAGACCCAGTGTCACGAAATTTAAAGGCCATTTTAACTGCTAAAGGCTTTTAACCTTCAGTACAGAAATGCCAACCTACTAATATTAAGGCATAAAATGTATATGCGTGTAAGTTCTACTCACTTATATTTAGGGTTGTGTCCTTTTTGAAACACCCTGTATATCTTCGCATAATGAACGATGCATTTATGACTAAAATTCTAGGCACTAGCAAAAGACGAATGGAGTCGGTAGTGTCAGCTCACAATGTGCAGTTCCACAAGGTCCCGAAAATAATTCTTGCGAATATTAAAAAAAAAAACCTCTCAAGCAGCTGCTTGCCACAGAGGTCTGAGAGGATGGCAGGACCTCAGCAGAAAAACAACACGAACATCCATGCCTTACCTGGGGCTAGGGGTATCAAAATAAAATTTCATTACGTCTGCCTTTTTTTTTTCGGAAACACGTTATGAAAAAAAAAAACTTTCGAATGGGTTCTGGGTTGTTTTACCTCGGAGTGTCACTTTTTTTTGCACAAAATGGGCTAAATGGCCAGGTCACATGGACACCGAAGGCTCAGAGAAGGTTGGGGGAGGGGACCCACTGGAACAGCTATTGGGAGACAGATGGTAGCCTCCCGTCAAGACCATCCACGGTGTTTTTTAAAGTGCACAGAGTATGGCTCTCCCACACACGAGCCCCATCTTAATGCCTCATCCGATGGGCAGCGTCTTTTCCAAGCCCATCAGTATCCCCAACTGACCGAGGGCAGAGCGGGGAGTTTTGCGGAGATAAACCTCAACGCTGACCCGGCTGGGAACTGCAGATTTCGAGAACTTTCGAAGGAATTTTAAATATTTTTGTTTTCAGGTTTTGCGATTTATGCACGTTTGCTGCAATTGCAACTGTGTTCCATTTCAAAGTACTGGATTTTTTTGGACGCCTCCGTAATTCCTCCTCTTCAACTGATCGTAATTTTATTCCCCCCCCCTCAAAGAAAACAAAAAAACTTCCTACGCGCATGATTATTTACTCCTTATGAGATTTAATACAAGCATTTGAAACCAGAGACAGCAATGCAATTGATCAGTTTTAATAAAGGACAACATATTACGTAAGTACATTACATACAAAGTTTCTGTGGGATGGAGAGCCATTCTGCCTCTATCATCCGTCCTCTTCGTGGCCAGAAACATCACATAAATGCACATACAGTCTGCCTCCAGTATCTATCTACATATCTACAGCTGCAGGCAGTTGCAGTGTCAATAGTTCTTTTTTTCTTCTCTCACTTTATATATATAGCTTTTATATATGTCCTTGTAAGTCAATAACACTTTATGTAAGCCACTGGTGGTTCTTTGCAAGTCATCTCGTCAGTATTACTGACAGAGTTGCACTTTTTCTCACTTTAACATTGCAGGCGCATATTAGTTATGTGTACAGCGAAGTAAACAGACATCCTTCTTGAAACATCTCAAGTGATTTTGAATGCGCCATGTGATCACCCGCTGTGGCCCGGCCTAGTCTTTTTGCACGTATGTACCTGGAAAACACACGTTTCCATTTGGGATGGCGATTTGCGAAACAATTGGCTGTTTTGTGAGTATCGCAATATCCTTTGATATTACCTCTGTAAAATTGTACGACGGAAATAAATTATTTTTTCTCTTCATACTTAGAAAAATCTTTTAAAACATTGTCTATATTCCAGGCATTTTTTTTAAATACACGATCTGTAGGGCCAATGAAATTACCACCTAAACAGGTGTGAAGAATGTCTATCACAATATACTTCCGTAGCAAAGTTCAAAGTATCGCTACCGAACCGAGATTGTTTCGATTCCTAAAACTTCTCTGATGCCATTGTCCAATCTCACTATATCAATAGTATTCCCTGCATCTAGCAGCCTGTCATGGCTTCTCATGGCCAGGACGCTGTCAAGCTTTGTGCCCGTTAGGAGTTGGCTGCACGTTGCGCTAGCTTCAAACTCGTGTTTGGAGATGGTGATGACATCGATGTGGCTATAAGCCGCCAGAAAAATTTCTTTCGTCAATGCAGTCTTCCGCAGGACATCGGATAGTCGCAGGTAGTTATACGGTCTGTAAAGAAATGAAATATCGTGATGAATATCTTAATTAAGTTTTCTTTTTAGCATTATCATTAGGCTGTCTCTCCTTACTGGAGAGGTTGCCGGAACTATAACCTAGTGATTAGTTTGATCTACAATTCGTTTGCGATACATCACTAAGAATTTATGTTTTACGGAATTTTAGTACATCATTTGTTTACAGTCTAAGACATTCAAAAAATAATTTCAAAAATCCCCAAAGCTTTCATAAAGTTCATATCGGTTCATGTTGTGCACAATTTCTAATCGGGCAAAGTTTTTGCCTTCATTCTTTCTTTTTAATTTGACATTAGAATTTCAAAGCATAGTTCAAGGCAATATTTTCGTTACAGATAACACTAGACTTTAATACACAATAGTCAGGCCGGACTTAGGTACAAACTAACTAACTACAGACAGCTTAAGGCCTCACGACTAAGAGGGTCCTCAGAAATTTAGGGTTCGCCGTGCCATGAAATTTTATATTCCAATTAATCATTTTGCAAACACTGTTCGTCTGGACTTTAAACAGTTATTATTGTAAAACAGTGCTAGTATAATGTTTTCAATAAATCAAGTTGATGTATTTTTTAATGTCCCCTTGGCTACTGATCTACGGGACCTGGGTTCGAGCCCCGGGTAAGGCATGGCTGTTTGTGTCGTTTTTCTGCTGAGGTCCTGCCATCCTCTCAGACCTTCTACTATGGCATATAAACTGACAGGCTCCTGTCAGACCTCTATGGCAAGCAGCTGCTTGAGGGGGTATTTATTTATTTTAATCAGAATAATAAATGTATAGCTTATTTCGACTTTTGAAATTTTGTGGCCACCTAAGCTTGTCATAGCTTAGAGCCTCTTAAATTTGACATAGCTTAGGGCATCAGAAGATCAAAGTCAGGTCCTGCGAATAGTAATAAACAGAAAGTAGCCATTCACCAGTGATCTGGGCCACGAGATTTAGTATGACAACACCCTTATGTATAGTCCAGTGAAAATTTCATCTCAATATTTTCTTATTTTTTAATGATGTATGTTCATCTAACCCAGAGGAATAAATTAAGAAAAGAAACTGAAATTTTATAATTTTTCTTGCAAAAATTTTTAGTCACATATTAATGTAAATCAAATTATCAACTAGTAAATATCTCAACATGTTAGGCAAAAGTATCTAGGGTAAAAATATCTATGGAATAAAAGTTCAAGCACTTCGAACATTTTACAGACATTAGTCTCATCAATAGGTTTTGTGTGGGTACTATAGCAAATTGATCTACATTTTCCAGAGCTTTCTACAGATATTTTTTCCCCCTGGTATAAGGGTTTGATGTCCCTTGGCCAAGTGGTTAGCGTACTTGGCTACTGATCTAAGGGACCTGGGTTCGAGCCCCGGGTAGGGCATGGATGTATGTGTTGTTTTTCTGCTGATGTCTTGCCATCCTCCTGTCAGACCTCTGTGGCAAGCAGCTGCTTGAGGGGGTATTTCATTTTATTTATAAGGGTTTGTGTGCTACCCCAGACTTAACAAGCTGCTTGATTTTTGCAAATTTAACATTTTTCCTACCCATCAAGTGATCCACCATGCACTTAAAACAAGTGGGAAGTTAAATGGCATGGGAGTTTTTTTGGAAGCTTATCATTTTGTTCATTTGTTATGAGTTGGGTTGTTTTACTTCTGAGTGGCACACAGTGGGCTGAAAAGCCAGGTCATAAAGACCTAAAGGGCTTGGTGAAGGAGGGGGAAAGGGAAACTCATGGACACCTGTTAGAAGAACTTCAGTCAATACAGGCACAGTTGAGACTAGAACCTGAGAACATCAGATTACAAGCTTGGGGTGCTACCAACTGAGCCAACCCCCACCTAGATTAGAGAACTTAAAAATATTTTTCTAGTGTTTAAGTGCACTATGACATCAAAACCATTCGTATTGTCACTTTAGAGTCAGTGTGAACTCATTACCTTATACCAGCTGGGTTTTTTTTCTCTGAATTGCAGTTTTTTTTACACACAATGGGTTAAAAAGCTAAGTAACTATGGCACCAAGAAAGTTGGGAAATCTATTCACTGGACATCTGTTAGGAAACAGATGAATGCCTCCTGTCAAGACCATTGCATTCTTTAAAGTGCACAGGGTTTGGATCTCCTGTACATGTAGCCACAGCTTTATGTTCCATCCTGTGGATGGCAGCCTTTCCAAGTTCACCAGCTAAGTAAGATGATTCCATTCTTCTCTGGTATACAATCAAAAGATGACAGATGAAAGGCGATTTTTTTTTATCTAGCTCTTCAAAGGTTTTGAAAAATAATAAATATGAAAATGCATGGGGAGTCAAAAAATAATTTTTCATGTAGACAGTCATCTTCATAGACTCCCTCTGTGCATCATATTGCCTTCCATATCAATAAGTTTTTACATTCTTCTGTTTGGTTGTTATACCTAAGTTGATTATGTATGAATCATATCACCACCAAGTTTAGAACAGACGTTGCTCAACTTGTAATGAGAGAATGAATTCTCAATCTCCAGTGAATTTCGTTTCAGCCTCCAAGTAGCTAGATTATAAGCTAATACACCACAATGCTCAGCTTCTATTTTCATTATTCTCCGATGGCTTCTTGAGAAGTATTTTGGTTTGAATAGATGAAAGATCAAACTCTTGTTCAGTATGGAGTTTGCCTAATAAATAATATTGGCTCAGCATGTTTGATGATATATAGATATAGAGCGGTTATGTTCAAGCAATTGGAAAGAGGCAAGTGGTAAGATTTTTTGGGGTACGCCGTGAGAGTTCAAAAGTCGCTAGATATATTCTATATATGTTTTATTTTATTCGCATTGTTATACTATAACTATAGTTTTATCTATCTATACAAGGGGTATGCCAGTTACATACACATTTCCAGGGGGTACGTGAAGCGTAAAAGGTTGAGAACACTGGCATAGAGGATAAAACTTATTCAGTTTGGTTGGATCCAAGTAACCAATGGCTGCTTGAGGATTGATTATGTATATATCAACTTCAAAATGTTATTCGTTTTTCTTAAAATTCCACTTCTCAAAACAAATCATAGTAGCGGCTATTAAGGTATTTTTCAATATAAAAATACACATCATCTAAATTTAAATAATTCAAGTTATTTCACATGATTTACATTTCACCCAGAACTTACAAGCAAAATTTATTCAATGTTAAAAGTTACAATTTATTAAAAAAAATACCTTTTCAACACCCACAGGAGGGCAGAATATACTCCACACACAAAAACACACATGCACATGGAAAGGAACTCATCATGAGTGAAATATTCCCCCCCTTTCCCAAGAGGAAATGAAAGAAATAAGCAAAGCTTTGTGCTTATTCTTTCTGGGAAGAAAAATTTCATTCACAGTAAGTGAATATTCACATTATTTAGAAACTTTCATACCCTGCAGCAAATCTATACAACATTATTATTTAATCAACATCTTCACATGCAGGGAATTAATTTCGCAAAATATCAACTGCACACATTTTTTTAATGAGTATGTGTGTGCTCGATGAAATTGAACGAAAGGTCGCGAGTAATGCCGCCGCCACGTACAATAATTGATTAGTTCAGCTTGATTATAAGGGATGAAGGAGCAAAGGGAATGGAGAGAGAGAGAGAAAAAGAAGTGATGACATGCATTTTGTGGTTACTGGAAGCTTGCAAGTCAGAACCAGTAAGCACAAGCTCCCAGCATTGAAGACTGATAAGATTTTTGTGGCTGATGTGATCTTGTGATCACTGATAAAAATGAAAACGTTGGTAACATGACTTTTGTGATTACTAGGATCTTTTGTTCACTGGCAAGAATGAGAGCTATTAGCTCTCATTCTTGCCAGTGAACAAAAGATCCTAGTAACCACAAAAGTCATGTTATCAACGTTTTCATGATTTTTTGTAATTACTCGGATCTTGTGTTGTTCACTTACAGAATTGAAAGCTAATATCACGAAGTATAGGATCTTTTGTTTACCAGGACTGGGGGAATTGAAAGATAATACCATTAATTTTGTGGTTACTGGGATCATGCTCACTGGTGAGATTTGAGAGCCAATACAATTTTTTGTAGTTACTATGATCTTGTTCTCTGTTATAAGATTTGAAAGTTGATGTCTTTTGTTTTCTCTGTTAAGAATCTGTGAAGCAAGTTCACTTCCTAAGGCAGTGATGGAAAGAAGAAAAAAGTGAAATATGTTTGCCATCAATTCTGTTACCAAGTAAAATATCACGACTAATTTTTTTGTCGATAAGCACTACTGCCTTCATCAAGGAGGTTTTAAAAACTTAATCACTGATGTTTTGAAGTTGTCAGCTTCTGGCATCTACTGTTATACAAAAATGCTTAATAAGCACACCTTCTGACAAAAATGACACCATTTATACACCCCATTGCAATTGGAAACATTACCACCTTATGAAATGTTACAAAATTTGCTTTTAAATCAAGATTATTAGTAATTAATAGGTTGGGGTTGTTTTAACTCCAAGTGGCACTTTTGTATACACAATAGGTTAAATGGCCATATCACAAGACGACAAGGGCTCAGAGGAAAGGGGAGGGAATCCACACGAGTGATGTTAGGAGACAGATGGAAGTATGTCAGGCCATCCACTATGTTCTATAACATGCATAGGGTCTGACCCTTCTGCACAAAAAGCACATATTAATATCTCAACCAATGGAAGGCAGTGTTTTGAAGTCCATCGGTAGCTCCTTTCTAATTGAGGGCAGGGGTAAGTATTCAGTGAATTAAATTTTAATGCTGGTACAATTGGGACTCAAACCCTTAGAACTGCAGATTACAAGCACTACCAACTGAGCCGATTCCCACTGTAGTAACAAATAGATTGTTTTATGTCTGAACATCAGTTTTTTTCCACACAGTGTGCTCAATATCTAGTTCACATGGGCTCAGTACTGGATGGAGAAAGAGGAGCCATTGTGCAGCAAAGAAGTCTCTCGTCAAGGCCATTCTGCATGTTCTTAAGACCCAGCACAAAATTCAGATTTTTGCCTATTTGTATCTTGAATTAGCATTGTCCTTGCGAAAGAAATGGAGTCCGGTGCTTGGTCATTAAAGAAGTGGCTGCAAATCTAGATGAGTATAACTAATTGGACTTAATTTGGAAGTAAATTATTTCAGGTCATTAGTTCCATTTTCCTATGCAACCAATTCATCAAAAAATGAGAAGCAAAAGAATTATCATGTTTTGGGTTACTTAACCTCTAGGAGGAACCTTTTCTTGTGCACACTATACTATATTGCGAGGTTACAAGTTTGAGGTGTTACTAACAGAGTCAATTCTTGCTTCCAAAGAGAAATTTCCAAAGAGAAAGTAACAATAAATGGATGTTACATATTTCAGAATGGTATCTTGGATATTATTTTGTTTGGTTAGGCAGATTTATCTACAGTAGATACCCAAAATGTTTAATGGGATCCGAGCTAAAAGATAGCATTACCAGAGATGCAATGAGTCATCCGTTGCCAGAGTGGCAGAATAGAGAAGAAAGGAGAGGCAGAAACGAAGGCGCAGGATGAATGGGATGGGGTCAGAGAAGGATGCAGAGCTGCAGGTGAGGTGGGTTGGTTAGACAGGGAGCAAGAGTGGGCTGGGGCTGCCCCCTGGTAGATCCAACCAAGCAGTTACTGACTGGGTTAGCGGTGCAAAGCGGAAGCTGGGCCTACTTACGCCTTACTGCCGGCGGCGGGCAACGGAAGGCGAAAAGTCGGAAGGTGGGGGGAGTCGCTCACCTCGAACAGGAAGTCGTCCTCGCCCTCCCCCTCGCCTTCCGGGTCAGAGGGGACACTGTCGAACACGTCATAGCCGCTGTCTTCTGGATCTGAAAAGTTCAAAAGAAAGTGTAAGAATTTATAAAATTATTATAAGTTGAGATTTATTTAAAAATAATTATAAGCATTTCTTTTTCTGTGGCTACTGAACAATGAGTAAATTATATTATATCACTCTTAATGAGGGTTTAGGAGATTATCATTACTAATATCATTAATTCCAAAATGTTAAAAATAAATAAAGGCTGTATTTTTACTTCAAACAGTCAATTTAGAAAGCTTTCTAATGACCCATAGTTTAAAGCTCAGATCAGGTAACATTTCACAATGTCCTTTAAAATAACTTACATTATTTAAAAAAGGTTTATTTGCACAAAGAAATTTAGTATACTGCTGTTGCATTGTATGAGCAGCACTTTTTTGCACATGGTACTAAATGACTAGGTCATAAGAAACCCAAGAGCTCAGAGAAGGTTGAGGAAAGAGATACAATGGACAGCTGTTAGACAGATGAAAATCGCCCATCAAAGCTATTCAAACACGTTCTTTAATGTGCACAAGGTATGTCTTTAATGCACATCTGATGGAACCTCAGAATATTTTAAAATATAGAATGGAAATTGTAATCAAATGGCCAGTGGTGTAATCAAGTCTGGGACACTGGGGTTGGGTTGTTTTACCTCTGAGCGGCACTTTTCTGCACACCATGGGCTTAATGGCCAGGTCACATGGACTCCAAAGTCTCAGAGAAGGTTGGGGGAGGGAACCCACTGGAACAGCTGTTGGGAGACGATGGTAGGGACGCTGGGGTATTGTCCTGGTGCTTTGCTATTTTATTAGATTTTAAAGGAATACATGGACAGATGGAAATGAGTAGTGGTGAATTTAGGTTCAGGGATGCCTAAAATACATATTTTCATTGAAATCTTTTAATGTTAATAAGAAACGTTTTCTATATCATTCCAAAGAGAAAGTAACAAACCCCCGAAGAATTTATGCATTCAACTTCATCTTCGTCTATGCGAATCACTGTTTTTATATTAGTATATAAAACTCAAAAATGTATTAACATTAATATAAAACCATTCAACATTATTATAGAAACCACATTGCTAAAGGCAGAGAGAAAAAAATTAAGTCTTGCTTTCAATGAAAGCAAAAATGTCATGACACAGAGCAATAATATCTTACCTAAGCAACTAGCAGATCCCCAGAACCTCCATGGCAGAAGTGGTCGTCCTTCAACTTCTCCACTGATATCTGCCAGGAAACCTAAAAAAAAGTGTTCTTTGATTACAACAGTAATATTTAAAGATATCGAACATTCATAAAAGCAAGAACTTAATGAGATTTAAAGAGTGAAGGTGATAGAACTAGTGATGGAAGCTCATAATGGTTTTAATTGAGAGCTTCCAAACCTAGCATTAAGTTGGAAAATAAAAATTTCTTAAAGTGGCTGTTATCAGCAAACATTTATTAAAAAGCTACTGCTTATTCAATTCAATTGAATAAACGACTTATTTATCATAGAATTTCAATTTTGTCTGGTCGAGTATTCAGGAGCTGCAAGCTTTTTGCATATAAAAATATAATGAAATAAAAAAGATTACCTTTGTACTTTTCTGTCCTTTGAAAAACTGATCAATAATATTAGCATAATCAATTTTGTTTGTAATTTCTTTTTGTTACAGCCAGCTAGCTCTTCTATAATTAGAGCAACAGATCTATAATTCTAGACTGTGGGGTGGCATCGCACCTACCAGTTTATGCATCATCTGGTGAAACACTTTGGAAACTACACTTTAACTTTATGGATCATGTGATCCATTTTGCAGCAATTATTTCTAATTATATATGCAATAGAAATGGGATCCTGAAAATTGGGGACTAAGGCAAACACCCAACATGCCCGTAGGATTTACCTTTAATGACAGTTTTCACACACAACAGATTAAACAGTCAGGTCACAAGCACCCCAAAAGCTTGGAGAAGGTTGGGGAAGACCCACTAGACATACTATTAGAAGGCTGATGGAAGCCTACCATCAAAACCATCCAGTGTGCTCTAACAATCACAGGGTATAGCTGGCTTATTCATGGGGCCATGGCCCGTGGTGGAAATGGGGGGGGGGGAGGCAATAGGATAGCTCTAATAGTTCCAAATATAAAAAAATTTTAGTACTGCATTTGAGACTGCGCCATTCACAAGTATTTGCATGTGTGAGGCAAAAAAATAATTTGACACCTTTTTTGGGGGGGCAGGGATAGAATTTCCATAGAATTGATGTATTTGGCTCTACCCCTTATTCAAAAATCCTTTTTCCAATAGTAGCCATGGCTTTATTTCCCATCCGATAGGTTGGGTTGTTTTACCTCTGAGAGGCACTTTTTTCCAAACCATGGCCTAAATGACCAGGTCACAAGGACCCTGAAGGCTCACAGAAGGTTGGGGGAGGGCACCCACTAGAACAGCTGTTGGGAGACAGATGGTAGCCTCCCATCAAGGCCATCCATCATGTTCTTTAATGTGCACAGGGGACCACGGCTTAACATCCTATACAATAGACAGTGGCCTTTCCAAGCCCATCAGTGTCCCCTACTGACCGTGGGCAGGGCGGGGAATTTTGCGGAGATAAATCTCGACGCTGACCCAGCTGGGACTCGAACCTGGGGACTACACATTACAAGCCTGGCGTGCTACCGACTGGGCCACCCCAGCCCCCTTTTATAAGCCCAGTGGTGTCCCCTGTTCACTGAGGACAGGGTAGTTTTGCAGAGATTAATATCAAACCTGGCCCAGAGGGGCCAAAACCTGGGAATTGTTGATTAGCCTGATGTGCTATTGACACAGCCACCTCTGACTGCCCTTCCACCAGAGGCAACAGGTCAAAATTTTTTTGGGGAAATGAGCTGAAAATGTAAAATATAAATTGCAAAGTTAGTGGTGAGATCAATGACTTACTTTGAAGAAATTCGGCCATGAGTGCAGAACGTGCCAGTTTAAGAGGCGTCAGACCTGAGTAAGTGGCAATGCTCGGATCTGCTCCATAGGATAGAAGCAAACGTACAATTTCCACGTGGTCGTTCTCCACGGCATCATGCAGCGGCCTAAAGATGAAGTGAAAAAGAAAACAAGTTTCAGTGGTAATAAACGTTTCTTTTGATAATAATAATTTATTTAACACTAAACCTACCAAGACTGGTCAAATTGACCTTTTCAAACTTTTGCGTAAAATTTTCCACATACGTTATCACATCGCTATTTAACTTTACGACATTTTTTTTATAATATACATACAATGATTTTTTTCAGTATTTACATCTCCTCTTATTGTTTTGTTACCGAGAAATATATCTGGCCTGTCCTACCTACCGCGACCGGCAATTTGACCAGTTGAAAGATTTCTGTTAGGCTGGAAATTCAATTCTAAAACTATACAGTCGGGTTGGGTTGTTTTACCTCTGAGCGGCACTTTTTTGCACACCATGGGCTAAATGGCCAGGTCACAAGGACCCCGAAGGCTCAGAGAAGGTTGGGGGAGGGGACCCACTGGACAGCTGTTGGGAGACAGATGGTAGCCTCCCATCAAGGCCATCCAGCGTGTTCTTTAACGTGCACAGGGTATGTCTCTCCCACACACGGGGCCACGGCTTAACGTCCCATCCGACGGACGGCGGCCTTTTCAAGCCCTTCGGTGTCCCCTACTGACCGTGGGCAAGGTGGGGAAATTTTGCAGAGATAAATCTCAACGCTGACCCAGCTGGGACTCGAACCTGGGAACTACAGATTACGAGCCTGGCACGCTACCGACTGAGCCACCCCCGCCCCTCTATACAGTCGGTATAAATGAAAGGCTGCCAAAGTGTGGCATGACTTCAACTGAAAGTGGAATGCCTTTGATACATGATCTGATGTTTCATCCAAGGCTAGGTGTATTTACACAATATATGCCGAACAAACCAGATAAGTTTGGAAACAAATTCTGGTTAGCATCTGTTGTCAATAGCAAGTATGTAATAAGTGGATTTCCATATTTGGGAAAGAATGAGAAAAGAGAACCTCCAGTTCCACTTGGGGAGTTCATTGTCCGCAAGCTAATAGAACCATTCACAGGGTGTGGAAAGAACGTAACCATGGATATTTTTTTTACGAGCGTCCCATGGCCGAGTGGTTAGCGCTCTTGGCTACTGATGTAAGGGACCTGGGTTCGAGCCCCGGGTAAGGCACGGCTGTTTTTCTGCTGAGGTCCTGCCATCCTCTCAGATCTTCTACTGTGGCATATAAACTGACAGGCTCCTGTCAGACCTCTGTGGCAAGCAGCTGCTTGAGGGGGTATTTATTTTTTTATTATTTTATATCATTAGGCACAAAACTGCTACTGTTATAACCATCCGTAAAAACAAGCGAGAATTGCCAAAACTTGCCAAACACGTGAAAGATAATATGGCGCACTTTACAACAAAACTATATAAATCAAGTTATATTACTCTAACAATTTATAAAAGCAAACTAAATAAAAAAAGTGATTCTACTACGTTCAATGCATAACTTAATAGAAACTGAAAAAAGTGATAAGCGTATACTGGAAACGATTAAATTTTATAATAGCACAAAATTCGGTTTAGATGTGACGGATCAAATGGCATTATACTGCATGAAATCGAAATCTTGGAGATGGCCCCTCCAATTTTTCAATATTCTTGACCTAGCTGGAATAAATGCATGGGTTTTAATATAAAGAAACAACAGGGGGGGAAAAATTTTCAAGGCAGGAATTTTTATTCCAGTTAGCTGAAGAACTTGTCACTGAATATTGAGAAGAAAGAAAGAAAAAAGGAACTATACTGGGTTGGGTTGTTTTACCTCTGAGCGGCACTTTTTTGCATACTATGGGCTAAATGGCCAGGTCACATGGACCCCGAAGGCTCAGAGAAGGTTGTGGGAGGGGACCCACTGGAATAGCTGTTGGGAGACAGATGGTAGCCTCCTGTCAAGGCCATCCAGCGTGTTGTTTAACGTGCACAGGGTATGGCTCTCCCGCACACTGGGCCATGGCTTAACGTCCCATCCGACGGACTGCGGCCATTCCAAGCCCATCGGTGTCCCCTACTGACCGTGGGCAGGGCGGGGAAATTTTGCGGAGATAAATCTCAATGCTGACCCAGCTGGGACTCGAACCTGGGAACTACAGATTACGAGCCTGGCGCACTACCGGCTGAGCCACCCCGTCTCGAACTCACTACAAGAGTTTTTTCTCATCACATTTAGTATATAAAACTTATCATTGATATAAAGGATGTAACAGAATAGTATATGGTATGTACAAAACATAAAAATAATAAACCTCTCGAACTCACTACAAGAGTTTTTTCTCATCACATTTAGTATATAAAACTTATCATTGATATAAAGGATGTAACAGAATAGTATATGGTATGTACAAAACATAAAAATAATAATTTTAAGTTAAAAATAAATACCCTCTCAAGCAGCTGCTTGCCACAGAGTTCTGTGAAGATGGCAGGACTTCAGCAGAAAAACGACACATACATCCATGCCATACCCGGGACTCGAACCCAGTTCACTTAGATCAGTAGCCAAGCGCGATAACCACTCGGCCACACAATTAATTAATTAAATTTTAAGTTTACTTCACGAATGTGTTAAAATACGAAATTTTTTCCTAAAATTCACCCTCTAAAGTGGCTTTAAGCCGTCCCTATGGGCGAGTGGTTAGTGCGCTTGGCTACTGATCTAAGGGACCTGGGTTCGAGCCCCGGGTAAGGCATGGCTGTTTGTGTCGTTATTCTGCTGAGGTCCATCCTCTCAGATCCTTCTACTGTGGCATATAAACTGACAGGCTCCTGTCAGACCTCTGTGGCAAGCAGCTGCTTGAGAGGATATTTATTTTTTTTTAAAGTGGCTTTATCGTCCTCTGGCTTTAGACTAAAAAATTTTAAATTTTTTATCATCCTAGAAATTTTGAGAAGGTGGAGGATGGCATTCTCGACAAGCATATTCCCTAGGCAAAACTTAGTACAGTAATTACACCATCTCTCCTTTAGGCAGTACCATTAAATATAGATTATCCTGCTGGCTCTCCTAATAGCCGGCCCAAGGCTACTGCTTTCTAATAATGGGGAGTGACCTCTACAGAACGTAGAACCTTTCATCGCTCGCTATTGATAGAAATGAGGGTATAATTCCCCCTTTCAATATTCTAATACTCCGACGAAAACTCAAGGGGAATTAAAAAAAAATTCCCCTTTTCTGATATTGCATCCCCGTGCTCCACCTACTCCAAAATGAAGTGAAATAGTGACGCCATTCTTACCTGATGCCACCGGCCGCGCTGGCGTTGATGTCGGCGCCGTATTGGAGGAGAGCCCGAGCAATGTCCAGGTGACCGCGGGAGCAGCATTCGTGCAGCGGAGTGTAGCCGGCGTTGTCGCGGGCGTTGACGTTTCCGCAGTTCGTCTCGAGGCAATATGCCACTACTTCCTGGTAAACAGAGAGAGACGAGAAAATTCAAATCGCTCCTCGTCTTTCATGACATAATATTCATAATATGAAATAAAAAATAAAGTGTTAGATTTTAAAAAACAATAAGGAGTTAGATTGGGTTACCTTTGAAAGGCATTTGTGTGTAAACAATTGGTTAAATGGACAAATTACAAGAAACCCAAGATCTCATAGCTGGTAGGCTTGTTTTGGGTTGGGTTGTTTTACCTCTGAGCAGCACTATTTTGTACACCATGGGCTAAACGGCCCGGTCATATAAACCCTAGAGGTGGGGGAAAGGAACCCACTGGAACAGCTGTTGGGAGACAGAGGGTAGCCTCCAGTCAAGGCCATCCAGCGTGTTCTTTAACGTATGGCTCTCTTGTACACGGGGCCACTGCTTAACGTCCCATCAGACGAACGGCGGCCTTTCCAAGTCCATCGGGGGCGGGGGTGGCTCAGTCGGTAGCGCGCCAGGCTCGTAATCTGTAGTTCCCAGGTTCGAGTCCCAGCTGAGTCAGCGTTGAGATTTATCTCCGCAAAATTTCCCGCCCTGCTCACGGTCAGTAGGGGACACCGATGGGCTTGGAAAGGCCACCGTCCGTCGGATGGGACGTTAAGCCGTGGCCCCGTGTGTGGGAGAGCCATACCCTGTGCACGTTAAAGAACACGCTGAATGGCCTTGACGGGAGGCTACCATCTGTCTCCCAACAGCTGTTCCAGTGGGTCCCCTCCCCCAACCTTCTCTGAGCCTTCGGGGTCCATGTGACCTGGCCATTTAGCCCATGGTGTGCAAAAAAGTTCCGCTCAGAGGTAAAACAACCCAACATTAAAGAACACACTGGATGGCCTTGACGGGAGGCTACCAGCTGTCTCCCAACAGCTGTTCCAGTGGGTCCCAACCTTCTCTGAGCCTTCGGGGTCCATGTGACCTGGCCATTTAGCCCATGGTGTGCAAAAAAGTTCCGCTCAGAGGTAAAACAACCCAACATTAAAGAACACACTGGATGGCCTTGACGGGAGGCTACCATCTGTCTCCCAACAGCTGTTCCAGTGGGTCCCAACCTTCTCTGAGCCTTCGGGGTCCATGTGACCTGGCCATTTAGCCCATGGTGTGCAAAAAAGTTCCGCTCAGAGGTAAAACAACCCAACATTAAAGAACACACTGGATGGCCTTGACGGGAGGCTACCATCTGTCTCCCAACAGCTGTTCCAGTGGGTCCCAACCTTCTCTGAGCCTTCGGGGTCCATGTGACCTGGCCATTTAGCCCATGGTGTGCAAAAAAGTGCGGCTCAGAGGTAAAACAACCCAACTGGCTTAGAGGAAAATCTTTGAAGTTAAGCGGAATCTGATACTCTTCATTGAACTCCACCTCCAAGTATTAACGACAATCAAGACACAGTAGGCCAACTGACACCATCTCCAACGAGCGCACAATACAGCTGTTGGCATGGCAGGTGACGCTCGGCCCCTAAACCTCCATTGTTAGCTGTCGCTGCTCGGAAACAATGTGGGGGAAAAAAGAACACAGTGCCACAAAGATAAAGGCATTCATTAGACCCAGGTCATGGTTCGCGTTGAGTACGAGCAGTGAGCATTCCTTCCTGTTTTTCTTTGCACTTGCGCCGCAAAGGCCTGGAAGAGTCAGAGCCCGACTTGACGACAGCGCTGAGTCGACTGAGCATCGCCATAATCGCCATTACCGTGAAGAAACCTTATTATGCAGAACGCAATGTCTTTAAACAAGAAGCGTATAGTTTCAGCTGCTCAGCACTTTTTACTGCTGCAGTGTCTTTTCGTTTGTTTTTTTTTTGGGGGGGGGGATTTGTCTAAGTGAATTAATGTC
This sequence comes from Ryuthela nishihirai, assembly GCA_038380435.1. NCBI lineage: Eukaryota > Metazoa > Arthropoda > Arachnida > Araneae > Heptathelidae > Ryuthela > Ryuthela nishihirai. The sequence continues at coordinate 1,153,217 of JAWZYU010000002.1, read as the reverse complement.
ACAAATTCAGCACTTTTAACGAAATGAGGGGCAGAAAGAGAACAAAACCCATCCAGTGATTTTTTTTGGTTGTTTTACCTCTGAACGGCACTTTTTTTTGCACACCATTGGCTAAATGGCCAGGTCACAAGGACCTCGAAGGCTCAGAGATGGTTGGGGGGGGGGGGGCCTGGAACAGCTGTTGGGAGACAGATGGTAGCTTCCCGTCAAGGCCATTCAGTGTGTTCTTTAACGTTGGGTTGTTTTACCTCTGAGCGGCACTTTTTTGCATACCATGGGCTAAATGGCCAGGTCACAAGGACCTCGAAGGTTCAGAGAAGGAAGGGGACCCACTGGAACAGCTGTTGGGAGACAGATGGTAGCCTCCCGTCGTGGCCACCCAGTGTGTTCTTTAACGTTGGGTTGTTTTACCTCTGAGCGGCACTTTTTTTGCACACCATGGCTAATGGGCTAAATGGCCAGGTCACAAGAACCTCGAAGGCTCAGAGATGGTTGGGGGGGGGGGGACCCACTGGAACAGCTGTTGGGAGACAGATGGTAGCTTCCCGTCAAGGTCATTCAGCGTGTTCTTTAACGTGCACAGGATATGGCTCTCCCACACACGGGGCCACGGCTTAACGTCCCATCAGACGGACGGCGGCCTTTCCAAGCCCGTCGGTGTTCCTTACTGACCGTGGGCAGGGCGAGGAATTTTGCGGGACTTTATTTAACATAATCTCAACGCTGACCAAGCTGGGACTCGAATCTGGGAACTACAGATTACGAGCCTGGCGCGCTACCGACTGAGCATAGTTGAAGGTGCCCCGATGCGGTGCTTACCTCGCTTACTTGTTTGAGCCAGCCTGAAGATGCACTCAATTATATTACTTAAACTATTTAATAAATTATTTTACATTAATATAAGTTTATTCTTTTATAATGAATGACTCTATAATAAACAATTTTCAAAAGGCCATTAAAAAAAAAGAGGGAATTTTATATTGGAAAGGAGTTAAAACTCGACATTATCCCCCACTTTTATTCGGATCATTTGCTCCGCCACTTTTTTTTTCTAGATCCGAGCTTGATCAAAACTATGTTTGGTGAGCAAAATTAGAAATATTTTTGAAGCACTTACAGGATATCCGAGCCTTGCTGCCCGATGCAGAATGGTTTCTCCCAGGGCTTTGTTCACCATGAGTCGTTTCATTTCGGATGGCATTGACAGACCACCAGGCTGATCAGACGTCGCCTAAGGATGGACATAAGAAAAAAAAAAAAGTTAACCTCACGAAGAGAAATTTTAAATTATTATTAAAGCATTTTTAAAACTTTGACGACAAGTGAAAGCTGACGATAATCGGAAATTTCAGTTTTGGCCGATACCTTTCCATTGTATATGAAGGCAAATTTATGATCTTGGCCGCAAGCCTGCCGATTACGGAAAATGAAGTTGAACGGAAAATGAAGTTGAGTTGTTTTTCCTCCGAGCGGCATTTTTCTTTCTCACAATGGTTCAAAGAAGGTTTGGGGAAGGGGGAGTTGTGGGTTGTTTTACTTCTGAGCGGCGCTTTTTTGCACACCGTGGATTAAATGGCCAAGTCACATGGACCCCGAAGGCTCAGAGAAGGTTTGGGAAGGGGACCAACTGGAACAGCTGTTGGGAGACAGATGGTAGCCTCCCGTCAAGGCCATCCAGCGTGTTCTTTAACGTGTACAGGGTATAGCTCTCCCGCACACGGGGCCACAGTTTAACGACCCATCCGACGGACGGCGGCGTTTCCAAGCCCATCGGTGTCCACTACTGACCGTGGGCAGAGCGCAGAGTTTTGCGGAGATAAATCTGAACACTGACCCAGCTGGGACTCGAACCTGGGAACTACAGATTACGAGTCTGGCGCGCTACCGACTGAGCCACCCTCGCCCCTGGGGGGGGGGGGAGAGGAATCATTGAATAGTTTGGAGGCAGATGATAGCCTTCGGTCAAGGCCATCCATCCTTAAAGGTGCGCAGCTATGGCTCTCCCGCACATGTGACCACGGCTTAAGATCCGTTCCTACGGACGGCGGCCTTTCCAAATCCATCAATGTCTTGGGGGAGGTTTGACGGAGATAGATCTCAATGGTGGTATAGGTGGGACTCCAACCTGGGAACTGCATATTATGGACGTCGTGCTTTTCAAACAGAGTTAACTCCCCCCTCTACGAAATAAACGATTTCTCGTTTGTCGTCAAAGTATTAAATGATTTAATACAATTTCGTTTCCTAACATCGTGCGAGATCCATTACTCCTATTAATTTGTAATCTTAACTTTTTTTTAACACCCGTTTAGTTGAGTTGGTTGAAAAATCTTCCGTGCTGCGCCTTTTTTTAAACATCTTAGAACACCACATTTTGTTTTAACCCCATGGTCAAACTTAAATAAAATAACCTTTTCAAAACTTAAAAATCGGTAAAAATTTATATGGATGATTATGGACCTCTCAAGCAGCTACTTGCCATAGAAGTCCGAAAGAAGCTTTTCAGCATAATACGCCACAGAAAAAGTCTGTGAGGAAGGCGAGGTTGGATTGTTTTACCTCTGAGCGGCACTTTTTTGCACACCATGGGCTAAATGGCCAGGTCACATGGACCCCGAAGGCTCAGAGAATGTTGGGGGAGGAGACCACTGGAGCAGCTGTTAAGGAAACAGATGGTAGCCTCCAGTCAAGGCCATCCAGCGTGTTCTTTAACGTGCACAGGGTATGGCTCTCCCGCACAGGGGGCCACGGCTTAACGTCCCATCCGACGGACGGCGGCCTTTCCAAGCCCATCGGTGTCCCCTACTGACCGTGGGCAGGGCGGGGAATTTTTGCGGAGATAAATCTCAACGCTGACCCAGCTGGGACTCGAACCTGGGAATTACAGATTACGAGCCTGGCGCGCTATCGACTGAGCCACCCTCGCCCCGAGGAAGGCGAGGCCTCAACAAAAGATAACATAAATAAATAAACATCCAAGCCTTACTCGGCGATCGAATCCAGGTCCCTTTGATCAGTAACGACCGGCGCTAACCACTCGGCTACCGGGATGATTGTAAATAATACCACCCACAAGTAAATAATACCACTTACAAAAAAACAGCACGACACACAAATAAATAACCCACAAAAAATAACATCACCCAGAAGTCAATAACGCCATCTTTAAGAAAATCACTCCATTATCTGTACCTTTGACACTGAATCATCGGTCTCGGAGGCCGCTTGCTTCATCTCGGTCAGCAGATCATCCCTTCTGATTTTGTACACTAGGGTTGATTTCCTCTTCCGATGACCGGCGACAAGGTCGAGTCCCGGACGAATCTTCTTCCTTTGGACGGCATTGCACTTGTAGAGAAATCTTCTGTGGCGCCAACTGAGAGTCAGCTGCGAGAGAAGCCTTCTGGTGTGTTGGAGAGCGATTTCCCTACTGCTCGTTTTCTCCGTACCACTGTTGCCAATCATTTTTTTCTTTTGAAAGAGCCTCGCCAATAATCTCTTCCGTAATTTTCGCTTCGCCTTGACTGCGGCCATCCGATCAACATTCTTCTGCAGCTGCTCATTGTAAGAATCTTCTGTGTGAAGTGTTTTGGATAGACCTGATAGAGAAGAAAAAAAAAAAGGATTTTTAGTCAAATACACTCCACAGTCAGTTTATTAGATAGAGTTCCATGTTATGTTAATAGTAACTCAGTAACTTCTTAAATAAGCTTTTTATGAAAAAATGTGACTGAAGGTTAAGGTGACTAAGGTTCTTGTGATTGGGTTAGGTTGTTTTACCTCTGAGCGACACTTTTTTGCACACCATGGGCTAAATGGCCAGGGCACATGGGCCCCGAAGGCTCAGAGAAGGTTGGGGGAGAGGACCCACTGGAACAGCTGTTGGGAGAGAGATGGTAGCCTCCCGTCAAGGCAATTCAGTGTGTTCTTTAACGTGCACAGAGTATGTCTCTCCCGCACACGGATCCACGGCTTAACGTAACATCCGACGGATGGTGGCCTTTCCAAGCCCATCTGTGTCCCCTACTGACCGTGGGCAGGGCGGGGATATTTTGCGGAGATAAATCTCAACGCTGACCCAGCTGGGACTCGAACCTGGGAACTACAGATTACGAGCCTGGCGCGCTACCGACTGAGCCACCCGCGCGCCAAGGTTATTATGACTAAGGTTAGTTATGGTAGTGAAACATGGACCTTTTGTAAGCAGGATAACAAGAAACTTGATGCCTTTGTTCTAGATGCTTACGCAGTATCTTGGGCGTTAGGTGTTTGACTTTGTAAGTATTGTGGTTAGAAGGAGTCATCAACCTCTTTTGAGCGGCATATTGTGCAGAGAGAGACTTCATTGATTTGGCCATGTTGCCCGTGTGCATAGCAGCAGATTGGCAAACAGAATTATGAACAGTATGCCTAAGGGTTTGAGAAAAAGGGGGAGACCTAGGATGCGATGGGCAGACAATGCCAAACAGGACCTTGCTAGAATTGGCCTAGAGTGGCCAAATGCAGCAGCCATAGCTCAGAAGAGACACATCTGAAGAGGAAAATTACACAGTCTGGCTGGACCTCCGTAGCCCATGGCTGCGTGAGGATTTTTGTATGAAGATATCACTCCATCAGCGAATGATATATAGCAACCAAAGCGTCAACTGCACAGTCTTCCCAGTTCCTACTTAAGGTTCGCATTTCATAAAAAGTGAAACAACAATGTTTAAATGCAGTCCTTGCTAATTTTGAAGAAATTTCACTTCCTACGAGTCTCGCAACCATAGGAGGGATTCAGCCAGTTGGCAAGAACAGGAACATCCTTGTAACAAACTTCTCAGTCTGTTTAAATTTTTGAAACTTTTAATTTTTTTCTACTTACGAGTACAAGGATTCCTTTACACTTGGCATAATGCAGAATTTTGCTGTATCTTTGTCAAAAGCCACATTTCCAGTTAATTTTATAAAAGTTCTTTGGATCAGCCAATGGGGGTGGGGGTGGCTCAGCCAGCCTCGTAATCTGCATTCCCAGGTTCGAGTCCCAGCTGGGTCAGTTTCAGCTGGGTCAGTGTTGAGATTTGTCTCCCAAAAACTCCTCACCCTTCCATGGTCAGTAGGGGACACCGATGGGCTTGGAAAGGTCGCCGTCCATAGGATTGGACCTTAAGCCATGGTCCTGTGTTCAGGAGAGCCATACCTTGTGCACATTAAAGAACACGCTGGATGGCCTTGACGGGAGGCTACCATCTGTCTCCCAACAGCTGTTCCTGTGGATCCCCTCCCCCAACATTCTCTGAGCCTTTGGGGTCCTTGTGACATGGCCATTTAGTCCATGTTGTGCAAAAAAGTGCTGTTAAGAGGCAAAACAACCCAACCCAATGGATCAGCATACTACAAATGCCAATGTTGACTGCTCCTGTTGATTTTGGGGCGGGGGTGGCTCAGTCGGTAGCACACCAGGCTCGTAATCTGCAGTTCCCAGGTTCGAATCCCAGCTGGGTCAGCATTGAGACATTGCGGGCCATACCCTGCGCACTTTAAAGATCACGCTGGATGGAATTGATGGGAGGTTACCATCTGTCTCCCAACAGCTGTTCCAGTGGGTCCCCTACCCAATCCTCTCTGAACTTCGTGGTCCTTGTTACCTGGCCATTTAGCCCATGGGGTGCAAAAAAATGCCACTCAGAGGTAAAAACAATCCAACCCAGGTTCGAGTTCCACTAGGCCTAGCATTGTGATTTATCTTCTGTAAACTCCCATCCTGCCCTCAGTCAGAAAAGGAACACCAGTAGCAGATGGCACTTTAAGCCATTGTCGTGTGTGCAGGGGAGCCCATGCATTAAAAAACACGCTGGATGACCATCTGTCTCCTAACATCCTGTCATCCCCCAACCTACCCTGAGCTCTTTGGGTTCTTACAATCTGGCCATTTAGCTTATTGTATTAAAAAAAATTCTGCTCAGAGGTAAAACAACCCAATCCTGTTGCTTTTTGCTGGTTTCTACGTAAATAAAATGTTACACTGTACACTCTGCTTTGCTTAGTATTCTTTCTTTTTTTCGAGTCACAGAAACTTACCTAAAAAGTCAGGGGCATTGGTTTCTTGATGAACAACTGCAACAGTTTGTAATCCATTGAGCTTTTCTGGGCAAGTTGCGTCCAATGGTTTTTCTTCTTTAACGTCTATGACCTAACGGGGAAAGAAGAATTCTTAGCTAAATTGGCATTTTATATTTTAATTTGGTCACGTCTTAATGTTAAGAATAGAATGCGAATGTTAATGAATTTGAAGTCATTTAGTGCCGCCCATAAATAATACGTTCTATCATATTCATTAGAGTGAAATGTGGCATTAACCCTTTCAGGACCATAAGGTTTCTAAGAGTAAATATTAGTATGTAACTGTTTATTTTAGTTTGTTTAGACGTAAAATAAATAAAAATCATAAGAAAAATACATAACAATGTGTAGTTTTTTTTGGAATTTTATGGGAAATATTTTTCCCAATGGACTATAAAGGTAACACAAATTATAGTTAGGCTTATTATGCAATGTCTTTTATTTATTGGTTTATTATAACAAAATGTTAACTAAAATAATACAAAATTATGAAATAAAATTACTATACAAAATGATGTGCTAATTATGATATTCTGCGAAGCAATTTCTTTTGGTAGTGAGGCAAAGATGGACATTGCACATAGTACATATATTATGCGTCCTGACAGTTCTGTTTTTGTTTTCTAAACGTTCCCGTTTACGTAATTGCGTTCGGCATACGTTCTATTTTTACATTCTGTATAAAAAATGCAGATAAGGTTATAATTATATACGACAATCACCAATTTTAAAATGGGGAAAAATGTTTCCGTTAGTCGTGAAAGGGTTAACAGCTTGGCTCGATTTGTTGATGAATGTGAGAATTTAATTGTGATCAGCCAAAGACGAAGCCCCAAAAGAATAAAATTTGGTTTTATGTTTCGAATTAAAAATATTCAGAGAGTATATAGGCTATGTGATATTTTCACACATCAGTGTAATTTTTTTTTACATATTTCCTTCATTTAAAACGAAAAAGAAAAACCTGGTGTCATTTATGTCCATTTAGAATGATTTATTTGAAGTAGCAAATTCTGATGATGTTATTACCGATTTTGACAACACAAAGACAAGAAAAATTAACTTGAAATAGAAAAAAATATATACATATCTCTTCTACACGCTTTTAGGGGCAAAAGGATTGAAGGTTTAAACATGGTGTTAAAGAGATCACAGTAATCATTGACTGTAGCTCAAACATGCTGACAGAGTCCTAGTGAGTTTTTCCTTCAGAGACAAAAAAGGTTCCAGATTTCTCCTTTCTTCTTAGGGGAGGATGCAATAATATTATTGGTAAATTTGCGCAAAATTAACGGATGATGCGGAAGGAAAAAAACTTCTCTATGATTACAACAGCTACAGGAAAGAAGCTTTGCTCAAGCAGAAAAAAAATTCAGATTTTTTTTCTGTCGTACTCTTTATAAATTAGGCAGAAATAACTTGAGTTTCAAGTAAACGAGATTTCAAAAATCTTATTCCTCCACAAAGTTTATTGAAATTACCAGAGTAGCATAGCTATTGTGGCAACTGAGGACTGGCATACTTCCACAGTTCTTTGAGAATGGAATACTTCAGTGGCTACTGAGACACTCTGAAACTGGAAAGCTCCAGTGACTAATGAGAATGCGTGAGAGTGAGACTGACAGTTCTGAGACAAGAGCACTTGCGTAGTTACTCGAAGTACTTGAGACTGGGGCACTTCTTCTGAGACAAGAGCACTTGCGATGGAATACTTCTGAGACAAACACTTCAGCAGTTCGTTTTAGACAGCAGAGCTTCAGCGTCCCTCTCTTCCATTCTGTAACAGTGCTTGCTTTATAAAATGTAACCAAATAGATGGCATGAAAACTAAGCTTTTTTCCCTCTATTTTCATACAGCTTTCTTTTTAATATCTGCTCTCGAAAATAAATACTATTAACTAAATACTATATAACAGTTTACTTTCAAAAGCCTAGATCCTGGTCTTCCACGACACTATTGTATTGCCCCCTTGCATAAAATCCAATTACATTTATTGATAACACAAACAAACACATATAAACTTATTTAATAATAGCTATAGGCAAAGTATTTGCCACGATAAAAAAATACCCCCTCAAGCAGCTGCTTGCCACAGAGGTCTGACAGGAGCCTGTCAGTTTATATGCCATAGTAGAAGGTCTGAGAGGATGGCAGGACCTCAGCAGAAAAACGACACATACGTCCATGCCTTACCCGGGGCTCGAACCCAGGTCCCTTAGATCAGTAGCCAAGCGCGTTGCCACGATAAGGTTATTAAAATAAAAAGACTACGGGTTTTTTGAAACAACGAAAGTTTCATAATAATTATGGACGAAATTCAAAGAATATCAAATTCCCTACCTATTTAACTTGCTTCGTAGAGATCTTGAATCTCTCTAGATTCAAGGTCTCTAGGAAATCTTTAGGAATTCCATTCTCCGTACCCCCTGAAATGTGTATGTAACTGGTGTACCCCTTGTATAGATAGATAAAACTAAAGTTATAGTATAACAATGGTTATTTCTACTTCGTTGCTAGATCTAGCGACTTTTGAGCTCTCACGGCTTACTCCCAAAAATTTTCCGCGTACCCCCAAGGTACACGTACTCTACGTTGAGATCCCCTGCTCTAGGAAACCTAGAGATTTCTTGCCTTTATGTGGTCAAAATCGGCAATAATATCATAAGAATTTGTTTCTTTGAATAAATCATTCTCGTTGGATATAAATGACAGGAGAAAGCTTTTTTCTTTTTCGTTCTAAATGATGGAAATATGTAAAAAATATTACACGATATGTGAATATGTCACATGGCCTAGAATAATTCAAGTAAAATTTCTGATGTTAAAGAAACATTATTTGAATGGTTGATGGAAAAAAGTGATGTTTTTATTGGGAACTTTTGTTATTTTATTTTATTGGTTTTCTTTTTTATTCTTTTTCTTTCTTTTTAATTTTATGTAATGATATTGATGTAATCTAGATGATATATGTCAAAACCATCTACAATCCCCCTGATAAGCTTCGGCTCTGTGGGATTTTTTTAATGTAAAATAATTGTATAGATAATACTTTTTTTGAAATATATTTGAAATTGTTGAGCACAAAACAAATTTTTGAGAGTTTCTTGACATTGTGTACACATAGTTACTTTCGTTACTTAATTATTTAATACAATAGAGCACTTTCAAATATATGTATTCTTTTAAAATGACTTTGTAATAACACTCATACAATAATCTTCTCGTGAGGTGGATGTGGACTTATCTAGATCCCAAGCATACAGAAAAGAGGGCATTGCACTAGATCTTAATGCTAACTATAGAATAAAAGAGTAATGTAAAAGGCAAAATAAATCTCTCATTAACAATTAGGGCTAGAAACTGAAAGTGAGTCGTGCAAAAGCGGACTCCTTTGTATCCTTAGAGCTGTTGAGTGGATCCCTTTCTGAGCACTTAGGGTCTTGTATCCTTCACTCATCGAAATTTGAGTTCTCTGTTATCTCTTCAGAACCATCTAAATCTTAACGAATTCTCTGTCAGCTCTTCAGAACCATCTAAATTTTAACGAATTCTCTGTCAGCTCTTCAGAACCATCTAAATCTTAATGAATTCTCTGTCAGCTCTGCGGAACCATCTAAATCTTAACGAATTCTCTGTCAGCTCTGCAGAACCATCTAAATCTTAATGAATTCTCTGTCAGCTCTTCAGAACCATCTAAATCTTCATGAATTCTCTGCCAGCTATTCAGAACCATCTAAATCTTCATGAATTCTCTGTCAGCTCTGCAGAACCATCTAAATCTTCATGAATTCTCTGCCAGCTCTTCAGAACCATCTAAATCTTCATGAATTCTCTGTCAGCTCTGCAGAACCATCTAAATCTTAATGAATTCTCTGTCAGCTATGCAGAACCATCTAAATCTTAATGAATTCTCTGTCAGCTATGCAGAACCATCTAAATCTTAATGAATTCTCTGTCAGCTCTTCAAACCCATCAAATAAAAATAAAAAAAAAGAAACGGAGAAAATTTACCTGGTTATGGAAGTCGCTTGTCTCAGGGACAAAGGTGTAAGGACACTGGGCTGTCTCAGGCGCTTCATATGGATGAGACGACCTCTGAAACGAAACGCAAAACGATATGTTGAAATGACAGAAATCATTTTCTTCACTCACTACGAAAGAATACTACGATTTCTCAGAAGAAAAGGTGGGCTGGATTGTTTTACCTCTAAGCAGCTTCTTTAAAAAAAAAAAACAAATAAAAAAAACAAATAACAAAATAGGCTAAATGACCAGAATATGAAAACTTCCAGAGAATTCTTTAACAGACACATGATTTAATGTCCCATTGGATGAACGGCGGTCTTTCCAAGCTAGAGTGAACGGGCGTGTCGATTTTGTGGCTGAGGGGAGGATGGGTTGGGTTGTTTTACCTCTGAACGGCACTTTTCTGCACACCATGGGCTAAATGGCCAGGTCACATGGACCCCGAAGGCTCAGAGAAGGTTGGGGGAGGGGACCCACTGGAACAGCTGTTGGGAGACAGATGGTAGCCTCCCGTCAAGGCCATCCAGCGTGTTCTTTAACGTGCACAAGGTATGGCTCTCCCACACACGGGGCCACGGCTTAACGTCCCATCCGACGGACGGCGGCCTTTCCAAGTCCATCGGTGTCCCCTACTGATCGTGGGCAAGGCGGGGAATTTTGCGGAGATAAATCTCAACGCTGACCCAGCTGGGACTCGAACCTGGGAACTACAGATTACGAGCCTGGCGCGCTACCGACTGAGCCACCCCCGCCCCAGGCAGGATGGGAAGGGGGCGGTGATATATATTAACATAGGGACAGTTGGGGTCGAAAATATAGATTTCCAGCCTGGTTCGGGGCAACCCCATCCCCATTCAACCGAACGAGCCAACCCCACCCCCATTCAACCGAACGAGCCAACCCCACCATCATTCTTTGATTAATTACGGACATAATCTCAATCTATCTAATATCACCTTTCAAAAGCTAAAATTTTCGCTCTCCTGTCATCATCTATTACCTTATCCCCTAATCTCCTCACACCAGCCTTTGTTCACTTTGCCTCGTATTTCACTCCATTCAATTGGGTGGGATCCTTTGTTTTCTTGGGATGCCTAGGAAACAACATTTGTGCTTGAGAGCGACGTGTGACGTACTACAATCGTCCGACCAGCGCAGTTGCAACACACTCGAACGTGCATAGTGTATTTCTATTGTTCTCGAATGATGACGGGTCAGCTCGATTGTTGAAGTTGAAGTCCGCGGAACAGTTCGTTTTTTGCGGGCGGAGAACTTGAACTGTTACGGAAATCCATCCAGAAATATCTTCCGTATACCTGGAGAATGCGATGTTTCATCAGGCTATGGTTAAGTGATGCCAAGAGTTTGAAAACGGCAGGTGGCCGAGTGGTTAGCGCGGTTGGCTACTGATCTACGGGACCTGGGTTCGAGCCCCGGGTAAGGCATGGATGTTCGTGTTGTTTTCTGCTGAGGTCCTGCCATACTCTCAGATCTTCTACTGTGGCATATAAACTGACAGGCTCCTGTCAGACCTCTGTGGCAAGCAGCTGCTTGAGGGGGTATTTATTTATTTTTTTTATTAGTGCAGATTTGACAGACGAATATCGCCGTGGCAGATCATCGACGTCCATCACTCCGAATCACGCTTCGCGTGTTAATGGAAAGTTCTGAAGAACAGATTGGGTCTGAAGAACGGATAGAAAATTCATAAACATTAGACTGATCTGAAGACCGGATAGAGAATTCGTGAACATTTAGATAAGTCTGTGGAGCGGATAGAGAATTCGTGAAGATTTGATGAGTCTGAAGAACGATAGTAATGGTTATTCCAAGCGTTCTCCATATTCATAACCGCAGGATTAAAATCAATGAAATGGCGATTTTTTCAGTAAATTGAAAAAGCATCTGGGAGAACAGATATTTTTGTCAAAGAAGCGGTTTTGACTGTTTAGGAGGCATCAGAGCAGATTCGTAAGCTCAGGGAATGGGCAAATTAATCACATGTTCAGAAAAAAAGTGTAAATAACCTAAGCGACTATGTAGGTTGTATCTTCACCCTAATATATTTTCCGTTCTGGGGAGGGGGTGGCTCAGTCGGTAGCGCGCCAGTCTCGTAATCTGTAGTTCCCAGGTTCGAGTCCCAGTTGGGTCAGCGTTGCGATTTATCTCCGCAAAATTCCCTGCCCTGCCCACGGTCAGTAGGGGACACTGATGGGCTTGGAAAGGCCGCTGTCCGTCGGATGGGACTTTAAGCCGTGGTCCTGTGTGCGGGAGAGTCATACCCTGTGCACGTTAAAGAACACGCTGGATGGCCTTGACGGGAGGCTACCATCTGTCTCCCAACAGCTGTTCCAGTGGGTCCCCTCCCCCAACCTTCTCTGAGTCTTCGGGGTCCTTGTGACCTAGCCATTTAGCCCATGGTGTGCAAAAAAGTGCCGCTCAGAGGTAAAACAACTCAACCCAAATTTTCCGTTCTACTATACTCTGTTGTTTGTTATGTATTCAAGAGTGTAACTTATTGCTTTTGATATGCCCTCGTACCTATTGTAACAGAACGTTAACTTCTTTCTTTTGCAATCAATGAATGTCACCCACTTCCACCATTAGGAGGAAAAAAGGCAAAGTACTACTGAATAAATAATTTTTTGTGCAAAAAAATGAGGTTGTCGATTCGCGGGACCAAAAACGATTTTGTAGAAGGCATTTCCAACGTCGGGGCATCAAGCCATTTGAACGTTTAAAATAATATCCAAAATTATCTGTACCTTGGCTTTACTGTAACCCCCTTGCATGAAATAAATTATTATTATATATTATTATGACGGAATTACCACTCTATCACTAACAAGAAATAAATTATCCATAAATCGCTGCTTGCAACAGAGGTGTAAGGTCATGTGCATGTTAAAGAACACGATGAATGGTCTTGACGGAAGGCTAACATTTGTATCCTAAGAGCTGTTGAGTGGATCGCTTTCTGAAATCTTTTCTGACCACTTAGGATCTTGTGACCTTCACTCATCGAAATTTTAGTTCTCTGTCAGCTCTCCAGAACCATCTAAATCTTCATGAATTCTCTGTCAGCTCTTCAGAACCATCTAAATCTTCACGAATTCTCTGTCAGCTCTTCAGAACCATCTAAATCTTCATGAATTCTCTGTCAGCTCTTCAGAACCATCTAAATCTTCATGAATTCTCTGTCAGCTCTTCAGAACCATCTAAATCTTCATGAATTCTGTCAGCTCTTCAAACTCATCATATCTTTCCTAATGCTCTATCCGCTCTTCGGACACATTTCAATCTTCAAGGATTCTTCAGAACCATCAAAATCTTCCCGAATTCTTTGTCTATTCTTCAGACCCATCTAATTATTCACGAATTCTCTATGCACTCTTCAGATCCATCTAAATTTTCACGAATTCTATATGTGCTCTTCAGACCCATCTAAATCTTGTCCAATCCTCTGTCCGCTCTTCAGACTAAAACTTAGCCAGCCCAAAGCCGCCGAGAGAGCAACTATGATAGAGAAGACTTCGTTTTGCAACGCTGGCCGAGCCGCCACTCGTCCCGTTCGAAGACTTATACAGCGTCGGCGGTGCGAGAAACGGGACCTCACTGTTGTGCGCGAGAGGGCAGGTCGCCGCACAAAGTCAGAAACAATTACGTCTCGCTCACCTCAGCGCTATCGACGACTCGCGCTCGGAAGAAGAGAGAGAGCGAGAAACTGAAGTGCACGGCGCGGGTGAGACCTCTCTCGAGACACGGCAGCTGTCCCGTCGAAAGATCGATCACTGGTGATTCGGCGGCAAGCAGCACGGAACGCCGGCAGCGCCGGGTCTGCTGATGAATAGCAGCCGCCGCCGCCACCGATGTGTTGGTGGGAGACGGGGGCTCGAGACCACTTGCCCGTCACACACACATACACACGCGTAGCTCCTCCACCCGCATTCACGGCGGAATTGATTTCCGATCGGGACTTGTTTGCTCTCCACGTCCGCGAGCCCCTACAGCTCCTGCCGGGAGAGTGGCGGAGCTCTCCCAGGACAGCGCGAGTGCCGTGTGCCGTACCAATCATCGCGATGCTCCGGCAGCCTTCCCTTTTTCCCCTTCGAGCGTCACGTCCACATACAGACATGTATGCTGGTGATGGGCTTCAGCATGCAATCGCTGCACGTATGCGCACTATGTATGGTAATGTTTGGAGGTGTGGGGCTACAAGGACGCGCTTTTTCCCTTGTGTAGTACGAAGTCTTGTAAGAGCTTAAATTTCGTATGAGATGGGTGGGGACGACTTCACGTTTCACAACGAGTTGGTGGTGGTTTTTTTCTTCCGTGTGTGTGTATATATATGTATTGATGAATATCATCCTATATCTCTAGTTTTAGCGATCGCATTTTAGGTTGACATTTTTATCGGTGTTTCGTTAGTAAAGCTTCTATCACTTAAAAATACTGTGGGGAGTGGGGGGGAGTGAAAAATTCATCAAACTTAGTCATGTGGGAAAGACCGATTTGCATATAGCGCAGATCTTGGTAGCTTTTACACGTGGAGAATCTGGAGTACTTTAGATTATTTCTATGCTTTAATAATTCTATTAAAGTTTATCATTCATTCTTGCATATGCTGGGGCGGGGGTGGCTCAGTCGGTGGCGCGCCAGGCTCGTAATCTGTAGTTCCCAGGTTCGAGTCCCAGCTGGGTCAGCGTTGAGATTTATCTCCGCAAAATTCCCCGCCATGCCCACGGTCAATAGGGGACACCGATGGGCTTGGAAAGGCCGCCGTCCGTCGGATGGGACGTTAAGCCGTGGCTCCGTGTGCGTGAGAGAGCCATACCCTGTGCACGTTAAAGAACACGCTGGATGGCCTTGACGGGAGGCTACCATCTGTCTCCCAACAGCTGTTCCAGTGGGTCCCCTCCCCCAACCTTCTCTGAGCCTTCGGGGTCCATGTGACCTGGCCATTTAGACCATGGTGTGCAAAAAGTGCCGCTCAGAGGTAAAACAACCCACCGTCCGTCGAATGGAACATTAAGCCGTGTCTCCATGTGCAGGAGAGCCATACCTTGGCCACGTTAAAATACATACAAGGTGGCCTTGACGGAAGGCTTCCATCTGGCTCTTAATTTTTAGTGTAGTGGTTCTCAAACTTTTATGCTTCACGTACCCCCTGGAAATGTGTATATAACCGCCGTACCCCTTGTATAGATAGATAAAACTATAGTTATAATATAACAATGGGAATAAAATAAAACATATAAATATATAACATATATTTAAGTGACTTTTGAGCTCTCACAGGGTACCCCCAAAATTTTACCGCGTACCCCACGTTGAGAACCTCTAATCTAGTGGATCCCCTTCCCCCAAGCTTGTCTGAACCCTCGGGTCCTTGTGACCTGGCCATTTAGACCAATGTGTGCGAAAAAAGTGCCAGTCAGAGATAAAGCAATTATTTTTGGGAGGTTTTCCGATGGTGTGGAAAAGTTACCACACCTGCATCTGAGAAAGCATAAAAAATATTTTTTTAAATGAAAAAAATATATTAGAGTTTCTGTCCCGATCTCGAATTCGTGATTATTATTACATTGCTAAAATAGTTTGCACTTTTGGTTGTCTTTATTGAAATCTTTGCTTGTGTAATATTTTTCTCTACATCTAGGATTGAGAAGGATCCTGGAATATAGGAACGCGATAGCTCAGTCCTTAGCGTGCCAGGGTCGTAATCTGCAGTTCCCAGGTTCGAATCCTACCTGGGCCAGCTTTGAGATTTATCTCCGCGAAATTACCCACCCTTCTCTCGGTCAGTAGGGGACACCGATAAAAAATAATAAATACCCCCTCAAGCAGCTGCTTGCCACAGAGGTCTGACAGGAACCTGTCAGTTTATATGCCATAGTAGAAAGTCTGTGAGGATGGCAGGACCTCAGGAACGTGTACAGCAACTGTACACGCTCCAGTTACCGTTCACAGAAAACTGGAGCGTGTGCAGTTACTGCACACGCTCCAGTCTGACGGTAACTGCACACGCTCAATATTTCTGTGAGTGGGCCCACACGATCCAGGTTTTTGTGAGCTCACACGATCCAATGTAAATAAAATAAAAATACCCCCTCAATATTTCTGTGAGTGGGCCCACACGATCCAGGTTTTTGTGAGCTCACACGATCCAATGTAAATAAAATAAAAATACCCCCTCAAGCAGCTGCTTGCCACAGAGGTCTAACAGGAGCATGTCAGTTTATATGCCATAGTAGAGGTCTGAGAGGATGGCAGGACCCCAGGAACGTGTACAGCAACTGTACACGCTCCAGTTACCGTTCACAGCAAACTGGAGCGTGTGCAGTTACTGCACACGCTCAATATTTCTGTGAGTGGGCCCACACGATCCAGGTTTTTGTGAGCTCACACGATCCAATGTAAATAAAATAAATACCCCCTCAAGCAGCTGCTTGCCACTGAGGTCTGACAGGAACCTGTCAGTTTATATGCCATAGTAGAAGGTCTGAGAGAATGGCAGGCCCTCAAAAGATAAACGACACATACATCCATGCCTTAATCCGCGGCTCGAACCCAGGTCCCTTAGATTAGTAGCCAAGCGCGCTAACCACTCGTCCATGGGACGGACACCGATGGGCTCCTTTTTCTGACCGACGGCATTATGAGGTTTTAACGGTGACAAATCGCAATGCTAGTGGCGTGGTTGGGAATCGAACCTCGAAATGGCAGATTACGAACGTGGCTCGCTACCGAGCCAACTCCCTCTTCATGAAAACAATATAAATATAAATAAATACCCCCTCAAGCAGCTGCTTGCCACAGAGGTCTGACAGGAGTCTGTCAGTTTATATGCCATAGTAGGAGGTCTGAGAGGATGGCACGCCCTCAAGAGAAAAACGACACACACATCCATGCCTTATCCGGGGCTCGAACCCAGGTCCCTTAGATCAGTAGCCAAGAGTGCTAACCACTCGGCCACGGGACGGCTAGCTAATTTTTTTTAAGGGAGCTTAAAAAGACTACTACTCTTTAAAAAAATAGCAAACTACTACTCTAGTAATAAGACAAACTTTTACCTGAAATGCATATTCTGGTGGCGTAAATTCCGTGGCTGTCGTTCGTTTTTTCTCGGCTGCGATGCCGTCGGCGTTCGTTGATCCATTGACCTCAGTGGCCGGTCTTTTCCTCGCCGTCTTGACCAAGGGGTCGCAGCTACTCTCCGTGTCCTCGTGCCTCTCGGCGATAGGGTTGATACGAGAGGCGGCATCCACGTGCTGATGCACGGCGGCCATGTGATGGAGATGATGATAGTCGACTCCGAGAGTTGTCGCATCGGTGGTGGGCGTGGTCAGCAGACTCGACGGAACTCTTGGGTCGGAATTCGGCCGAACGAGAAGAGACTGAAGTACATTCGCACTGTCTCCGTAATCAGGTTCGCGCTTGATCACTGTGGGAAGTTCTTGGTGGTGGTTTGGGTGGGATGGAGTTGTCGTGACAACTGGTGGAGGTGGAGGAGGAGGTGCTTGCTGGGCAGTCGAAGGAACGGGAACTGGATGCTGTGCCGGTGGAGCCCACGGAGTCGGCGCACTCTGGTTCGGAGGAAGATGGTGAGCATGATGGTAATGACTAGCGTAGTGAGCACTTGGAAGATGATGAGGTGAAGGGATGTGAGGAATTGGCTTTGGCAGGGGAAGAACTGATGGGTGATGACTGTGGTGCCTGATGTTTTCTTCCTTTATGCAGTTCAAACCATTCACTTTTGTGACTGGCTGGACCTTTTTTGGCGACCGAATACCCGATTTGGATGATTCAGAAGATGAGTGCGACTTATCACTTTGGCTTTTGTAAGAAATTGCATTGAGGGCAGCAGAGTTTGCGTTCGTGTAGATGGCAATAGGGTGAGCGTGAGTCACCTCAGAAGTGGTGAGTGGTATCTTACCCACTCCTACACATCCGGTACTTGCACCGTTGGCCACAGCGATTAAAGGTGGTGGACCCTGGGGACTGGGCACCGTGGTAGGGATATCCACTGAGGCTTCAGTAGCGATGATGTCCGTGGGCCTCACAGCCTCCAGAAGAGGAGGCATCTTCACGACAGGGATCGTCCCTCCTTCGCATTTCGTCGGCACCGTCGTGGTTGCTGTTGTCATTGTAGTTATGGCACCGTGACTGTGGGCGGTTTTCGGTAGTCCGCTGATCTTTGCGGGTAGGTTTTTCTCATGACTGCGGTGTGTGATGACTTCCTCGCTGATGACGATAACCTCCTTGTCGTCTTTCTTGATGTTTTCAACTTTCACCCCGCACTTGGACGAATCACGTCGATTGTCCTGAAGCACGTTTGGCTCTTTGTCAGATTCTTTGGATGAAATTGGCGTTTTGGAACTGTTGCTCTCTTTACTGTGACTCAGCTCTTTAGGCTCTTTCTTCTTCGGCACGGTGAAGGCAGTTTTTCCCGCAGGCACAGTGGGAAGTCCCGAATTCCAGAGAGACGATGCCTGAAATAGAGGATGGTGATCATCGCTGCGTTGGTTATTCGAACCAACGTCACTGCTCGTTAGGCTCCCGCAATAACCGGGCACTGCGAGTCTCAAGTCTGCAGGGGTGGCAGTGGCGGCTGTAGGACGGTGGAGGAAAGTAAGACTAGGCTGCAGATAGTCACATGTACCATTGCACATCTTGCCTGTAGAGGCTGTGGTCGGGTCCTTCAGACAACCCATGGGACTTCGAGCGCACAGAGCAGACTGCGAGGGCGACTGGAGACAACAAGCGCACGGGACAGTCTGTTGACTGAGACCTGACAGAGGAGACGAAGTGCAACAAGCGCTGTTACACTTCGCAGCCTGCTGCAGCTGTTGCTCTCGTATCCTCTGCAGATGTTCCGCAAACCTCGCTGCTTCCAGCGCGTTCGAGGTACCGTTCAGATAGGCCTTGTCAGAGTTTGAGTTCCTGAGGGAAGTAAAGGCACCCTTGTCTTCTGTGTAGAGAGAAAAGGCCGGCAACACCATAGGTGTGGGTAGAGCAGGAGCATAGAGTCCCCTACTAGCAGCGAGGGCTGCTGCAGCTGAGGCAGCATCCCGCTGAGGTATACCGCCACGGAGGTGTAGAGGCAAGGTTGCCTGGTCTATGTAGGCCGCCGCTGCAGCCGCTTGCTGTGCGGTGGTTCGAGCATAGAGAGCCTGCTGCTGCTCCAGACATCGTTCACGCTGAACGGCTTGATGTTGCTGTTGCTGCTGCTGTTGCAAGAAAGTGCTCATCAGCTGGTGGCTGGCGAGAGAGGTTGGAACAGCGACCCCTGTTGCCCGATCGTAGCAAAACGGAGGTGCGAGTCCGGGAATCATGGCAGCGTGGGAGCAGGCGTTGCTGTCGCCTCCGTACGCGAGGCGAAACAAGGCCGGGTCAAGAAGAGACGATGCCGGGGTTAACTGGCGGCCCATCGCAGACAAGGAGTGGGAAGCGGCCAGGCTGGCCAACTTCCTATGGTCCAACATGAGTAGGTCGTCCGCTTCGGCTGTTGAGTCCGGGGTCTGGCGTACGGTCTTCACAGACAAGTCGAGCGGGTTCTCCCTACCAGTACCCACCACTGGCACGTCGAGATGGCCCCCAAGGGGGTTCGTACGAGGGTCGAAAGGGCGCACGGAAGTAAAGAGTGGTGGGTAGTACATGGTGGAGAAGGGGAAAGTTATCCACACATCGCCAGGTCAGCGTCCCCTGTGGAAGAACAAGGAAAAACATTACTTTTCTTGATGCACAAGTTTTTGAACTGTTTTGAAATCAAATTTTGCTTATTCGTGTCCTGTTCATACGAAACCTGGATTTCGGTTTCCAAATAAAATTTACCGAATTTCGGTTTAAATATTCGCTTAATGATTAAAAGGTTTAGTAGCTGGAACAGTTTAGAGCAGACAAAATATTTTTACGCTAGTCCTAAACTATTTTTTCTTTGATACTGATGAAATTCAATATTGACGAAAGAAATATTCTCCAAAATTCTAAAATCAGTTATTTTGGTAAACGATTTGTTGTAACGATATATTAATTTTTATATCGTTTTCAGTCATCCACCCCCTACACACACACACACACACAAAAGAAAATAAGAAAACGATAACAACGTAGTTAACCTTTTTTTCTTTTTAGAGAAAGGCAAAAAAAAAAATTATTGGATTAATACGGAGGAAACATTAGGATTCACACTTTCTAAATCCCCCAAGGGTTGCATTTTTAATAGCGCCCTCTAGAAGTGGAAAAATTTGTAAAATAATCAAACTTTAAACGAATATTGCACATGATATATTCATGCCAGAAAGTGAATGCCTAAAACTTCACAATAGCAGCAATGAGGGTGTGGGGAGTCATTTCTCCCCTCCCACACGTTTGAGAATGCTAGTAAGAGCAATAGAGGTAAAAAATTATGTATATTTCATATATTTTTCAAGAAATTATTAAAGACCTCTAAACTGTAGGGAGAATTTTAGTACGGAGAATTTTTCTTTCGCCAATATTCAGTCGGTAGCGCGCCAGGCTTGTAAGCTGTAGTTCCCAGGTTCGAGTCCCAGCTGGGTCAGCGTTGAGATTTATCTCCGCAAAATTCCCCGCCCTGCCCACGGTCAGTAGGGGACACCGATGGGCTTGGAAAGGCCGTCGGATGGGACGTTCAGCCGTGGTTCCGTGTGTGGGAGAGATATACCCTGTGCACGTTAAAGAACACGCTGGATGGCCTTGACGGGAGGCTACCATCTGTCTCCCAACAGCTATTCCAGTGGGTCCCCTCCACCAACCTTCTCTGAGCCTTCGGGGTCCTTGTGACCTGGCCATTTAGCCCATGGTGTGCAAAAAAGTGCCACTCAGAGGTAAAACAACACAACGTTAAAAAAACACGCTGGATGGCCTTGACGGGAGGCTACCATCTGTCTCCCAACAGCTGTTCCAGTGGGTCCCCTTCCCCAACCTTCTCTGAGCCTTCGGGGTCCATGCGACCTGGCCATTTAGCCCATGGTGTGCAAAAAAGTGCCGCTCAGAGGTAAAACAACCCAACCCTGTGCACGTTAAAGAACACGCTGGATGGTCTTGGCGATAAGCTTCCATTGATCTTCTAACTGGATTTTCTTCTGACAACCTTCTCTGAACCTTTGGGATCCTTGTGATCTGGCCATTTAGCTCATTGGATGCAAAACGTACCACCCAGAGGCAAAACAATCCAACTCAAACGTTTCAACTGCGACAATTACTAATATTCTGCGAACGCAGTCAATTTGTTATTCGCCTTCACGCTGGATCCAATCGCTTTCCCCCTTTCTCGATATCATTTAGAGACGCGTTGCCGCCAAAGGGTCGGCATTAGTGCCTCGCATGTTCCTCTGTGCTAGCGACGTCGCGGGAACTTCCGCGTAATTTACCACTGCCACCAAATGAGATGCAAACTAACGAAGCCCATCCTGCTCGTCGCACGACGCTTCCTTCCCAGTGGTTCTGCAAATGACGTGAGTTTATGCCGGAACTGTTCGCTGGACGCGCAGTTCGTCACGCGTCACGCCGAGCTGATCTCCTGTTCCACAAGAGGAGACGCCATCAATGGCCTGGCTGGCTGGCTGGTCGGCCGAGATGGGGCTGCCAGATAAGCGGGCTTTGATCGAGCCACCGTATCACCTCCGTCCATCTGGCTGGCATCACCTCCAGCTGCGCGGCGGCACCGCACGACGACGGTGCTGAGGTCAACGTGGGAGTGGGCGTGTGAGAGAGGGTGGACTGACTGTCTTCCTGCCGATGTGGGTGGCGGCGAAGGTTGCACACCAGCGCGTGTTCAACAGACGAAATGTCGTTGATGAGGGGGCGACCTCCTTCTGCTGCCCTTGCCTTTGTGAAAGAGGAAGGAGAGGAGGACTTTCTCTTGAGAACGGACTTCTCGAGACTTCTTTTTGACGCCGTTTCAGAAAAGGGTTCGGTTAAGATGCGAAATCTATCCAAGTCGAACTTTTTCTTTGACGATGATTCAAAGAAATCTCTATGAACGAGTCCGATTTCAATAGATCTTAAAACTTTTCTTAATCAGCTTCAAAGAAATCTCTATGAACGAGTCCGATTTCAATAGATCTTAAAACTTTTCTTAATCAGTTTCAAAGAAATCTCCATGAAGGATGAAATCGGACTCGTTCATGGAGATATCTTTGAAGCTGATTAAGAAAAATTTTAAGATCTATTGAAATCGGACTCCTTCGTGGAGATTTCATTGAAGCTGATTAAGTTTTAAGATCTATTGAAATCTCTCCGATGATGATTCGGAACCTCTTCGTTGAATTTTTTTTGAAGTCGATTAAGAAAAGTTCTAAGTTTAAATATGATTCTATTGATATCAGATTCCTCCAAGATTTCTCGGATACTGATCGAGAAAAGTGTTAAGTTTATTAATATTGGACCTCTTGAAACTTCTTTGACGCTGATTAAAAGTTTTAAGTTTAGATTCTAGTCAATTGAAATCGGATTCCTTCATGGAGATTTCTTTGAAGCTGATTAAGAAAAGTTTTAAGATCTATTGAAATCGGACTCGTTCATAGAGATTTCTTTGAAGCTGATTTAAGAAAAGTTTTAGGATCTATTGAAATCGGACTCGTTCATAGAGATTTCTTTGACGCTGATTAAAAAAGATTTAAGAACTATTGAAATCGGACTCGTTCATAGAGATTTCTTTGAAGGTGATTAAAAAAGTTTTAAGATCTATTGAAATCGGACTCGTTCATAGAGATTTCTTTGAAGCTGATTAAAAAAAATTTAAGAACTATTGAAATCGGACTCGTTCATAGAGATTTCTTTGAAGCTGATTTAAGAAAAGTTTTAGGATCTATTGAAATCGGACTCCGTGGATATTTCATTGAAGCTGAATAAGTTTTAAGATCTATTGAAATCGAACTCGTTCATAGAGATTTCTTTGAAGCTGATTAAGAAAAGTTTTAAGATCTATTGAAATCGGACTCCTTCGTGGATATTTCATTGAAGCTGATTAAGTTTTAAGATCTATTGAAATCGGACTCGTTCATAGAGATTTCTTTGAAGCTGATTAAGAAAAGTTTTAAGATCTATTGAAATCTGACTCCTTCGTGGAGATTTCATTGAAGCTGATTAAGTTTTAAGATCTATTGAAATCGGACTTCGTCATTGAGATTTCTTTGAAGCTGATTAAAATTTTTTTTAAGATCTATTGAAATCGGACTCCTTCGTGGATATTTCATTGAAGCTGATTAAGTTTTAAGATCTATTGAAATCGGACTCGTTCATAGAGATTTCTTTGAAGCTGATTAAGTTTTAAGATCTACGGCCACGGGTTATATAAGTATAGCTTATATTATATAATATAGTATAAGCTGGCCACGGGTTATCCATGATTGGTCTAGCAAAACAAGACTGTCTGACGAACTTCCACGCATTTTAGTAACACTGAGGTGAAGTAAGAGCTCTCGCCTGATTCCGAAATGGAAAGTAACGAGATCGTCAACTCCTTGTTCGTCGACACCACTCTCCTCCCCCTTAGTCTCGGGAGCCCAGGTGCATCACTTCCTCATACGCATTCGAATTGTAGGCGCCCCGAAATGTCGTTAACGTCGGCAAAGCAACGCAAACTACTTTATGCTGAACGAGAGCTTTTCAGCATTCCGTATCCAGCTGATGCAAGACCTAGCCGCCGTCTGTTAAGCGAACGTCCGTAGTTACCGTTGCTACAGCAACGTTTCCTTGAACTCCGGGTGGTCTCTAGCTTTCACTCGCGCACACACACACGCAGACGTCGGTTGTGTGCGTGCGTGCACGGCTTGTGTATTTTCAGTCCAGACGGACTTGGTTTACAAGTGAATAGGACTGGCCTCGTTCAGCGAGAGATAAACAAGGGCCGCTTTGTGGGATGCCATAAATTATGTAGGGCTGAGCAGAGAGACCGCGACCATCGTGAGTCCTCCGTGTCTAATCTGCAATGTCGACGGCACAGCTTTGAAAGAAAAAAAACGGGCCTCTCTGTCTTGATGCCTGTGTATTAGTTAAGTGTTAAGAGTAGAAAAGGTTTTCGCTCTATCTGCATTAAGACCATCTGAATGTTTGATGTTGATTAAATCGTGAAGTTAATTGGTCACGAAAGTCTTCCCATCGTAGTCGAAATAGCTGTTAAATGGAAGAAAAACTTGACTGTTACATTGCAGCTGTGATGTGCGTCTGTTCACGTGTAACGTTACGAAGGATGCGAAAATCAAGACACCTTACTTATTTAAAACAAGGAGAGCCGAGGGAGAAAACGACTGTGACTAGATTCTGTTCACGTGTAACGTTAAGAAGGATGCGAAAATCAAGACACCTTACTTATTTATAACAAGGGGAGCCGAGGGAGAAAATGACTGTGACTAGATTCTGTTCAACGTTACGAAGGATGCGAAAATCAAGACACCTTACTTATTTATAACAAGGGGAGCCGAGGGAGAAAATGACTGTGACTAGATTCTGTTCAACGTTACGAAGGATGCGAAAATCAAGACACCTTACTTATTTATAACAAGGGGAGCCGAGGGAGAAAACGACTGTGACTAGATTCTGTTCACGTGTAACGTTAAGAAGGATGCGAAAATCAAGACACCTTACTTATTTATAACAAGGGGAGCCGAGGGAGAAAATGACTGTGACTAGATTCTGTTCAACGTTACGAAGGATGCGAAAATCAAGACACCTTACTTATTTATAACAAGGGGAGCCGAGGGAGAAAATGACTGTGACTAGATTCTGTTCAACGTTACGAAGGATGCGAAAATCAAGACATCTTACTTATTTATAACAAGGGGAGCCGAGGGAGAAAATGACTGTGACTAGATTCTGTTCAACGTTACGAAGGATGCGAAAATCAAGACACCTTACTTATTTATAACAAGGGGAGCCGAGGGAGAAAACGACTGTGACTAGATTCTGTTCACGTGTAACGTTAAGAAGGATGCGAAAATCAAGACACCTTACTTATTTATAACAAGGGGAGCCGAGGGAGAAAAGACTGTGACTAGATTCTGTTCAACGTTACGAAGAATGCGAAAATCAAGACACCTTACTTATTTATAACAAGGGGAGCCGAGGGAGAAAATGACTGTGACTAGATTCTGTTCAACGTTACGAAGGATGCGAAAATCAAGACACCTTACTTATTTATAACAAGGGGAGCCGAGGGAGAAAACGACTGTGACTAGATTCTGTTCAACGTTACGAAGGATGCGAAAATCAAGACACCTTACTTATTTATAACAAGGGGAGCCGAGGGAGAAAATGACTGTGACTAGATTCTGTTCAACGTTACGAAGGATGCGAAAATCAAGACACCTTACTTATTTATAACAAGGGGAGCCGAGGGAGAAAACGACTGTGACTAGATTCTGTTCACGTGTAACGTTACGAAAGATGCGAAAATCAAGACACCTTACTTATTTATAACAAGGGGAGCCGAGGGAGAAAACGACTGTGACTAGATTCTGTTCAACGTTACGAAGGATGCGAAAATCAAGACACCTTACTTATTTATAACAAGGGGAGCCGATGGAGAAAACGAATGTGACTAGATTCTGTTCACTTGTAACGTTACGAAGGATGCGAAAATTAAGACACCTTACTTATTTATAACAAGGGGAGCCGAGGGAGAAAACGACTGTGACTAGATTCTGTTCAACGTTACGAAGGATGCGAAAATCAAGACACCTTACTTGTTTATAACAAGGGGAGCCGAGGGAGAAAACTACTCTGATTAGCTGAAAGAGAATGTGATGAGGAACACTGAAAAGGTAGCATTTATTTGCGATTGCGTTGAATAATTGTGGGAGATAGTGATTGCGAACAGTGAAAAGGAGGCGATGAGTACGAATATCTGAATTTCGAAGGGAGAAAATGATTGTGAATAACTGGAAGCAGTGTTTGTGGATAAATGAAAGAGATAGTAATCACGAAGAATAAAAGGAATCGAAATGGCAAAATGATCATGAATAACGAAAGGATAAAACGATTGTAATTAAATGAAAGAGATGGTGAATACGATCAGTGAAAAAGAAGCAATGAGTGCGAAAACCGATTTTGCATAACTGAAGGATGTTAGGAATAGCAACGAGTGCGAATATCGAAAAGGGAAAATGATAGTAAATTGCACAATGATTTAAACTACTAGGTCAGAAGAACCCCAATGGAACGCTATTTCAGAGATGAAAGACTCTCAAGACAATCCAGTATGAGTGTAAAGTCTCTCAAGACCCACCAGCAGGTTGACGTGCACAGATAATGACTCTCCCGCACCTGGGTTGGGTTGTTTTACCTCTGAGCGGCACTTTTTTGCACACCATGGGCTAAATGGCCAGGTCACATGGACCCCGAAGGATCAGAGAAGGTTGGGGAAGGGGACCCACTGAAACAGCTGTTGGGAGACAGATGGTAGCCTCCCGTCAAGGCCATCCAGCGTGTTCTTTAACGTGCACAGGGTATGGCTCTCCCGCACACGGGGCCACGGCTTAACGTCCCATCCGACGGACGGCGGCCTTTTCAAGCCCATCGGTGTCCCCTACTGACCGTGGGCAGGGCTGGGAATTTTGCGGAGATAAATCTCAACGCTGACCCAGCTGTGACTCGAACCTGGGAACTACAGATTACGAGTCTGGCGCGCTACCGACTGAGCCACCCCCGCGCCCCCGCACCTGGGGCCACGGCTTAACATCCTATCCGAAAGACGGTGGTCTTTCCAAGCCCATCAGTGTCCACTTTCTAACCGAGGGGCAACGGGAGTTAGCAGAGTCTAGAGCGCTACCAACTGAGCCTATCCCCCGACCCGAGCCTGTCAGTAAATTACCATATAGAGGCAAATCTCTTTTAGCGCTATCTTAATTATTACGTTTCGATATAGCATTTTTTTAAAATGAAATCTTTTATTTCCTTCTTTATGAGTTTTACCATTGTCAGAATAGTGGAAAGTTTTCCGTTAATCTCATGGCCGAGTGGTTAGCGCGCTTGGCTGCTGATCTAAGGAACCTGGGTTCGATCCCCGGGTAAGGCATGGATGTGTGTTATTTTTCTGCTGAGGTCCTGTCATCCTCTCAGATTTTCTACTTTGGCATATAAACTCACAGGCTCCTGTCAGACCTCTGTGGCAAGCAGCTGCTTGAGGGGTATTTATTATTTATTTTAATATAAGTTAAAACAAAAAATGCTTCATAATACTTAAACACGACACAAATAATTTTTTTAAAAAGATAATGCAAGATGCAACTGAACACTTGATTTCTGATTTGAAAAGATCTTGTGTAAAGCGTGGAATTTTAGATAATTTTCTAAAGACCGGCGGTCAGTAACTTGTCACATATTCTTTTGAATTTTATTAAATTATCTTAGATTTGAATTTTAGTCTGAATACAAATATAAAAGCGAATATATTAAATAATAAAGTGCAGAAATTTTTGAATAAAGAAATATGTGTAAATATGTGTTCAAAAATATATATGTGTTCAAATATCATATATTTAAGAAAAAATTTCCATCGAAATACTATATACAGTGTGTATGAGGCCTCTTTTAATGTTATTTTATTTAACGTTCGGATTTCAGGAACGCATCCTGAGTCCTAAAACGAGGTAGGCCTGTACTATAGAATTAATGCGAAAAGACCCATCTCATCGGGGCTCGAAACAAACCCATTTCATCGCTGCTTGAAACAAGTTCATCTTATCTGGACTCGAAACAAGAGCCATGTCATCGGGGCTCAAAACAAGACCCATCTCATTGGGGCTCGAAACAACACTCATCTCATCGGGGATCGAAACAAAACCCATCTCATCGGTGCTCGAAACAAACCCATCTGGGCTCAAAACAAGACCCATCTCATTGGGGCGCGAAACAACACTCATCTCATCTGGGATCGAAACAAAACCCATCTCATCGGTGCTCGAAACAAACCCATCTGGGCTCAAAACAAGACCCATCTCATTGGGGCGCGAAACAACACTCATCTCATCTGGGATCAAAACAAACTCATCTCATCTGGGATCGAAACAAGACCAATCTCATATGGAATCGAAACAAGACCCATTTCATTGGGGTTCGAAACAAGACAAATCTCATTTGGGATCGAAACAAGGCCCATCTCATCTGGGATCGAAATAAGACCCATCTCATCGGGGCTCCAAACAAACCCATCTCATCTGGAATCGAAACAAGACCCATCTCATCGGGGTTCGAAACAAGACCAATCTCATCTGGAATCGCATCTGGAATCGAAACAAGGCCCATCTCATCTGGGATCGAAACAAGACCCATCTCATCGGGGTTCGAAACAAGACCAATCTCATCTGGGATCGAAACAAGACCCATCTCATCGGGGTTCGAAACAAGACCAATCTCATCTGGAATCGAAACAAGACCAATCTCATCTGGAATCGAAACAAGACCCATCTCATCGGGGTTCGAAACAAGACCAATCTCATCTGGAATCGAAACAAGACCAATCTCATCTGGAATCGAAACAAGACCCATCTCATCGGGGTTCGAAACAAGACCCATCTCATCGGGGTTCGAAACAAGACCAATCTCATCTGGAATCGAAACAAGACCAATCTCATCTGGAATCGATACAAGACCAATCTCATCTGGAATCGATACAAGACCCATCTCATCGGGGTTTGAAACAAGACCAATCTCATCTGGGATCGAAACAAACCCATCTCATCTGGAATCGAAACAAGGCCCATCTGGGATCGAAACAAGACCCTTTTCCTCTGTAGACAGCCTTAGACATTCGGACACCGGAAAACGTTACTCTGAGAAAGAACACCAATACACGAGTATCAAAATAAAATCTCTGTCCATCAGGTCCTTCACTACGAAGCACTAAGAAGTGAATGATATTTTGTCTCTTTCAAACACACAAAGTCCAGTTTCCATCCGCATCACAGCGAATGCCACTAAGAACCATTTCGGTCATTGCAGACCATTCCATCTTTTGAAGCGTTTCCTTTAGGACTGCACGTAGACGGCCACGACCCACCAGGGAGTGTAGTGAGAGGGGAGGAGGTAGATTTGGGAGGCGGGGAGAGGGGGAGGAAAGAGAGAGGGAGGAAAAGAGATGGGGAGTACGAAGAGAAAAAGAACTAACCATACGAAGAACGCGATCGTAACCTAATCGCTCCCCGGGATCGGCCGGCGGCGGCAAGCGACTCAGGCCGGCGCGTCCCTGGCGACAGGAAACGGCGAACGCGCTTTTTTATTGGCGGCCTGGGCGTTACGGGCTGCCGCACACAGGCCCTTTCATTTCGCTGCTAATTGCGCCGCTCTGGGCTGGTGCTGAGGTCGCCGTACCAGCCCCCGTGGTGTGCGCGCCGTAAAAGACAGGTCGTCTACCGGCTGACGAGTGCGGATGGCCACCGGAATACTGATAAGTCACGAAGGTCGCACGGTCAGTCGCAGTTCGGCTCAATAGGAATGAATGGGAGACAGGGTGAGAGAGATGACAAGAGAGGGGTCGTCGTGGTGGTGGTGGCAGAGACCAGCGGGACGGGCCTTGGGTCGGGAGGAACAAACAACCAGAATTCATGTGGATTGGCACTCTGAACAGGTCACGTGAACAAAGCGGATTCGGAAAAGGATAGAATTTTGTCACAAGTGCTTCTTTTCGGGGAAATCGTGGAGAGTGCGGAAAGAGATTAATTGGGGTTTCACTCCACGCAAAACCGTTCCACCGCAGTGACTAAGCAGTTAGCGGCCCTCGGTCAGATCTGCAGTTAAAAGTAGAAGGTCTGAAAAGGTATTCGGTTGTTTTGACTCATAGCTGAACTTTAAGTTCACACAATGGGCTAAATGAGCAGGTGACAAGGACTTCAAGAGCTCGGCGATGGGACGAGTTATTTCTGAACAGTATTAGCGCGCTTGTCTACTGATCTACGGGACCTGGGTTCGAGCCCCGGGTAAGGCATGGATGTTCGTGTTGTTTTCTGCTGAGGTCCTGCCATCCTCTCAGATCTTCTACTGTGGCATATAAACTAACAAGCTCCTGTTAGACCTCTGTGGCAAGCAGCTGCTTGAGGGGGTATATATATATATTATTTTGCATATAATGGGTTAAATAGACAAGTCACAAGGACCCAAAGGACTCAGAGAATATCTAGGAATGAATTGAGTGAAGAATATTGAGGTTGTACTGTTTGACCTCTAAGCGTCACTTTTTTGCACACGATGGGATGGGGCAGGGGTGGCTCAGTCGGTAGCGCGCCAGGCTCGTAATCTGTAGTTCCCAGGTTCGAGTCCCAGCTGTGTCAGCGTTGAGATTTATCTCCGCAAAATTCCCCGCCCTACCCACGGTCAGTAGGGGACACCGATGGGCTTGGAAAGGCCGCCGCCGTCGGATGGGGCGTTAAGCCGTGGCCATGTGTGCGGGAGAGCCATACCCTGTGCACGTTCAAGAACACGCTGGATGGCCTTGACGGGAGGCTACCATCTGTCTCCCAACAGCTATTCCAGTGGGTCCCCTCCCCCAACCTTCTCTGAGCCTTCGGGGTCCATGTGACCTGGCCATTTAGCCCATGGTGTGCAAAAAAGTGCCACTCAGAGGTAAAACAACCCAACCCAATTTTATTTTTCAGAAAGAACTTCATATGTACGTTTTAGTTCCCGTTATTTACGTATTTTGTTCGTAATTCACGCTTGTTTGTCGTAATTAAAGTTGGTTATTTTTCTGGCAAAAAATAGAAAATTT
This sequence comes from Ryuthela nishihirai, assembly GCA_038380435.1. Taxonomy (NCBI): domain Eukaryota; kingdom Metazoa; phylum Arthropoda; class Arachnida; order Araneae; family Heptathelidae; genus Ryuthela; species Ryuthela nishihirai. Next base: position 1,122,363 of record JAWZYU010000002.1, on the reverse strand, counting down.
TTCTTGCCGGAGTTGCATGCATTTTCAGTTCTTCTGCACATGAGGTGCAACAGCTTAACGTTCCATCCGACAGACGGCGGCTGCCTTTTCAAGCTCATGGATCTCCCCTTTCTCATCGACGGCTAAATGCAAATTAGCGTAGAAAATTCTAGAGCATATATTAATTGTTCGGAACAATGATTGGACAAATGAGCAGCAAAATACTGCAGCAACTGATTTTTCGCATTCTAGAAGGCTGGTGTGTAAATCAGGAGTACGGAAAATAAATAAAAAAATAAATACCCCCTCAAGCAGCTGCTTGCCACAGAGGTCTGACAGGAGCCTGTCAGTTTATATGCCATAGTAGAAGGTCTGAGAGGATGGCAGGACCTCAGGAACGTGTACAGCAACTGTACACGCTTCAGTTACCGTTCACAGCAAACTGGAGCGTGTGCAGTTACGCACACGCTCCAGTTTGCTGTGAACGGTAACTGCACACGCTCAATATTTCTGTGAGTGGGCCCACACGATCCAGGTTTTTGTGAGCTCACACGATCCAATGTGCTGTGAACATTAACCGCAACCGCTCCAGTTTGCTGTGAACGGTAACTGCACACGCTCAGTATTTCTGTGAGTGGGCCCACACGATCCAGGTTTTTGTGAGCTCACACGATCCAATGTAAATAAAAACCCCCTCAAGCAGCTGCTTGCCACAGAGGTCTGACAGGAACCTGTCAGTTTATATGCCATAGTAGAAGGTCTGAGAGGATGGCAGGACCTCAGGAACGTGTACAGCAACTGTACACGCTCCAGTTACCGTTCACAGCAAACTGGAGCGTGTGCAGTTACTGCACACGCTCCAGTTTGCTGTGAACGGTAACTGCACACGCTCAATATTTCTGTGAGTGGGCCCACACGATCCAGGTTTTTGTGAGCTCACACGATCCAATGTGCTGTGAACATTAACCGCAACCACTCCAGTTTGCTGTGAACGGTAACTGCACACGCTCAGTATTTCTGTGAGTGGGCCCACACGATCCAATGTAAATAAAAATAAATACCCCCTCAAGCAGCTGCTTGCCACAGAGGTCTGACAGGAGCCTGTCAGTTTATATGCCGTAGTAGAAGGTCTGAGAGGATGGCAGGACCTCAGCAGAAAAACGACACATACATCCATGCCTTATCCGGGGCTCGAACCCAGGATCCTTAGATCAACAGCCAAGCGCGCTAAATAAAGGAACAAAAATACGTAATCAGCATTACACGAATGTATGTCATTTGCCTTATTGGAGAAGTTTTAGAACTGAGAGTTGTTTTCTACCTCTGAATGGCATTTGTTTGCGCGTAATAGGCTAAATGACCAGGTCACAAACACCCCAAGGGTTGAGAAGGTTAGGGATCTCTCTGGAGAGTTCTTAGGAGGAAGATTTAGCTTCTTCTTGGTTAAGTATGCGATAAATGTTCTTTTTTGAAGTGTATTTATAATGTTAGATCTTGTGATCCACCTGTGGCAAGCAGTTACTTCAACACTCGCCAAAAAATTACCACTTGGGTTGGGTTGTTTTACCTCTGAGCGAAACTTTTTTTCACACCATGTGCTAAATGGCCAGGTCACAAGGACCCCGAGGTTCAGAGAAGGTTGGGGGAGGGGACCCACTGGAACAGCTGTTGGGAGACAGATGATAGCCTCCCGTCAAGGCCATCCAGCGTGTTCTTTAACGTTGGGTTGTTTTACCTCTGGGCGGAACTTTTTTGCACACCATGTGCTAAATGGCCAGGTCACATGGACCCCGAAGGCTCAGAGAAGGTTGGGGGAGGGGACCCACTGGGACAGCTGTTGGGAGACAGATGATACCCTCCCGTCAAGGCCATCCAGCGTGTTCTTTAACGTTGGGTTGTTTTACCTCTGAGTGGAACTTTTTTGCACACCATGTGCTAAATGGCCAGGTCAGAAGGACCCCGAAGGCTCAGAGAAGGTTGGGGGAGGGGACCCACTGGAACAGCTGTTGGGAGACAGATGATAGCCTCCCGTCAAGGCCATCCAGCGTGTTCTTTAACGTGCACAGGCTATGGGCTCTCCCATATACGGAGCCACGGTTTTAACGTCCCATCCGACGGACGGCAGCATTTCCAATCCCACACCACTTTGGGTGAGCGTCGAGATAAATCTCAGTGTTCTCCAGCAAGTGGGACTCGATCCTGAGAACTATGGTTTGCGAATCTGGTGCGCTACAGAGATAGAGCCAACCTCTTCCCCCCCCCCCCAAAAAAAAAAAAAAATTGGGGAAAGGACTTATATTTACTTGCAAATTCAACACCAAAGGAAATAAATTCATTGCCCTTCCAGGTAATAAAAAAATCTGCAGAAAAATTTTATAACTGTTTAAGAAAAATCCGAATTTAAAAGAAAATATACAGTTGACCTTCGCATACAGGCAAGAACTGCAAAGCACGGTTGAGCCAAAATACGCAAGTTAAGCAACGGCAGCATTTCTTCCGGATGGCCATGTGTGGGCAACGTTGCCGATGTGTCATGTCACGCAGACTCCCACCTTGCCACCCGCGGCGTTGTGGCAGCCTGCTGCCGACGCCTACGCAGCCACAGCAACACGAAGCAATCGTCGGAGGGGAAAGGGCAAACCGTCGAGAGAGCGGCAATGAGGCAATCCTCCACGATGACGGCAGAGAATTTGCAACGCACGAATTGGAGCTCTTAACAACTTGGACTGTTTTCGTTTCTCGATGCAGGGAACGAAACCTTACGAAGTGGATTTAGTTTCTCTCTGCTTAATACATGCTGCAAATGTTCTCTGAGGTGGATTTAGCTTCTTGTTCCTTATTTGAGGTGGATTTAGCTTCTTCTTTGGTTAATATATGCGACAAGTGTTCTTATTTGAGGTGGATTTAGCTTCTTCTTTGGTTGATATGTGCGACAAGTGTTCTTATTTGAGGTGGATTTAGCTTCTTCTTTGGTTGATATGTGCGACAAGTGTTCTTTATCTGAGGTGGATTTAGCTTCTTCTTTGTTTAATATATGCGACAAGTGTTCTTATTTGAGGTGGATTTAGCTTCTTCTTTGGTTAATATATGCGACAACTGTTCTTATTTGAGGTGGATTTAGCTTCTTTTTTGGTTAATATATGCGACAAGTGTTCTTATTTGAGGTGGATTTAGCTTCTTTTTTGGTTAATATATGCGACAAGTGTTCTTTATCTGAGGTGGATTTAGCTTCTTCTTTAGTTAATATATGCGACAAGTGTTCTTATTTGAGGTGGATTTAGCGTCTTCTTTGGTTAATATATGCGACAAATTTGAGGTGGATTTAGCTTCTTTTTTGGTTAATATATGCAACAACTGTTCTTATTTGAGGTGGATTTAGCTTCTTCTTTGGTTAATATATGCGAAAAGTGTTCTTATTTGAGGTGGATTTAGCTTCTTCTTTGGTTAATATATGCGAAAAGTGTTCTTATTTGAGGTGGATTTAGCTTCTTTTTTTGGTTAATATATGCGACAAGTGTTCTTTATCTGAGGTGGATTTAGCTTCTTCTTTGGTTAATATATGCGACAAGTGTTCTTATTTGAGGTGGATTTAGCTTCTTTTTTGGTTAATATATGCGACAACTGTTCTTATTTGAGGTGGATTTAGCTTCTTTGGTTGATATGTGCAACAAGTGTTCTTTATCTGAGGTGGATTTAGCTTCTTCTTTGTTTAATATATGCGACAAGTGTTCTTATTTGAGGTGGATTTAGCTTCTTCTTTGGTTAATATATGCGACAACTGTTCTTATTTGAGGTGGATTTAGCTTCTTCTTTGGTTAATATATGCGACAACTGTTCTTATTTGAGGTGGATTTAGCTTCTTTTTTGGTTAATATATGCGACAAGTGTTCTCATCTGAAGTGGATTTAGCTTCTTATTTGGTTGATATGTGCGACAAGTGTTCTCATCTGAAGTGGATTTAGCTTCTTATTTGGTTAATATATGCGACAAGCATTCTTTATCTGAGGTGGATTTACCTTCTTCTTTGGTAAATATGTCCGATAAGTGTTCTTTATCTGAGGTGGATTTAGTTTCTTCTTTGGTAAATATGGGCGACAAGTGTTCTTATTTGAGGTGGATTTAGCTTCTTTTTTGGTTAATATATGCGACAAGTGTTCTTATTTGAGGTGGATTTAGCTTCTTTTTTGGTTAATATATGCGACAAGTGTTCTTTATCTGAGGTGGATTTAGCTTCTTCTTTGGTTAATATATGCGACAAGTATTTATCTGAGGCGGATTTAGCTTCTTTTTTGGTTAATATGTGCGACAAGTGTTCTCATCTGAAGTGGATTTAGCTTCTTATTTGGTTAATATATGTGACAAGCGTTCTTTATCTGAGGTGGATTTAGCTTCTTATTTGGTAAATATGTGCGATAACCCCAAGGGTTGAGAAGGTTAGGGATCCCTCTGGAGAGTTCTTAGGAGGAAGATTTAGCTTCTTCTTGGTTAAGTATGAGATAAATGTTCTTTTCTGAAGTGAATTTATACTTTTAGATCTTGTGATCCCCCTGTGGCAAGCAGGTACTTCATAGGTAATTTATTTTTATTAATTTATGATAGAAACATATACAAACGAAGGAGGAAATATTATAGTATAATGGAAATCCTGTTTCTTCCCCCCTCGTCGACGTTTTTCAGGTTCGATTGAATTTCTCCCCCTCTCCCCCGCCTCTTAACCTTTTTCAGTCACTTACAGTTTAGTTGGTAACACCTAGCTAGCACAGGCACTTACCCAGGTTTTGGTTTCTGGGGGGGGGGGGAGGCTGATAATAAGACTTTTTTTATAGTTATTTTTTTTCATTATCTATTTTTAGTGTCGGACATAAAATATGAGGTTAAAATAAAATTTTACGCACAAAGATAACTGTTTTGGATTTCAAAGCAGGTAATTTGGGTTGGGTTGTTTTACCTCTGAGCGGCAATTTTTTGCACACCATGGGCTAAATGGCCAGGTCACATGGACCCCGAAGGCTCAGAGAAGGTTGGGGGAGGGGACCCACTGGTACAGCTGTTGGGAGACAGATGGTAGCCTCCCGTCAAGGCCATCCAGCGTGTTCTTTAACGTGCACAGGGTATGGCTCTCCAGCACACGGGGCCACGGTTTTACGTCCCATCCGACGGACGGCGGCCTTTCCAAACCCATCGGTGTCCCTTACTGACCGTGGGCAGGGCGGGGAATTTTGTGGAGATAAGTCTCAACGCTGACCCAGCTAGCTGGGACTCGAACCTGGGAACTGCAGATTACGAGCCTGGCACACTACCAACTGAGCCACCCCCGCCCCTGTTTTAGAGGTACTTTATAGGAAGAGATATCTCACTTAAAATCCCTATCCTTGGGTTGATTTACCTATTACCAATGGGTTAAATTAAACCAATGAGTTTTGCGGAGATAAATCTGAACGCTGGCCCAAGTTGGACTCGAACCTCGAAACTACAGATTACGAGCTGGATTATAGGTGGATTTTCAACGCAAAAAATCTTTGCGTCCTATCCAAACCTGTTAATCAGCAGCAGTAGCGTTGAAAGAGTTTTCGCACCTTAAGCAGGAGGAATTTTGTGCTGCTTTCTTCTGTTTAATATTCAGGTTATGTATATATTATTTATATAAACCATCAATGCGATTTATAACATAGAGCTTTAGAACCCAATGATGACTTTACCATTAAGTAGGTTTTAGTGAAAAATACTTGAAATTTATCAGCTTATTTTTCTAGTCCCCTTATTTCTCTTTGTAGGAAACCGTCTATACGGTTGCAATGCGCCTTCATAAGGATCGATTAAAAGTAATAAATTATTAGCAAAACAATCAGAGGATGCTCATTTATTTACGACGTCAATAGCAAACAGATGTTTACGTATTTAATTTCAAATGAAGATATGCGTATTGTCATTCCAGTGTGGTTGTCGTATTTGGTAAAAAGATTCGGTTGTTGAGGGACATTTTTATGTACAAAGGATCAATGACCAGGTCACAAAAACCCCATGGCTTCAGAGAAAGTTTGGGAAAGGGGTCTAACTAGATAGACGGAAGCCTTCTGTAGATGCCATCCAACACGTTGTTTTAATGTACACATGGTATGAGGCCATCCAGCGTGTTTTTTAAGTCCGGGTTGGGTTAGGTTGTTTCACCTCTGAGCGACACTTTTTTGCACACCATGGGCTAAATGGCCAGGTCACATGGACCCCGAAGGCTCAGAGAAGGTTGGGGGAGGGGACCCACTGGAACAGCTGTTGGGAGACAGATGGTAGTCTCCCCCTTCAAGGCCATCCAGCGTGTTCTTTAACGAGCACAGGGTGTGGCTCTCCCGCACACGGGCCACGGCTTAACGTCCCATCCGACGGACGGCGGCCTTTCCAAGCCCAACGGTGTCCCCTACTAACCGTGGGCAGGGCGGGGGAATTTTGCGGAGATAAATCTCAACGCTGACCCAGCTGGGACTCGAACCTGGGAACTACAGATTACGAGCCTGGCGCGCTACCGACTGAGCCACCCGTGCCCCCGTGTAAGAGGCACCTGTTGTAACTTTACATTACGAAAGTAATACGTAAAGTTCAATTTATGGATATCCTTGTCATCCGAAAAAAAAAAAAACGAGCAAAAACAATATTGAATTTTTTTTTGTAAAATATAACCGAGGGTAAATGCCTCTTATTTGCCTCTTACTGTATTATAAAATACATTTTCTTTTTATGTTGAATAAAAAAAAAGGAAAAAGAATGAAGATTAGAGCTGAAAATAAAAACCAAAGATGAAAAGTAAAGCTTTCTACATAAATGCATAACTAACAAGACCTCAGCAATTTAACAAGATTAAATATCTAACAATCTGAACTACTCATTCATCTATAGAAATAAGGGAAAAAAGAAAATATCTACTAAAATATTAGGTAGTAAACAAAACTACTCAGTGATCTAAAATCAAAGGGGGAACAGACGAAATCGATGATCTACAGCAGTTGTTCTCAACCTTTTATGCTTCACGTACCCCCTGGAAATGTGTATGTAACTGGCGTACCCCTTGTATAGATAGATAAAACTATAGTTATAGTATAGCATTGGGAATAAAATAAAACATATATATCAGTGGTTCTCAACCTTTTATGCTTCACGTACCCCCTGGAAATGTGTATGTAACTGGGTACCCCTTGTATAGATAGATAAAACTATAGTTATAGTATAACAATGGGAATAAAATAAAACATATATATCAGTGGTTCTCAACCTTTTATGCTTCACGTACCCCCTGGAAATGTGTATGTAACTGGGTACCCCTTGTATAGATAGATAAAACTATAGTTATAGTATAACAATGGGAATAAAATAAAACATATATATCAGTGGTTCTCAACCTTTTATGCTTCACGTACCCCCTGGAAATGTGCATGTAACTGGCGTACCCCTTGTATAGATAGATAAAACTATAGTTATTGTATAATAATGGAAATAAAATAAAACATATATATATCAGTGGTTCTCAACATTTTATGCTTTACGTACCCCCTGCAAATGTCTATGTAACTGGTGTACCCCTTGTATAGATAGATAAAACTATAGTTATTGTATAACAATGGGAATAAAATAAAACATATATATCAGTGGTTCTCAACCTTTTATGCTTCACGTACCCCCTGGAAATGTGTATCACGGCGTACCCCAAAAAATTTTACGTTGAGAAACCCGTAATCTACAGAAAGAAAAAGGGATTAAGCAAAAGTTATTAACCGATCTACAAAATATAACAGGAAAACAAAAAGAGATTACACCAAAGCTGTTAACTGATCCACAAAAAACAAGGAAAAAAAAAAAGGATTAAAGGAAACCACTTACTGATCTACAGAAAGAAGTGGATAAAGGAAACCACTCAGTGATCTACAAAAGAAAAAGGGAAAAAAGTAAACGAGAATCGCTCACTGATCTGCAGAGAAAAAAAAGGAATAAACGAAAGTACTCACTGCAGAAAGAAACAAACACGAGAGTGAACGAAAAATATTGGAATAAAAATAATCACGTTTTAAAATTTCCAGAGCTATCGAAAGAAATAAATGGAAAAAGTTTTCGGCAGTTCCGTTTTATTCACGAAGAACTTAAACCGAAAACACGCACAGCGAAAAAAACAAACGCAAGAGAAAAGGACTCAGCGAAACAAGTGCATCCATCCATCAACCTCGGGGTCTACTAACTAGAAAAGGGAAAATTGAAGAAATAGAAAAGGACAAAACTTACCACACATTATGGGACCGCGACGCCATGAAGTCGTAGAAACAAATGCGAACGTAATTTCCAGCACAGGGCACAAAACACAACAATAAACAGTCCGTGCGAACACGAAGCGAAGACTTCCCCGTCTGTGACTAGAGTGTCAGGAAGAGTGCGGAAAAGCGCAGCTCAGAGGCAGTGCGCGGCCTCTCGCCAACTCCGGGAGATCGGGAACGGCGGAGCGGGTTTTCGGGGCGCCACACGGAGCGCTAGCGAGACACGTCTACTCAGCACCGCGCCGCTCGGCAAACTGCGGCGTCGTCGTCGTCTTCGTGGACGTCGCCGCTGCACGCCAGCAGGCGGCTTGCCTTTGTTCCGGCTGGCTGCCGCTTCGAAACGATTACCGTCATTACCGCCCTACACGGGTGCGTGACACGCGGGCGCACCCACTGCCGCCGTGCGGGGGGAGTACGGAGGCCATCGTCGCACACAGGGGATGGGCTCGGTCGAGTGATCGGTCTGACGGCGCCTTCGCTTGTTTGCCGAACGCAGCTGGCGCTGATGCTTTCCAGCTCGCCGTTGGGAATGCTGATGAGTGGCTGTTGCGCTAGATAGAGCTGCGGCTGTGGACGATGCATTCGCCTGCTTTATGGCCGAGGTGGGTTGGGTTGCAGCGCTCGGAGGGTCAGGTTCCTTGATTATCGGAACCGCCGCACGCTTCGGTGTTGGAAAGAAGAGCGTAGAGGCGGAGAGACGGGGAGGAGGAGAGTGAGGTGGGGGGGAGCTCAGCGGGACTTCCAACGAGCGAAGAAAAAAAAACTTTCTTTTTCAAAAGAAAGTGAATTTTTAAAACTGATAAGAAACGACTTTTTCTTTGCTTTTGGGAGTTTCAAGCAATTATCGTGTTGATTTTAGACAGGATTTTCTGGATCTAGAAAACAATTAGCGGTGGGTGGAATGTGTGTGTGTGGGGGGGGGAGTGACGATTAAACTGGAACGGACCAAAATTTCATTCCGTGTAAATTTTACCTCACTATACTACTGGTCTTCCATTTAAATATTAGAAAATATATACGTTTACTAGTTTTTGGCTACCTTTTCAGTGATTAAAATTCTGCACGGGGGGGGGAATGCCTCTTGCCTCCCTCCTACCAGATCCGACAGTACAAAAATTGCTCGTTGGCGAAAAAAATACGACGATTTTTGTGTATGTGCTGCAATTATCATAACAGTTTTGAGTTCGTTCATATTTGTGGTTAATCCCTCAGGGTTCTGTATTAGAGCCGTTGCTTTTTCTAATTTATGCAAATGATCGTTTTTCGCTCAAGGAAATTAACTGGAGACTCATTAGTTATGTAGATCGTATTGTTATAATGTTTACTGCAGATGACACTGCTGAATTAAGAGAAATGGGAAACAGAGTACAGTCGCTCAAAAAAGTATCCGAACGCTACGGTTTTTTAGAAATTTTTTAGAAACTTTTTTAGAAATTAGTGACTGGCAACCTTCGTGTCACGTGACACGAAGGTTGCCAGATCACTAATTTCTAAAAAAAAATCGTTGCCAGATATTTTTTCTGAATTCTGTAATCAACCATAGTGTTCGGATACTTTTTTTGACACGAAGGTTGCCAGATCGCTAATTTCTAAACCTGGATCGTGTGGGCCCACTCACAGAAATATTGAGCGTGTGCAGCTACCGTTCACAGCAAACTGGAGCGTGTGCGGTTGCTGCACACGCTCCAGTTTGCTGTGAACGGTAACTGGAGCGTGTACAGTTGCTGTACACGCTCCAGATATTTTTCCTGAATTCTGTAATCACGTGACACGAAGTTTGCCAGATCACTAATTTCTAAAAAATTCGTTGCCATATATTTTTTCTGAATTCTGCAATCAACCGTAGCGTTCGGATACTTTTTTGAGCGACTGTACCTTTAAATGAATGGTTTCCTTCTAATAAAATAACGATGAATTTAAATAATTCAAGATTTGAATTGTGTGAATTTAAAAAGAGAAACCCAGAGCTTATTATGACTGCAGATCACTTTCAGCAGATATGCCTAATAGGAATAATAATTTTAATATGTGGTGTTGGGAAAATATAAAAAAAAAAATTCTGAATGCGACATATTTATTGATTCTAATTATGGGTTGGGTTGTTTTACCACTGAGCGGCACTTTTTTGCACACCATGGGCTAAATGGCCAGGTCACATGGATCCCGAAGGCTCAGAGAAGGTTGGGGGAGGGGACCCACTGGAACAGCTGTTGGAAGACAGATGGTAACCTCCCGTCAAGGCCATCCAGCGTGTTCTTTAACGTGCACAGGGTATGTCTCTCCCGCACACGGGACCAGGGCTTAACGTCCCATCCGACGGACGGCGGTCTTTTCAAGCCCATCGGTGTCCCCTACTGACTGTGGGCAGGGCGGGGAATTTTGCGGAGATAAATCTCAACGCTGACCCAGCTGGGACTCGAACCTGGGAACTACAGATTACGAGCCTGGAGCGCTACCGACTGAGCCACCACCGCCCCATTAATTATGGAATATCTGTACAATTTTGTGTAGATATAATTGGAACTTTAGTTGCCAACGTCAATTATAAGATGTATACTGGCAAAATTTTTGAACATACCTTACCAGGTTAGTATAATTAATATAATTAATATCCTTTTGTACTTGTTTGTAAGAGAAACTTCTTAGAAAAAGAAGCTTAATATAACTTCTAGGTTAGCTTTGTGTAGGGAAGTACCTTCTTCTGAGGGGTGGGGGTAGCTCAGTCGTAATCTGTAGTTCCCAGGTTCGAGTCCCAGCTGGGTCAGCGTTGAGATTTATCTCCGCAAAACTCACCGTCCTTGCCCACGGTCAGTAGGGGACACCGATGGGCTTGGAAAGGCCGCCGTCCGTAGGATGGGACGTAAAGCCGAGGTTCCGTGTGCGGGAGAGCCACACCCTGTGCACGTTAAAGAACACATTGGATGGCCTTGGCCGCGAGGCTATCATCTGTCTCCCAACAGCTGTTCCAGTGGGTCCCCTCCCCCAACCCTCTCTGAGCCTTCGGGGTCCTTGTGACCTGACCACTTAGCCCATGGTGTGCAAAAAAGCTGCGCTCAGAGGTAAAACAACACAACCTTCTTCTATTTTAAACAAAAAATAATATAAGATGAAATAAGTACATAAATTATGCAGAAAATAAAAAAGACTTGGTTTATAATTTTTAAAATTTATTTTTTTATACTCCATCTCAGACCTTCTACTATGGCATATAAACTGACAGGCTCCTGTCAGACGTCGGTGGCAAGCAGCTGCTTGAGGGGGTATTTATTTTTATTTTATTTACATTGGATCGTGTGAACTCACAAAAACCTGGATCGTGTGGGCCCACTCACAGAAATATTGAGCGTGTGCAGTTGCTGTACACGTTCCTGAGGTCCTGCCATCCTCTCAGACCTTCTACTATGGCATATAAACTGACAGGCTCCTGTCAGACCTCGGTGGCAAGCAGCTGCTTGAGGGGGTATTTTTTTTTATTATAAAATTATACAAATTAATGCACATATGCTATTCATACTGCATTACCGATGCTCTGACACTGTCAGCAGCGATATAGTTGGGTTGTTTTACTTCTGAGCCGCACGTTTTTGCACACCGTGGGCTAAATGACCAGGTCACAAGGATTCCGAAGGCTCAGAGAAGGTTAGGGGAAGGAATTCACTGGAACAGCTGTTTTGAGACAGATGGTAGCTTCCCGTTAAAGCCATCCAGCGTGTTCTTTAAAGTGCACAGGGTATGACTCTCCCGCACACGGGGCCACGGCATAACGTCCCATCCGACGGACGGTGATCTTTCCAAGCCCATCGGTGTTCTCTACTGACAGTGGGCAGGGCGGGAAATTTTGCGGAGATAAATCTCAACGCTGACCAGCTGGGATTCGAACCTGGGAACTACAGATTACGGGCCTGGCGCGCTACCGACTGAGCCACCTCCGTCCCTTGCGAATTTGAATGAAATTGTTAAAATTCTGTTTCCGCCACCCAACACAACATCATTATTGCAGCCAATGGATCAAGGTGTCATTGCTACGTTTATATAAAAAAAAAATAAATACCCCCTCAAGCAGTTGCTTGCCACAGAGGTCTGACAGGAGCCTGTCAGTTTATATGCCATAAGTAGAAGGTCTGAGAGGATGGCAGGACCTCAGCAGAAAAAACGACACATACATCGATGCCTTACCCGGGGCTCGAACCCAGGTCCCTTAGATCAGTAGCCAAGCGCGCTAACCACTCGGCCATGGGTCGACTACAAAAATAAATACCCCCTCAAGCAGCTGCTTGCCACAGAGGTCTGACAGGAGCCTGTCAGTTTATATGCCATAGTAGAAGGTCTGTGAGGACGGCAGGACCTCAGCAGAAAAACAACACACACATTCATGCCTTACCTGGGGCTCGAACCCAGGTCCCGTATTACACTCGGCAAATGATTTTACTAGATTTGAAACGCAAATTGACACCATTTCAGAAAACATTGTGGAGCTTGAGAGAGATCTTAGTTTTGAAATTTTGGATTCTACCAGTGTTCGGCCAACGAATTGATTCGCATTCAGGATACTTTTTTGAAAATAGAGGGTTGGGTTGGGTTCTTTTACCTCTGAGCGGCACTTTTTTGCACACCATGAGCTAAATGACCAGGTCACATGGACCCGAAGGCTCAGAGAAGGTTGGGGGAGGGGACCCACTGGAACAGCTGTTGGGAGACAGATGGTAGCCTCCCGTCAAGGCCATCCAGCGTGTTCGTTAACGTTGGGTTGTTTTACCTCTGAGCGGCACTTTTTTGCACACCATGGGCTAAATGGCCAGGTCACATGGACCCCGAAGGCTCAGAGAAGGTTGGGGGAGGGGACCCACTGTAACAGCTGTTGGGAGACAGATGGTAGCCTCCCGTCAAGGCCATCCAGCGTGTTCTTTAACGTGCATAGGGTATGGCTCTCTCCCACACACGGGGACACGGTTTAACGTCCCATCCGACTGGCGGCGTCCTTTCCAAGCCCATCGGTGTCCCTTACTGACCGTGGGCAGGGTGGGGAATTTTGTCGAATGAAAATAGAGGAACAACATGCATACGAAGTTTATTCATTTCATTTTTAATAACTCCTATTAATTATAGGCTTGTTGTGTGTCGCTCAAATGACTGTTGCTGATTTTTTTCACTTTGGAGTCTGAGACATCATGTTATGTAAATAATCTATTAAATATGAGAATGATACACGTTACTGTTGGATATGCCACTAGATTTTCAACTAATTTATCTAAAAATTAACCTATTTTGTGTAATGTGTGTATCCCTAGAATACTATTTAGTCACCTCCAATGGCTCTTACAGGAAGAAAGGATCCCAGGCCACTCTACACTTTCATAGACCCTAGTTAAAATAAAATTAATTATTAAATTATATAATAACTTATGTAATTTAAAAATTAAATTTATTTTAGCTAGGGATCTTAAAAGTGTTTATTTAGTCCTCCCGTGGCCGAGTGGTTAGCACACTTGGCTACTGATCTAAGGTATCTGGGTTCGATCCCCAGAAAAGGCATGGACGTTAGTGTCATTTTTCTGCTGAAATTTTCCCGCCATCCTCACAGACCTTCTACTATAGCATATAAAGTGACAGGCTCCTGTCAGACCTCTGTCGCAAGCAGCTGCTTGAGGGGGTGTTTATCTTTTACATAAAACTTATTATTTATTTAGGAACGGTTTAGGATTTTTTTCATCCTTTGGAAGGCAATGAATTAAATCATTTTAGGGCAAGGAACAAAAAGCGTCTTTGCAAAATATTCTTTTTTCAACATATTAATTAAACAAATAAATAGAGTATCTAGATTTGTGGCCTCCTTTGAGCCTTTGATCAGGCCAAATAATTCTCGTTAACAACCACACAGGTTCCCTCTGGAAGGCCTTGGTGACCCCTAAATTTTTTTTAGCGGCCTTAACAAAATTGCTTAGCTACCTTCTCTGAAAATTTGCTTAGTCACCCTCTAAAAATTACTCAGTTGCCTCGAGAAAATTGTTTAGCTAGCCATAATGAAACTCTTTATCTACCCTAGGGGTTCTCAACGTGGGGTACGTGTACCCTTTGGGAATACGCCGTGAGAGCTCACAAGTCCCCACTTCTTCTTCTTCTACGTTACGCTGTATTGGGTGGTCCTTACACAGGCTTACCCATTTAAATTATGAAAAATCAGAAAAAACAATTTTTTTTTTAAGAATTTTTTTTAAATATCTTTCTGTTTATTTATTTAATTAATTATTTATTTATTATTATTATTTTTTATATATATATATATATATTTTTAATTTTTCAAATAACTCATTTATGTATTTTTTTTAAGTTTTTCTGAAAATTTTTTTTTCTCCCTTTTTTTTTTATTATAAATTATTCCATTTGTCTGTTTTTTTGATAAAATCAAGTAAAAGTTGAAAAATTTTTATCCTTGTAGGAAATTTAGGGAAATCAAGAATAGATTCCACATTAAAATCAGTAATTCCAATATTTTCTAATTCTTTAAAAAATTCATTTCTTTCAGCTTTATACTTTTCACAATTCAATAGGAAATGAGATGTATTTTCAATTAATTTACATTTCGGACAGTTTGGATTATTAATTATTTTTAGAAAAAATTTTGATTTATTTAAAAGTGTGGTATCAGTTCTTAATCTTAATATTGTCTTAATCTCTTGTCTGTTAAATGGTAAGTTTTGAAAATAATTAATTTTATTAGAAAGATTTGATCTAAAAGTTGGTTTTAATAAAGATTGTAGTTGAAAATATTTTTCACTAATATTGTATTCTAAATTTTTAATCTCTCTCTTAATTAAAATAAAAAATTTATGTAAAGGAGTTATATTAGCTAGGTTATGTGCGGCTTTTGCTATTGAGTCTACATGTTCATTTTCTTGAATACCAGAGTGAGCAGGTATCCAACTTAAATATAATACATTTTTATTGTTGTTTAAATTTTCAGTATTTATATTTAATATAGAATTAATATAGAAGTTATATGAGGAATACATAAATTCTTGATTAAAAGCCAAAAGTGCACCTTTAGAGTCAGAAAAGATTACAATGTGCTGATTTTTAATGTTTTGTAATATCCAGTTAAAAGCCATAAAAATTGCATACATTTCAGCTTGTAAAATAGGTGTATTATCTGGAAGTCTATGTGCTATTGTGACTTTATATTTGGGTATATATACTGATGCAGTTGTTGATCCTGTATTCTGAAGGTAAGACCCATCTGTGTATATTTCAATAAAGTTCTTGAAATTTTCAAGTTTGTAATTATAAAATAGATGAGCAATTACTTCATTTGAAGAGTCATATTTAGATGTTAATAAAGGAATCTCAGTATGAATAATTGGGGTTTTAAAACACCAGTCTGCAATAAGAGGTGGTGAATCTCCTTTTAAATCAGTTTTAGAGAATTTTTTGAAATATTGAAATATTAATTTATTATTTTTTAATAGTTTATAAAAAGGAAGTCTAAAAAATTTTTTATAGAAAGGATGTTCAGGTAATTTAAGATGAAGTTTTGCATAATATTTAAGTATTAATATAGAATGTCTGTTTTCAAATGTGGGGAAAGAAGTTTCTGCTAATAGAGCAAGCGTTGGACAAAAGTTAGGCAAGCCTAATGCTAATTTTAAACATTTGTTTTGTATTGTATTTAATTTTTTTAATTTAGTTAGGCATGGTTTATCTATTAGATCTAATCCATATTCTATTTTTGGTCTAATTAAATTTTGATATAGAGTTAATTAGTGTGTTTTGGGAAGATCCCTCTTTTTTGAAAGGAAAAATTTTGAATAAGTTTAATAATTTAGAGCCATTATGGTAAGCTTGATCCAAGTGTTTTTTCCAAGTTAGTCTTGAATCAAGATGAAATCCTAATAGTTTGCAATTTGTGACCTGTGAGATTGTATTAGAATTAATTTTTAAATTAAATTTTGGAGAATAAGATCTGTACTTTGAAAAATGAATACAGTATGTTTTATTTGAATTAATGGATAAATTCCATTTATTGCAATATTCAATAATTTTATTGATTGGTTCTTGAGATTTTTGTTGAATGTTATATTCATTTTTTTTCTGAGATCCAAAAAGTTAAATCATCTGCATAGGTTGTAAAAGTAAAGTCCTTGCCAAAAATACTTTTGATATCTGCTAAATATATATTAAATAATATGGGTGAAAGTGTAGACCCCTGAGCAAGCCCCTGTGTAACTTTATAAGGTTGTGAAAGGGTTGAGTTTAGTTTTACTTTTAAGGTTCTATTTTGTAACTAAATAGATAAAAATTGAATTAGATTATAATCTATTTTAACCTTGCTTAATTTTAGCATTAAATAATCAATTGATACAGAATCAAAAGCCTGAGACAGATCAATTGAAATTGCCAAAAGAGTTTGTTTCCTTTTGTTAGCATTATATATGTGAGATAATAATAATGAAATGCATTCTTTTGCTGATCTGAATTTTCTAAATCCAAAAAAATTAAATGGAAGAATTTTGTTATCTTCAGTTTGCCAGTTTAATCTGTGGAACAAAATTTTTTCAAATAATTTAAGTGTGTTAGAAAGCAATGAAATTGGCCGAAAAGAGGTTGTTATATCTGTTGGAATTTTATTTGGTTTTGGAATAAAAATTATTAAGATTTCTGCCCATGTGGGAGGAATTTCATGTGTAGTCCAAATGTGGTTGAAAATTTGTAATAATTTTTCTCTCCAATGTGTAGGAAGATTTTTCAAAAATTTATTAGATATGTGGTCAGCTCCTGGAGCAGACTTAAGGTTAAGTTTGTGGATAGCATTATTAAGTTCTGTGATAGTGAGAGGTTTATTTACTTCAGATTTAATTAATTTTAAATGATTTAAATTAATTTTTAATTCAGATCTTTGTCTTGTATTCAGACATGGAGCTGGATGTGTAATTTTGAGGTTTTTTGCAAAATTGTCTGCAGTTTGTGTCATAGTAAGATTATGCTTAATGGCATATTGTGCAATGGGGCAATTTTGTTTTGGTTCATTATTAATACTTTTAAAAATTTTCCATATATTTAATCCTGTTGATGTAGTTGTTAATTGTGATGTGAATTCTCTCCAATCCTGTCTAAATGATTCCTTTAATTTTTTCCTAACCTCTGCTTTTATGTTTTTAAAATGATTGATGTCTTGAAAATTTTTTGTTCTTTTAGCTTTATTCTCGAATTTTTTGCGAATGGCTATGAGTCTGTTCATATACCAATAGTTGCGTTTTAATTTTGGAATTTTATTGATAATGGTTTTAAAAGCAGGTTCAGTTTTTTCATTAATGAAGCTGAAAAATTCATTATAATTTAAGTTTTTAGTAGGTAAATTTTGATTTAAAATGCAATTAAATTTATTCCAATCATTTAAAAAGATTTTATTTTGAGATTTTATATGTATTTGAGATGATAATAAAATAGGATGATGGTCACTGCCTGGGGTACGACAGTTACATAGACATTTCCAAGGGGTATGTGAAGCATAAAAGGTTGAGAACCACTGATATATACGTTTTATTTTATTCCCATTGTTATACTATAACTATAGTTTTATCTATCTATACAAGGGGTACGCCAGTTACATACACATTTCTAGGGGGTACGTGAAGCATAAAAGGTTGAGAACCACTGATATATATGTTTTATTTTATTCCCATTGTTATATTATAACTATAGTTTTATCTATCTATACAAGGGGTACGCCAGTTACATACACATTTCCAGGGGATACGTGAAGCATAAAAGGTTGAGAACCACTGATATATGTTTTATTTTATTCCCATTGTTATATTATAACTATAGTTTTATCTATCTATAGAAGAGGTACGCCAGTTACAAAGACATTTGCAGGGGGTACGTGAAGCATAAAAGGTTGAGAACCACTGATCTACCCAATAGAAAATTTCTTAGTGATCTCTAAAGAGAGTTTTTTTCTGTTAAAAACAATAACCCTTTTAAAAAGTGGCGTGAAATCGAAGCGCTTGATGCTCCAAGGCAGTCGTGGCAATTCACCGCACCCTGAGTCAGAGACGTATCTAAGAGTGTTTATGTCCCATGGTTGGAAGGGAACCACCGATAGCAGACATTTGTTTGCTTTCAAAAGTGGCGCTCGAGTTTGCCTGTCAAAATCCACATTAATCCGTCCATGTAAACGAACGCGGTGCTCTCCCTGAGTCAGAATGAGTCACTGCATCAGCCGTTGCGATAACAGGAGGAGGATAGCGCTGCAGGAGCAGTTGGGAGGAAAATCGGAAACTCTCCTGGGAAACTGGCCGTGTAAGCAATTAAACACGTCGCTTAAGGCACGCAGCCAAAGAATATTTTTGGAGGTTAGAAGGGCTACGTTTAAATTTGGTGGAAAAAGGCTCTCAAAATTAAAAAAAAAATTGATTTGAAGTGAAATATAGGGTGTACAGTCGATCAAAAAAGTATCCGAACACTATGGTTGATTACAGAATTCAGGAAAAATATCTGGAGCGTGTACAGCAACTGTACACGCTCCAGTTACCGTTCACAGCAAACTGGAGCGTGTGCAGTTACTGCACACGCTCCAGTTTGCTGTGAACGGTAACTGCACACGCTCAATATTTCTGTGAGTGGGCCCACACGATCCAGGTTTTTGTGAGCTCACACGATCCAATGTGCTGTGAACATTAACCGCAACCGCTCCAGTTTGATGTGAACGGTAACTGCACACGCTCCATATTCATTACATTATATATTCATACGCATTATATATATTAAAAAAAAATATCCGAACACTATGGTTGATTACAGAATTCAGAAAAAATATCTGGCAACGATTTTTAGAAATTAGTGATCTGGCAATTTTCGTGTACTATACACAAAGGTTGCCAGTTCACTAATTTCTAAAAAAATCGATGCCAGATATTTTTTCTGAATTCTGTAATCAACCACAGTGTTTGGATACTTTTTTGAGCGACTGTACATCCGATATTTTTCAACATAAATCAATTTTTCGAAGTCATATGGTAAATCCGAGGACAAGTCGAGAGAAAGAATCAGACAGATGATCAGAAAAAAAAAATCGTTGCGAGATATTTTTTCTGAATTCTGTAATCAACCACACTGTTCGGATACTTTTTTGAGCGACTGTAGGTGGTCATATTATTTTGATACTAGATCGTGTGGGCTCACTCACGGAAATATTGAGCGTGTGCAGTTACTGTTCACAGCAAACTGGAGCGTGTGCAGTAACTGCACACGCTCCAGTTCGCTGTGAACGGTAACTGGAGCGTGTACAGTTGCTGTACACGCTCCAGATATTTTTCTTGAATTCTGTAATCACGTGACACGAAGGTTGCCAGATCACTGATTTCTAAAAGAATCGTTACCAGATATTTTTTCTGAATTCTGTAATCAACATAGTGTTCGGATACTTTTTTGAGCGACTGTACATTTCTCGTGTTGCATTCATGGGTTGGGTTATTTTACCTCTGAGCGGCACTTTTTTGCACACCATGGGCTAAATGGCCAGGTCACATGGACCCCGAAGGCGCAGAGAATGTTGGGGGAGGGGACTCACTGGAACAGCTGTTGGGAGACAGATGGTAGCCTCCCGTCAAGGCCATCCAGCGTGTTCTTTAACGTGCACAGGGTGTGTCTCTCCCGCACACGGGGTCACGGCTTAACGTCCCATCCGACGGGACGGCCTTTCCAAGCCCATCGGTGTCTCCTACTGACCGTGGGCAGGGCGGGGAATTTTGCGGAGATAAATCTCAACGCTGACCCAGCTGGGACTCGAACCTGGGAACTACAGATTACGAGCCTGGCGCGCTACCGACTGAGCCACCACTGCCCCTGGTTTTGTTGGAAAAGAGCGGTGCTGCTTCGCAACCTCTATTTAATCCCTCTTCTGCTGCTTCGTCAAGAATTAGTGCACAAGAGCTTTCATGTGTTAATATCTTACAAACACTAATCTGACAAAACCTACCTACTCCATTAAGTGCTGCTACCCCCTCTTATTCCTCTGTCAATCTACTAGATAGCAGATGGGGAAGAAGTTCCGGATACGATCCTCTATCTCATTCACTTGTTAAGTCAAATAAGCGAAAAGCTTAATCCAAAGAGTAAGGAGATTAAGTTAAGAAGGATGAGAACTGAAGTCAATGGCAAAAATGTGGTCGCTTCTAAAATCTATTGTGAGAACAAAGTGTCAAGACATCGGATTTAGATTCTCAGCGTGGGCTTCGGCGGGAATTTTTGTAGGAGGGAGGGGGGAAACACAGTTGGTTGGGTTGTTGGGTTGTTTTACCTCTAAGCGGCACTTTTTTGCACACCATGGCCTAAATGGCCAGGTCACAAGGACCCCGAAGGCTCGAGAAGGTTGAGAGAGGGGACCCACTGGTACAGCTGTTGGGAGACAGATGGTAGCCTCCCGTCAAGGCCATCCAGCGTGTTCTTTAACATTGGGTTGTTTTACCTCTGAGCGGCACTTTCTTGCACACCATGGGCTAAATGACCAGGTCACGAGGACCCCGAAGGTTGTTGGGTTGTTTTACCTCTGAGCGGCACTTTTTTGCACACCATGGGCTAAATGGCCAGGTCACAAGGACCCCGAAGACTCAGAGAAGAATTGGGGGAGGGGACCCACTGGAACAGCTGTTGGGAGACAGATAGTAGCCTCCCGTCAAGGCCATCCAGCGTGTTCTTTAACGTTCACAGGGTATGGCTCTCCCGCACACGGATCCACGGCTTAACGTCCCATCCGACGGACGGCGGCCTTTCCAAACCCATCGGTGTCCTCTACTGACCGTGGACAGGGCGTGGAATTTTGCGCAGATAAATCGTAACGCTGATCCAGCTGGGACTCGAACCTGGGAACTACGGATTACGAGCCTGGCGCGCTACCGACTGAGCCACCCCGCCCCTACATCGTCCGGACCTATAGGGTCATCGTATATAGGTCATCGTCCGGATACTAGTTCGGATCTATAGGGATAATGTCAAGTCTCCACTACCTGCATCGATGGCAAGACAACACCATATAGATGCAGCTCACCCACGACTACCTATGGCGAACAGTTCTGTAGAAGAAAAGTTCATCCATCGGTCAAAACTTAAATTTAATCTGCGCCCCGGTTAGCCACAAACAAGGATATATAGATCCAAGTTGCCTTAGCTCCCGTGGTGGGAACTCTTAGTCGGACTTACCAGGCCCTTCCATCGGGACCCCGTCCGACCATGGTATTCCCAATACCAGTCAGGAAGGCCCTCAACTTCACCGAGACCCAGCCGTTCCATCAGGGCCCCTTGTCCAACCAGATACTCCTTAATACCAGTCAGTGGAACCCTCAACTTCACAGAGACCCAGCCGTTCCATCGGGGCCCCATCCAACCAGATACTCCCCAATAAGTCAGCGGAGCCCTCAACTTCACCGAGACCCAGCCGTTCCATCGGGGCCCCATCCAACCAGATACTCCCCAATACCAGTTAGCGAAGCCCTCAACTTCACCGAGACCCAGCCATTCCATCGGGGCCCCGTCCAACCAGATACTCCCCAATACCAGTGAGCGGAGCCCTCAACTTCAACGAGACCCAGCCATTCCATCGGGGCCCATCCAACCAGATACTCCCCAATACCAGTCAGCGGAGCCCTCGACTTCACCGAGACCCAGCTGTTCCATCGGGGCCCCGTCCAACCAGAAGCCCTCAACTTCACCGAGACCCAGCCATTCCATCGGGGCCCATCCAACCAGATACTCCCCAATACCAGTCAGCGGAGCCCTCGACTTCACCGAGACCCAGCTGTTCCATCGGGGCCCCGTCCAACCAGAAGCCCTCAACTTCACCGAGACCCAGCCATTCCATCGGGGCACGTCCAACCAGATACTCCCCAATACCAGTGAGCGGAGCCCTCAACTTCAACGAGACCCAGCCATTCCATCGGGGCCCATCCAACCAGATACTCCCCAATAACAGTCAGCGGAGCCCTCGACTTCACCGGGACCCAGCTGTTCCATCGGGGCCCTATCCAACCAGATACTCCCCAATACCAGTGAGCGGAGCCCTCAACTTCAACGAGACCCAGCCATTCCATCGGGGCCCATTCAACCAGATACTCCCCAATACCAGTCAGCGGAGCCCTCGACTTCACCGAGACCCAGATGTTCCATCGGGGCCCCGTCCAACCAGATACTCCCCAATACCAGTTAGCGGAGCCCTCGACTGCACCGAGACCCAGCCGTTCCATCGGGGCCCCATCCAACCAGATACTCCCCAATACCAGTCAGCGGAGCCCTCAACTTCACGAGACTCAGCCATTCCATCGGGGTCCCGTCCAACCAGATACTCCTCAATACCAGTCAGCGGAGCCCTCAACTTCACCGAGACCCAGCCGTTCCATCGGGGCCCCGTCCAACCAGATACTCCCCAATACCAGTTAGCGGAGCCCTCAACTTCACCGAGACCCAGCCGTTCCATCGGGGCCCCGTCCAATCAGATACTCCTCAATAAAAGTCAGCGGAGCCCTCAACTTCACACGGGCCTTTAGTTCCCCCACCATGACAAGGTGGTTCCCTCTCAGGGGGGGGGGGGGATTAAGTTGTAGAGAAAAATATATATATATATATATTTTTGTATTTAGTCTGGCGGGTTCCGAACCCACGATTTCCTGATAACTTGCCAGATGCTCTGACCGGTGAACTACCGGTCGCCGAATAATCATCCTCTATTTTTGATCTTAAACGTAAGGTTTAAGAAAAAAGAAGAGAAGAAGAAATCGGTAGAAGATGATAATTCGAAATAGAAGATGATAATTCGAAATAGAAGATGATAATTCGGTGGGAGCTCAGCTGGTAGAGTACCTAATATCGTATCAGGAGATCATGAGTTCGGATCCCACCAGGCTAAAAACAATTTTTCTCTATACCGTAGTCATCATGTGACTGAAAAACAGTCTATAAATAAAAAAAAATATCCCTTCAGGCAGCTGCTTGCCACAGAGGTCTGACAGGAGCGTATCAGTTTAATACGCTATAGAGAAGGTCTGTGATGATGGCAGGTCTGTGACGATGGCAGGACCTCAGCAGAGAAACAACACAAACATCCTTGCTTTACCCAGGGCTCGAACCCAGATCCCTTAGATCAGTAGCCAAGCACGGTAATCGTTACTTAGTAATATCTGATTAGCTGTGGATATATGTAACAGCTTGTCGCAGAAGTCTGACTGGGTTGGGTTGTTTTACCTCTGAGCGGCACTTTTTTGCACACCATGGGCTAAATGGCCAGGTCATAAGGACCCCGAAGGCTCAGAGAAGGTTGGGGGAGGGGACCCACTGGAACAGCTGTTGGGAGACAAATGGTAGCCTCTCGTCAAGGCCATCCAGCGTGTTCTTTAACGTTGGGTTGTTTTACCTCTGAGCAGCACTGTTTTACACACCATGGGCTAAATGGCCAGGTCACGTGGACCCCGAAGGATTAGAGAAGGTTGGGGAAGGGGACCCACTGGAACAGCTGTTGGGAGACAGATGGTAGCCTCCCGTCAAGGCCATCCAGCGTGTTCTTTAACGTTGGGTTGTTTTACCTCTGAGCAGCACTGTTTTACACACAATGGGCTAAATGGCCAGGTCACATGGACCCCGAAGGATTAGAGAAGGTTGGGGGAGGGGACCCACTGGAACAGCTGTTGGGAGACAGGTGGTAGCCTCCCGTCAAGGCCATCGAGCGTGTTCTTTAACGTTGGGTTGTTTTACCTCTGAGCAGCACTGTTTTACACACCATGGGCTAAATGGCCAGGTCACATGGACGCCGAAGGCTCAGAGAAGGTTGGGGGAGGGGACCCACTGGAACAGCTGTTGGGAGACAGATGGTAGCCTCCCGTCAGGCCATCCAGCGTGTTCTTTAACGTTGGGTTGTTTTACCTCTGAGCAGCACTGTTTTACACACAATGGGCTAAATGGCCAGGTCACATGGACCCCGAAGGATTAGAGAAGGTTGGGGGAGGGGACCCACTGGAACAGCTGTTGGGAGACAGGTGGTAGCCTCCCGTCAGGCCATCCAGCGTGTTCTTTAACGTTGGGTTGTTTTACCTCTGAGCAGCACTGTTTTACACACAATGGGCTAAATGGCCAGGTCACATGGACCCCGAAGGATTAGAGAAGGTTGGGGGAGGGGACCCACTGGAACAGCTGTTGGGAGACAGGTGGTAGCCTCCCGTCAAGACCATCCAGCGTGTTCTTTAACGTTGGGTTGTTTTACCTCTGAGCAGCACTGTTTTACACACCATGGGCTAAATGGCCAGGTCACATGGACCCCGAAGGATTAGAGAAGGTTGGGGGAGGGGACCCACTGGAACAGCTGTTGGGAGACAGGTGGTAGCCTCCCGTCAAGACCATCCAGCGTGTTCTTTAACGTTGGGTTGTTTTACCTCTGAGCAGCACTGTTTTACACACCATGGGCTAAATGGCCAGGTCACGTGGACCCCGAAGGATTAGAGAAGGTTGGGGGAGGGGACCCACTGGAACAGCTGTTGGGAGACAGATGGTAGCCTCCCGTCAAGGCCATCCAGCGTGTTCTTTAACGTTGGGTTGTTTTACCTCTGAGCAGCACTGTTTTACACACAATGGGCTAAATGGCCAGGTCACATGGACCCCGAAGGATTAGAGAAGGTTGGGGGAGGGGACCCACTGGAACAGCTGTTGGGAGACAGGTGGTAGCCTCCCGTCAAGGCCATCCAGCGTGTTCTTTAACGTTGGGTTGTTTTACCTCTGAGCAGCACTGTTTTACCCACCATGGGCTAAATGGCCAGGTCACATGGACCCCGAAGGCTCAGAGAAGGTTGGGGGAGGGGACCCACTGGAACAGCTGTTGGGAGACAGATGGTAGCCTCCCGTCAAGGCCATCCAGCGTGTTCTTTAACGTGCACAGGGTATGGCTCTCCCGCACACGGGGCCACGGCTTAACGTCCCATTCGAAGGACGGCAGCCTTTCCAAGCCCATCGTTGTCCCCTACTGACCGTGGGCAGGGCGGGGAATGAAGTCTGACTGGAGCCCATCGGTATAATGCGCCATAGGAGAAAACAGTGTGAGGATGGCGAGACCTCAGTAAAAGTACAACAGAAATAAAGATGCACCCATACCTTATCCTGGTCAGATCGCTTTGATTAGTAACGAAACTCGCTAGCCATTAGGACACAAGAATGGTCTTGTGATTCTGTAGTATATAATAGAAAAACAATCTTCAGGTATTTGTTCACGCCACTGATTAACCTTCAATTTTGACTAACTTATATTGTGTACTTACTCTCATTTTTGTGGGGGGCGACTCAGTCGGTAGCGCGCAGGCTCGTAATCTGCAGTTCCCAGGTTCGAGTTCCAGCTGGGTGAGCGTTGAGACTTATCTCCACAAATTTCCCCGCCCCGGCCTACAATCAGCAGGGGGACACCGATGGGCTTGGAAAGACCGCCGTCCGTCGGATGGGACGTTAAGCAGTGGCCCCATATCCTGTGCAAGTTAAAGAACACATGGATGGTCTTGACGGGAGGCTATCATCTGTCTCTCAACAGCCGTTCCAGTGAGTCCTCTCCCCAAACCTTCTCTGAGCCTTCGGGGTCCTTGTGACCTGGCTATAGCCCATGGTGTGCAAAAAAGTGCCGCTCAGAGGTAAAACAACCCAACAACCTTCAGGGTCCATGTGATCTGGTTATTTAGCCCATGGTGTGCAAAAAAGTGCCGCACAGAGGTAAAACAACTCAACAACCTTCGGGGTCCTTGTGACCTGGCTATTTAGCCCATGGTGTGCAAAAAAGTGCCGCACAGAGGTAAAACAACTCAACAACCTTCGGGGTCCTTGTGACCTGGTTATTTAGCCCATGGTGTGCAAAAAAGTGCCGCTCAGAGGTAAAACAACTCAACAACCTTCGGGGTCCTTGTGACCTGGTTATTTAGCCCATGGTGTGCAAAAATGTGCCGCACAGAGGTAAAACAACTCAACAACCTTCGGGGTCCTTGTGACCTGGTTATTTAGCCCATGGTGTGCAAAAAAGTGCCGCACAGAGGTAAAACAACTCAACAACCTTCGGGGTCCTTGTGACCTGGTTATTTAGCCCATGGTGTGCAAAAAAGTGCCGCACAGAGGTAAAACAACTCAACAACCTTCGGGGTCCTTGTGACCTGGTTATTTAGCCCATGGTGTGCAAAAAAGTGCCGCTCAGACTTAAAACAACTCAACAACCTTCGGGGTCCTTGTGACCTGGTTATTTAGCCTATGGTGTGCAAAAATGTGCCGCACAGAGGTAAAACAACTCAACAACCTTCGGGGTCCTTGTGACCTAGTTATTTAGCCCATGGTGTGCAAAAAAGTGCCGCACAGAGGTAAAACAACTCAACAACCTTCGGGGTCCTTGTGACCTGGTTATTTAGCCCATTGTGTGCAAAAAAGTGCCGCTCAGAGGTAAAACAACCCAACTCCTTTTTGTCCATCCACAGGTTCTTCAAATGACTGAGTTGTTTTAGGAGCGGTTTGAGTCTACAAAAGTGACTTTTGAGATAAATATGAAAACAACGTTTGCAAATTCTGAATATAATCGTGTAGAGGCCCGTTTCTAGGAAGAAAAAAAAAATCATGGACGTAAACGGAGTGGAGTGGGGGGAGAGACTGGTCTTTTAACTTGCAAAAGATGTGGCTCCTCCTGCATCCAAGACCATGGTTTAACGGCACATCCAACGGGCGACGGCCTTTCCAAACCCATCAGCTCTCTCGCCGAAAGCAGAGCAGTGATTAACAGAGAACAACTGCGTTGTAGACTTTTCTTTCCAGAGCACATTTTTATCTCAGCGTACTTGGCATCTCTATCCTTTCGTCTCCTTGTCAAAATGAGTTAGGTGACGTCATTTTCCGGATTTGGACGCAGAGTGCTCATTATCCTGTGACCTTTACATACATCAAGTTGATGCTTCACGCGTGTGAATTTATTTCCGCTGTTACTTTATGCCGGAGTTAGAAAATGAGAGGAATGAATAAATGAGGTTTGTTTAGCTTTGCAGAGTAACTCACTAATTCTCGGCATACTCTTCATTTGGTAACCGCTTCTCTCTGCTCCCTGGGGCGGGGGTGGCTCAGTCGGTAGCGCGCCAGGATCGTAATCTGTAGTTCCCAGGTTCGAGTCCCAGCTGGGTCAGCGTTGAGATTTATCTCCGCAAAATTCCCCGCCCTGCCCACGGTCAGTAGGGGACACCGATGGGCTTGGAAAGGCCGCCGTCCGTCGGATGGGACGTTAAGCCGTGGGCCTCGTGTGCGGGATAGCCATACCCTGTGCACGTTAAAGAACACGCTGGATGGCCTTGACGGGAGGCTACCATCTGTCTTCCAACAGCTGTTCCAGTGGGTCCCCTCCCCCAACCTTCTCTGAGCCTTCGGGGTCCATGTGACCTGGCCATTTAGCCCATGGTGTGCAAAAAAGTGCCGCTCAGAGGTAAAACAACCCAACGTTAAAGAACATGCTGGATGGCCTTGACGGGAGGCTACCATCTGTCTCCCAACAGCTGTTCCAGTGGGTTCCCTCCCCCAACCTTCTCTGAGCCTTCGGGGTCCATGTGACCTGGCCGTTTAGCCCATGGTGCGCAAAAAAGTGCCGCTCAGAGGTAAAACAACCCAACCCAAACAACTCTATGCTCCAAACAGCCAAACACCAGCATATACTATAAGCGCTCATTTTTAAAACGCAAGGAGAACTTTTAAATCTTTGTTTCAGTAAGTTAAAATATTTTCAAGTCTTCCATATGAAGAAGTGGAATTTCTCACCTGAAAACAAATTACCCCCTTAAACAGCTACTTGCCAATGAGGTCTATCAGATTGGATTGTTTTAGCTCTCAGAGTCCACCGAGGTCTATCAGGATTGGATTGTTTTAGCTCTCAGAGTCCACCCAGGTCTATCAGGATTGGATTGTTTTAGCTCTCAGAGTCCACCGAGGTCTATCAGGATTGGATTGTTTTAGCTCTCAGAGTCCACCGAGGTCTATCAGGATTGGATTGTTTTAGCTCTCAGAGTCCACCGAGGTCTATCAGGATTGGATTGTTTTAGCTCTCAGAGTCCACCCAGGTCTATCAGGATTGGATTGTTTTAGCTCTCAGAGTCCACCGAGGTCTATCAGGATTGGATTGTTTTAGCTCTCAGAGTCCACCCAGGTCTATTAGGATTGGATTGTTTTAGCTCTCAGAGTCCACCCAGGTCTATCAGGATTGGATTGTTTTAGCTCTCAGAGTCCACCAAGGTCTATCAGGTTTGGATTGTTTTAGATCTCAGAGTCCACCCAGATCTATCAGAATTGGATTGTTTAAGTTCTCAGAGTCCACCGAGGTCTACCAGGATTGGATTAGCTTTCATAGTCTACCGAAATCTATCAGAATTACATTGTTTTAACTCTCAGAGTCCACACAGGTCTATCAGGATTGGGTCGTTTCAGCTCTCAGAGTCCACAGAAGTCTATCAGGATGGGATTGTTTTAGCTCTCAGAGTCCACAGAAGTCTATCACGATAGGATTGTTTTAGCTGTCAAAATCCACCGAGGTCTATCAGGTTTTGATCGTTTTAGCTCTTATAGTCCACCGAGGTCTATCAGGATTGGATTGTTTTAGCTCTTAGAGTGTATTAGGATTGGATTGTTTTAGCTCTCAGAGTCCACATAGGTCTATCAGGATTGCGTCGTTTTAGCTCTCAGAGTCCACAGAAGTCTATCAGGATTGGATTGTTTTAGCTGTCAGAATCCACCGAGGTCTATCAGGTTTTGATCGTTTTAGCTCTCATAGTCCACCAAGGTCTATCAGGATTGGATTGTTTTAGCTCTCAGAGTCCACCCAGGTCTATCAGAATTGGATTAGCTTTCATAGTCTACAGAAATCTATCAGAATTACATTGTTTTAACCCTCAGAGTCCACACAGGTCTATCAGGATTGGATTGTTTTAGCTCTCAGAGTCCACCGAAGTCTATCAGGATTGGATTGTTTTAGCTCTCAGAGTCCACAGAGGCCAATCAGGATTGTATTAGTTTAGGCACTCTTTTTGCACTAAATGTCCAGGTCACGAGGCCCCCAAGTGCTAAGACAAGGCTGAGGAATGGATCCACTGGACAGTCATTTGGAGAGAAATGGAAGCCTCCCGTTAAGGCAATCCAACATGTTATTTTAACGGAAACAGTGTAAGGGTCTCCTGCTCATGAGACCGCAGTTAATGTCTCATCCAATGGACGGCGGCCTTTCGAAGTCCATAGGTGTCTCCTTTCTGGCTGAAGGTCAGTGACCAGAGATAAATACCAAAGCAAGCACAGTTGGGACTCGAACCTGGTTTGGTTTGTTTGGTTTGTTTTACCTCTGAGCGGCACTTTTTTCCACACAATGGGCTAAATGGCCAGGTCACAAGGACCCCAAAGGCTCAGAGAAGGTTGGGGGAGGGGACCCACTGGAACAGCTGTTGGGAGACAGATGGTAGCCTCCCGTCAATGCCATCCAGCGTGTTCTTTAACGTGCACAGGGTATGGCTCTCCCGCACATGGGGCCACCCACGGCTTAACGTCCCATCCGATGGACAACGGCCTTTCCAAGGCCATCGGTGTCCCCTACTGACCGTGAGCAGGGCGGGGAATTTTGCGGAGATAAATCTCAACGCTGACCCAGCTGGGACTCGAACCTGGGAACTACAGATTACGAGCCTGGCGCCCTACTGACTGAGCCACCCCCGCCCCCCAAAGTCCATAGGTGTCTACTTTCTGGCTGAAGGTCAGTGACCGGAGATAAATACCAAAGCAAGCACAGTTGGGACTCGAACCTGGAAACTGATTAGGTGACTGGCGCGCTGCCGACTGAGTCAACTCCCACCTTAGGTCTGTCAGAAGCCTGTCAGTCAAATATGATGTAAAAATAGACCAATGAAGAAGATGAGACTTCAGTTTCAAGACAACACAAAACAGAAACGCCGTTACCTTATCCAATACTCGAACCTGAGTCCCTTTAAACAGTAGATAAACAAGTTAATCATTGGGTCTCCTTGATGACATTTCTCACAGAAGAGGGAGTTGTTGTGTTGTTTTACCTCTGAGCGGCACATTTTTGCACACCATGGGCTAAATGGCCCGGTCACATGGACCCCAAAGGCTCAGAGAAGGTTGGGGGAGGGGACCCACTGGAACAGCTGTTGGGAGACAGATGGTAGCCTCCCGTCAAGGCCATCCAGCGTGTTCTTTAACGTTGGGTTGTTTTACCTCTGAGCGGGACTTTTTTGCACACCATGGACTAAATGGCCAGGTCACATGGACCCCGAAAGCTCAGAGAAGGTTGGGGGAGGGGACCCACTGGAACAGCTGTTGGGAGACAGATGGTAGCCTGCCGTCAAGGCCATCCAGCGTGTTCTTTAGCGTGCACAGGGTATGGCTCTCCCGCACAACGGGCCACGGCTTAACGCTCCCTCCGACGGACGGCGGCCTTTCAAAGCCCATCGATGCACCCTACTGACCGTGGGCAAGGCGGGGAATTTTGCGGAGATAAATCTCAACGCTGACCCAGCTGAGACTCGAACCTGGGAACTACAGATTACGAGCCTGGCGCGCTACCGACTGAGCCACCCCCGCCCCCAGAAGAGGCAGGGAAGATCGTGTGTGATTTTGTCATTTGTTTTAGAATGCTCGATTTCGAAAAGTAATAGTTTTTCAGTTTTTCCAGGTCTCCTTGGCTCGAGGGGTGAAAGTTGAGACTGCCGATATAAATCTCTAGACCACCACATACTTCTATTTAATATAAAATTCGTAGAGTAAAATTTTAATTTACTTTTCGTAATATACACAATCGTATCAGAATAATATGATCAAATACCATAGTATATGTATGGTAGGTGGTCATATTATTTTGATACGACTGTGTATAATTAATATTAAATTACTATGGCTAGTGGGGCGGGGGTGGCTCAGTCGGTAGCGCGCCAGGCTCGTAATCTGTAGTTCCCAGGTTCGAGTCCCAGCTGGGTCAGCGTTGAGATTTATCTCCGCAAAATTCCCCGCCCTGCCCATGGTCAGTAGGGGACACCGATGGGCTTGGAAAGGGCGCCGTCCGTCGGATGGGATGTTATTCCGTGGCCCCGTGTGCGGGAGAGCCATACCCTGTGCACGTTAAAGAACACGCTGGATGGCTTTGACAGGAGGCTATCATCTGTCTCCCAAAAGCTGTTCCAGTGGGTCCCTTCCCCCAACCTTCTCTGAGCCTTCGGGGTCCGTATGACCTGGCCATTTAGCCCATGGTGTGCAAAAAAGTGCCGCTCAGAGGTAAGTGCTCAGAGGTAAGTGCCGCTTAGAGGTTGGATTGAGGTAAAACAACCCAATCCAACTATGGCTAGTTTCTCCTATGGCAACAGAACTCTGTTACACACTGACAAAGATAAAAATAATAAAAATAAATATCCCCTCAAGCAGCTCTTGCCAAAGTGGTCTGACAGGAGCTTGCCAGTTTAATACGCCAGTAGTTTAGTGGCACTCTAGCGTACCCCACGCACAGTGCTTTCCCCCTCTGACGTCACCGACCACGCCCCTTTATTAATATTCATAAGGGTACGTGGTCGGTTATGTCATAGGGGGCGTGATCAGTGATGTCAGAGGGGGAAACGCTAGAGTGCCACTAAACTACTTACGCTTTAGTAGAAGGTCTATGAAGATAGCGGTACCTCAGCAGAAAATCATCCTGATCATCTACGGTAATAAATTTGCTAGAACACAAGAAACAAATTGGGAGAAGTTTCATAAAGATAGTAGACAGCTATGTACCCACACAACCAGGACACCTTACACAACACCAAGAAATTTGCAAAACACAGTTCCCAAAGTTGCGCCTACTTTTAGGACAAGCTATGAAGGCTATCTAAAGAAGTGTTATGGTTGCGGATCTACCACTTTACATTTCCGTAAGGAATGTCCGAATAAACGCACGCAGTCAAAAGTACAACAGGAAAAACTAAAGGAAGCTGAATGTCATCAATCTTCAGCAATCGTAGCCAAAGTTTCATATCGGTTTGAGGAGGGGCGGAGGTGGCTCAGTCGGTAGCGCGCCAGGCTCGTAATCTGTAGTTCCCAGGTTCGAGTCCCAGCTGGGTCAGCGTTGAGATTTATCTCCGCAAAATTTCCCCGCCCTGCCGACGGTCAGTAGGAGACACCGATGGTCTTGGAAAGGCCGCCGTCCGTCGGATGGGACGTTAAGCCGTGACCACGTGTGCGGAAGAGCTATATCCTGTGCAAGTTAAAGAACATGCTGGATGGCCTTGATGGGAGGCTAACATCTGTCTCCCAACAGCTGTTCCAGTGGGTCCATTCCCCCAACCTTCTCTGAGCCTTCGGGGTCCATGTGACCTGGCCATTTAGCCCATGGTGTGCAAAAAAGTGCCGCTCAGAGGTAAAACATTCCAATCCAAACCCGGGTAAGGCATGGATGTATGTGTCGTTTTTCTGCTGAGGTCCTGCCATCCTCTCAGACCTTCTACTATGGCATGTAAACTGACAGGCTCCTGTCAGACCTTTGTGGCAAGCAGCTGCTTGAGGGGGTATTTATATTTATTTTTTATTCATTCATGTTAGTCCTCGGCAGAAGATGCCTCCTCTGCAACCGATCTCTGCTAAAAAGAAGCCGTAACTAGCTGAAGTTAAAAAGTTTCCTTCCGAAACGCCAGAGAGAAAAAAGAGCCACTAGAGCAACCACTCCAACGCGTCTTTTCCAAAGTAAGGTAAACTCAAGATAACAGCTATCAGCTGCCTCTTTCTAACCAGGGAACATTTTTAACCTCGGAGTGGTGGTGCAAGTCCCTCCGCGACCAGAGACGATGCAAAAGTGAGAGAGGCAGGCACGCGGAATGGCACTCACTCCTCGCGTCTGTTGCCGCGAGCAACTCACGAGACTTTGGCCAGCCCGTGCCAGCGATAACTCCCGGCTCCAGTGCTCGGCATGCCAGGCCGTCATCAACACGCCAGCAGGAGCAGCAAAGGGAGAAGCGAGAGCACGCATCCACACACGCACGCACGCATCCACACACGCAGCGGCGGCGAGCGATCGAGCTTTCTCCTTCCTCAGGCACTGCTGGCAAGCAAGCAGAGCTGGAGCCTTCGCATGGCATTTCATTAGGACTTGGAGCGGAGGAAGTTGGGCGGCGACGTGCCAGCCGGGCTCCGCTGCTGATTGAAATATAGCGGGGCCCGCTGCTCCGGGGAAATCAATGGCGGTAATGGCTCTCGCCGGAGCCATCGGCTGGGGCCGGCGTTAGGCTCGCCATTTGGCAGGAATGTCACGGGGGTCGTCGCTGCCGCATGGTCGTCTCCTCCCCTTTTCCCCTCCTCTTGGGGTCAGTCGGATGACAGAGTTTTATTTTCGTACTCGCACGTGGAAAGTCTTCGTCGTTGCAGCAGAACGAAATAGAGGGAAACCTGTACACTAAAAAGAACAGCCGAGGCTTTTTACTTTGGTGGGAGAGAAGGGGCGATATTGGACGAGAGAGAATTTTCGTAGATACACAATGTTTCCAAAAGTATTGGGCCCACTTCCACGTTATGTGAATTGAAACTCTGGAAGTTAAACATCACGAACGTCTTCGTCCTGTAAAAATCGATCGAAAAATTAATTTATGTTGAAATATATCGGATGTACAGTCGCTCAAAAAAGTATCCGAACACTACGGTTGATTACAGAATTGTGAAAAAATATCTGGCAACGATTTTTTTAGAAATTAGTGATCTGCCAACCTTCGTGTCACGTGATTACAGAATTCAGGAAAAATATCTGGAGCGTGTACAGCAACTGTACACGCTCCAGTTACTGTTCACAGCGAACTGGAGCGTGTGCAGTTACTGTACACGCTCCAGTTTGCTGCACACGGTAACTGCACACGCTCAATTTTCCGTGAGTGAGCCCACACGATCTAGTATCAAAATAATATGACCACCTACAGTCGCTCAAAAAAGTATCCGAACACTATGGTTGATTACAGAATTCAGAAAAAAATATCTCGCAACGATTTTTTTAGAAATTAGTGATCTGGCAACCTGACACGAAGGTTGCCAGATCATTAATTTATTAAAAAAAATCGTTACCAGATATTTTTTCTGAATTCTGTAATCAACTATAGGATTTGGATACTTTTTTGAGCGATACTTTTTTGAGCGACTGTACCAATAAATGAATGTTTTTTCTTTAGCGAAATGCAATCTTCACTTTTTTTTAACGTTTTCTTTTGTTTTTGGAAACATATTGTTTATATCGATTAGCGTGAAAAACAAACCTTTTTATGTTCATTTATAATAAGTTTCTCCCCCCCCCCCTTTTTTTTCCTTCCGTTTTTTTTTAGAATATAATTTTTATTCATAAGAGTAAGGAATACAAATACATTTACACTTTGACCCGCAAAGCTAAATAGCTTATCAGCAGGAAAAGGAATAAATTATATTAACATAGGTCATTCAGCCACAAAAATGGTGTACATCAAATAAATCCACAAAACACAACACATAAAAATCAGCTAACTGGAAAATACCAAATAATTTTTTAATTCCATTTGAAGTCTTCTAAAAGAATCTATATTTAGTAATTCTTTTGGAATAGCATTAAATATAAGTGGTACTTGATATTCGGAGGTATGTTTCCCGTAATTATTTCGAAAATTTGGCAATTTGTAATAACCCTGGTTTTGAAGTCTTGTATTTTCATTATGTTGAGTTTTTAGTTTGTAAATTTCGTCAAAAAAATTTTAATTATTACAATGGCCGAGTGGTTAGCGCGCTTGGCTACTGATCTAAGGGACCTGGGTTCGAGTCCCGGGTAAGGCATGAATGTTCGTGTCGTTTTTCTGCTGAGGTCCTGCCATCCTCTCAGATCTTCTACTTTGGCATATAAACTGACAGGCTCCTGTCAGACCTCTGTGGCAAGCAGCTGCTTGAGGGGGTATTTATTTTTATTTTATATAAATTGCTGTAGGACAAAAGATTTAAAAATTTTAATCTATCGGTAGAAGTTTTATAAATTTTTTGCAAATGAAGCGGAATAATATTTTTAGCTATTATAGACTGCAGTTTTTCTATTTTATTTATGTTAGTTAAGGTAGTTGTTCCATGCACAATTATTCCATAATTTAAAATAGATTCGCATATTGCTTTATAAAATAGTACACATGTTTCCATATTTAATACGTATTTCAATTTTTGAATTTTTATCGCAGATATTCTCAAGCTTTCACCTTCTCTTAGCCTTCTGGGTCCTTGTGACCTGGTCGTTTAGCCCATTGTGTGCATAAAAGTGCCGCTCAGAGGTAAAACGACCCATCCCAACCTACATAAAGGACGGAGATAACTTCTATTGGGCTTTTCACGGATTCTCCTACAGCATAGTAGGGGCGGGAGTGGCTCAGTCGGTAGCGCGCCAGGCTCGTAATCTGTAGTTCTCAGGTTCAAGTCCCAGCTGGGTCAGCGTTGAGATTTATCTCCGCAAAATTCCCCGCCCTGCCCACGGTCAGTAGGGGACACCGATGGGCTTGGAAAGGCCGCCGTCCGTTGGATGGGACGTTAAGCCGTGGCCCCGTGTGCGGGAGAGCCATACCCTGTGCACGTTAAAGAACACGCTGGATGGCATTGACGGGAGGCTACCATCTGTCTCCCAACAGCTGTTCCAGTGGGTCCCCTCTCCCAACCTTCTCTGAGCCTTCAGGGTCCTTGTGACCTGGCCATTTAGCCCATGGTGTGCAAAAAAGTGCCGCTCAGAGGTAAAACAACACAACACAATCCTACAGCATACAAACTCATACACAGAAACTTGACAGCTGAATCTTGAAACACTGATTTGCATTTATACACTATTTGCCACCCCCGAAAAAGACTTTCTCTAGCCTGAAACCATTTTTTTTCATCCTCCCCTGAAAAAAAAATGCGCTGAAGTCCATGGTCATTTTCGATGTTACGTAAGTAACATCGAAAATGCGAATGTATGCGAATGCAAAGCCCCCTAAATTTTAAAATAAACTTTCTACGGAAAAATATCACTTGTGATAACTTGAAGATCACACTTAAAATCTCTAAATATCGATTAAAATAAAATATTCGTTTAAATTAAAGATTTATTGGAGCTTGAATATTCAAAAGCCGACAATGTTGTTATGCTCGTCCCAAAGTTCCCAGGTTCGAGTCCCAGCTGGGTCAGCGTTGAGATTTATTTCCGCAAAATTTCCCCGCTCTGCCCACGGTCAGTAGGGGACACCGATGGGCTTGGAAAGGCCGCCGTCCTTCGGATGGGACGTTAAGCAGTGGTCCCGTGTGCGGGAGAGACATACCCTGTGCACGTTAAAGAACACGCTGGATGACCTTGACGGGAGGCTACCATCTGTCTCCCAAGAGCTGTTCCAGTGGGTTCCCTCCCCCAACCTTCTCTGAGCCTTCGGGGTCCTTGTGGCCTGGCCATTTAGCCTATGGTGTGCAAAAAAGTGCCGCTCAGAGGTAAAACAATCCAATCCAATGCTCGTCCCAAAACCTTTTTTTTTCTTATAAAAGTAACTAAACAGGAAAGAATCGTTACAGAAATATCAAAGTTATATTTATTTTAATATAATATTTAATATTTAAAGAGTCGTGGAAGATACACTTTAAAAATAAAAACACAAATAATAATTGCGATATAAAATTTAATCAATTTTAATCCAATTGACCTCAAATTTTGCAATAGACTCTCATTGCGGCCTCATAAAACTGACACATGTATATAAGTTTTGGATCCACGACCTGTAGAAGGTATTCCAGGACTCACTTTTCTTCATGTACAGTTGTAAGCCTGAAACACAAAGAAAATCAAGAGACATTTGTAAATGACCAGAGAGTGTTTTCACGAAATATTGCTAGGCGGGGGTAGCTGAGTCGGTAGACCGCCAGGCTCGTATTCTATAGTTCCCAGGTTCGAGTCCCAGCTGGAAACATTGCTGGGCGGTTGTAGCTCAGTCGGTAGAGCACCAGGCTCGTGTTCCATAGTCCCCAGGTTCGAGTCCCAGCTGGAAACATTGCTGGGCGGGGGTAGCTCAGTCGGTAGAGCGCCAGGCTCGTATACTATAGTTCCCAGGTTCGAGTCCCAGCTGGAAACATTGCTGGGTGGGGGTAGCTCAGTCGGTAGAGCGCCAGGCTCGTATTCTATAGTTCCTAGGTTCGAGTTCCAGCTGGAAACATTGCTGAACGGGGGTAGCTCAGTCGGTAGAGCGCCAGGCTCGTATTCTATAGTTCCCAGGTTCGAGTCCCAGCTGGAAACATTGTTGGGCGGGGGTAGCCCAGTCGGTAGAACGCCAGGCTCGTATTCTATAGTTCCCAGGTTCGAGTCCCAGCTGGAAACATTGCTGGGCGGTTGTAGCTCAGTCGGTAGAGCACCAGGCTCGTGTTCCATAGTTCCCAGGTTCGAGTCCCAGCTGGAAACATTGCTGGGCGGGGGTAGCTCAGTCGGTAGAGCGCCAGGCTCGTATACTATAGTTCCCAGGTTCGAGTCCCAGCTGGAAACATTGCTGGGTGGGGGTAGCTCAGTCGGTAGAGCGCCAGGCTCGTATTCTATAGTTCCTAGGTTCGAGTTCCAGCTGGAAACATTGCTGGACGGGGGTAGCTCAGTCGGTAGAGCGCCAGGCTCGTATTCTATAGTTCCCAGGTTCGAGTCCCAGCTGGAAACATTGTTGGGCGGGGGTAGCCCAGTCGGTAGAACGCCAGGCTCGTATTCTATAGTTCCCAGGTTCGAGTTCCAGCTGGAAACATTGCTGGACGGGGGTAGCTCAGTCGGTAGAGCGCCAGACTCGTGTTCCATAGTTCCCAGGTTCGAGTCCCAGCTGAAAACATTGCTGGGCGGGGTAGCTCAATCGGTAGAGCACCAGGCTCGTGTTCCATAGTTCTCAGGTTCGAGTCCCAGCTGGAAACATTGCTGGACGGGGGTAGCTCAGTCGGTAGAGCGCCAGGCTCGTATTCTATAATTCCCAGGTTCGAGTCCCAGCAGGGAGAGCGTTGAGATTTATCTCCGCAAATCTCCCTGCCCACGGTCAGTAGGGACACCGATGGGCTTTGAAAGGCCGCTGTCTGTCGGATGGGACGTTAAGCCGTGGTACCCTTATGCTGAAGAGCCTTACCCTGTGCACGCTAAAGAACACGCTGGATGGCTTTGATGGAAGGTTATTCAGCGTGTTCGATATCTTGATATCGCATAATATAAATCGCATTTTTACCATTCATAAATGAAACTTTTCCTAGTTTTGAAAACTTCAAAAATTTAAATCACAACTGTTATAACAAGTTGTTCGCAATATAAATGCGATATTTGAATTTTGTGTAAGGATTTTTGAAGTTTTCATCAATATGGGGGGGGGGGGAATGTTTTGGAAGTGTGGTGTTTGATAACATCTGTTATTAAATATTATAGTTTCCATAACTCTTTAAATATTAGATTAATATTATAGAAAATAGAGATTTAAAGAGCTCTGACCGAGATCTTTGATTTATATCTAGTGACTTTTTCCGTAAAAAGCTTATTTTCAAAGTTAGGTAGATTTGAATGTGGCTATTCGTTTACTTAAAATGAAAGTGTCTGGACACTTTTTGCAATATAGTGTATTTTAACAGTTGACAAGAAATGCAGCCACTGAAGGAGATGTATAAATTAACCCATCACCAATTTTTAGTCTGTAGCAAAACTACCGATGTCTTCGAGTTTGCCTAACCACAAACTGTAACATCTATCTAAAATCGCATTTTTGCGAATCATACTGAAGCATCCAACGTTTATATTCTGTTCATATGTTTAGAATTTTTTTTTATTGAATTCATTTATTTTAGAATATGATATGCCAAAAGATAGAAATATTTGTAAGCCTAACAGGAAATAAGCACTTAACTAATTTTGATTTGTTTGTTTGTTTTGTTTTGATTTGTTTCAAAAAAAGTCATTTAAATACGAAAATAAATTTTAAATACGAAAATAAATTTGCAAAGTAGGCTAACTCCTGGTGCCGTGAGTTCTAATAATAGTGTCATAGTAACAAAAGATTAGAAGACGGAGATAACGAAGTAAGTTATTAAATAATTTTTTTAAAGTAATTAAGACTCCAATTCTGTTAAAAAAAACCTAGTATTTTCTAAATTTTATTAGCTGATGTACATATTAAAAAGAAATAAGCGTGTTTAAAATTTATTAAGTAATAATACCTATATAGATGTAGATACTAGTTCAGCCAATTTGAATAGTTTATTTTGTCTGCAAAAGAGAATTATGAGATATATTCTAAGATTAAATTACAGAAATCCGGTACAACAGTTGATGGCAGAAAATGGAATACTAAATATATATAATATTTACAAGTATGTTATGGGGAATTTTGTATACAGAGTGAAGAATAAAATGATAGAGTACTCGGAACTTTGCTGCTTAGAAAGAACGAAGATTTTCAGTTATGATACTCGACTTAAGAACAAGATCATGTTGCCCCTTTATAAGAAATCTTTAGGCCAGAGATCAATACGGTACATTGGCATTAAGACTTGGAATGACGAGATACCAGAGGATATGCTGCAATGGAACATTATAGAACTTTTAAATATAAATATAAACTACACTTATTATCAAGTCAATGATAGAGTCAGACCACAAAAATTCATGTGTTCAAATAAATGTATAAATGTATAAATTAAGGTCACCTGTAACGTTTTAAATTTAAGTGTATTTCAGGAAACATTTATTCAAAAGCTACCGCTTATTATGTTCTCCTTTTTCACCTGTGAACTTGTCTGTGTTTTATCTACCAATATATGTATGTTTGGGTGAAATAAACTTATTCAATTCAATTCAAAAGGATATGAGTGTTTCTAAACTCAATTAAGTTGGGTTCAGTTGTTTTACCTCTGAGCGGCACTTTTTTGCACACCATGAGCTAAATGGCCAGGTCACAAGGACCCCGAAGGCTCAGAGAAAGTTGGGGGAGGGGACCCACTGGAACAGCTGTTGGGAGACAGATGGTAGCCTCCCGTCAAGGCCATCCAGCTTGTTCTTTAACGTTGGGTTGTTTTACCTCTGAGCGGCACTTTTTTGCCACACCACGGGCTAAATGACCAGGTCACAAGGACCCCGAAGGCTCAGAAAAGGTTGTGGGACCATTGGAACAGCTCTTGGGAGACAGATGGTAGCATTCCGTCAAGGCCATCCAGCGTGTTCTTTAACGTGCACAGGGTATGGCTCTCTCCCATACACATGACCACGGCTTAACGTCCCATCAGACGGACGGCGGCCTTTCCAAGCCCATCGGTGCCCCCTACTGACCTTGGACAGAGCAGAGAATTTTGCGGAGATAAATCTCAACGCTGACCCAGCTGGGACTCGAACCTGGGAACTACAGATTATGAGCCTGGCGCGCTACCGACTCATTAAGTGATTGGTATTTTGTTTTAGACATACAAAACAAAATGTATATTAATGAAGTTGAAATTGTAAAAGATTTCGGTTGCTTTTCGTAGCTGATATATGAAATATAGCTATAGAGAATATTTTTGATTTTATGTGTAATGTATAGAGTAAGATAAAAAGTTAATTATTAAGTATTCAATACACAGGTAAAAAATATTATAGTGTTGTAAAAGGTAAATTGCAGTTGGTAAAAGCACTAATGAATTTTTACGCATGAGGAATTTTAATTTCGATTTAAAATACTTTTGGAATTTTTTTTTTGTGAAAGACTAGCAGACGCCACTCCCAAGAATGTGTGATCTTGCACTAACCGGTTTGGCACGAAACAAACAGTCGTCTGCTCATATCTCCATTAGGGTTGCCACCTCTGAAGTGGAAAAACCGGTCATTTTATATTTTGAACTGTTTAAGATAGCTGGACATTAAAATAAAAAATTTTTTTTACACTCTTGAATTAAGGAAATATATCACTCGCCCAAACCTCGTGGCTTTCCTATATAGGGCATTAGTGAAACGCAGTTATGTTTGATAATAGCTGCAATTCAGCAGTTAAAATAAGGCTTATGTACTGTTCTACCAAAATATTAGAGGGCGGGGGTGGCTCAGTCGGTAGCGCGTCAGGCTCGTAATCTGCAGTTCCCAGGTTCGAGTCCCAGCTGGGTCAGCATTGAGATTTATTTCCGCAAAATTCCCCGCCCTGCCCACGGTCAGTAGGGGACACCGATGGGCTTGGAAAGGCCGCCGTCCGTCGGATGGGACGTTAAGCCGTGGCCCCGTGTGCGGGAGAGCCATACCCTGTGCACGTTAAAGAACACGCTGGATGGCCTTG
The DNA here is from genome assembly GCA_038380435.1 of Ryuthela nishihirai. Classification (NCBI taxonomy): domain Eukaryota; kingdom Metazoa; phylum Arthropoda; class Arachnida; order Araneae; family Heptathelidae; genus Ryuthela; species Ryuthela nishihirai. The sequence continues at coordinate 1,080,809 of JAWZYU010000002.1, read as the reverse complement.
ATGTGAGGCTACCCTCTGTCTCCCAACAGCTGTTCCAGTGGGTCCCCTTCCCCAATCCTTCTCTGAGCCTTCGGGGTCCATGTGACCTGGCCATTTAGCCCATGGTGTGCAAAAAAGTGCCGCTCAGAGGTAAAACAACCCAACGTTAAAGAACACGCTGGATGGCCTTGACGGGAGGCTACCATCTGTCTCCCAACATCTGTTCCTGTGGGTCCCCTCCCCCAACCTTCTCTGAGTTTTCGGGGTCCATGTGATCTGGCCATTTAGCCCATGGTGTGCAAAAAAAAGTGCCGCTCAGAGGTAAAACAACCCAACCGAATTCACTGATACGAAATTTACTCATTGGGATAAATTCTTCCCTGGGTTTATATGGAGACAGAGAAGCTTCGTTGCTTTAGGGAAAAGGAAGAAAAGGCTGTGGAAATCAAATCATTACGTTTCTTTACCTTACTATGAAAAGAAACTTTGTAGGAAATTCAATGATCATAGCTCTTAACTTTTAAGAGAAATATCTGGTTTCTTCCGGTGAGGAGGCGAACTTTTTTCCGAAAGAAAAAACTATTTCAGGCCAACTCTTAGGTTGCTTTAAGTTATTGTTAGAGGAGGCCGTGTATACTGTAGAAGAGTTCTTGATCAGTCTCTCTGAAATATATAGTACATTTATAATATGTGTAAGTTCCTCCTTCAATATGATCTCCAATGAAAAAATATGTCTAAAGATAAATTAAAGATCTCAATCATATCTATCTAAATCTCGATTTTGAACAACATTTGTCTATTTTAAACGTCATTTGTCGTTTTTATTTTCTTGGGTATGTTAAGACGAGGGGCGGGGGTGGCTCAGTCGGTAGCGCGCCAGGCTCGTAATCTGTAGTTCCCAGGTTCGAGTCCCAGCTGGGTCAGCGTTGAGATTTATCTCCGCAAAATTCCCCGCCCTGCCCACGGTCAGTAGTGGACACCGATGGGCTTGGAAAGGCCGCCGTCCGTCGGATGGGACGTTAAGCCGTGGCCCCGTGTGTTGGAGAGCCATACCCTGTGCACGTTAAAGAACACGCTGAATGGCCTTGACGGGAGGATACCATCTGTTTCCCAACAGCTGTTCCAGTGGGTCCCCTCCCCCAACCTTCCCTGAGCCTTCGTGGTCCATGTGACCTGGTCATTTAGCCCATGGTGTGCAAAAAAGTGCCGCTCAGAGGTAAAACAACCCAACGTTAAAGAACACGCTGGATGGCCTTGACGGGAGGCTACCATCTGTCTCCCAACAGCTGTTCCAGTGGGTCCCCTCCCCCAACCTTCTCTCAGCCTTTGGGGTCCATGTGACCTGGCCATTTAGCCCATGGTGTGCAAAAAAGTGCCGCTCAGAGGTAAAACAACCCAACCCAAAAATGTTAGGACGAGTTGTTTTCCACAATATCTTTGAAACTCGAGGGCCAAACTCTATGTGTCAAATGAAAGCTTGTGACGTTGGAAGATTCGTAGGCTTTACAAAATTTACCCCCTATCTTTCTCTCCTAAGAAAAGGTGAAATATGGGAACGATTGTTCCACTTTTCGTTCACAACACAATGGCCTAAAGTAACCAGGTACTGGACAGAAAAATGGAAACTTCCGTGTTATTGAGATAGAAAATCACATTCGGAGCTCAATAACTGCTTCAATATGATCTCTAATGAAAAAATATGTCTAAAGATAAAGATCTCAATCAAATCTATCTAAATCTCGATTTTAAACTATTTATTCAGTATTTGAAGAGTTATTAGCTCTGGAATATTTTACAGGCTACAAAAATTTACATCAAAATATGTTTAAGAGATCAGAGATCACAGTTGATTCTAGTGTTGTTTGTTTTAACGTTCCAATTCAATTTGGGGGGGGTCAATGTTTTGCAGCCTGTTAACTATTCCAGCGTTCATAAAAAAATATAATAAAATAAAATTATATTTAAAATTATTATTATATATTATTATATATTTTATTTAAATTTATTTTTAATTATATTTAATCGAGATTCAGACAAATAGTTCAACAGTTTAGTTCAATAAATTCAGCCATTTAATCCATGGTGTGCAAAAAAAGTGCCGCTCAGACGTAACCCAACCCACTTTAAGTAGTAATATAAATGTCTTTTAATTATTTATAACTAATTATTTCATTAACATATTTTATGATAAAATTTATATTGCCAACCATGAATAGGATTTTGTTAAAATTAAATTAATTTAAACTTGCGAATGCGTAATTTTTCCTGAACGATAAAGAGACGCCAAAGAATTTTTTTGTCCAAGACGCCAAAAGAGCTGGGAACGACACTGACTGCCAGGATAACAACGGCATGCGTTGGAGTGCCGCATCGTCGTCTCTTCTTCGTAGCGGGTTTTTTTTTTATCTCTTGTGCTGGAAGTGGCGCACTTTCCACCGTGCGCCTATTACGTCAGAGCTCGAGACGCCCTTGAGCTTTAACGATAAGAGCTCGGGCGACTCGGCTGGAAAGAGGGCATCACGTGATCTTCCAGGTGACTACCAGTCAGTTCGACCGGCTACTTCGGTTCAGCTTTGATGACCACAATGGCCTCTCCTCACTAACCAACTCGAAACGTCTAACTGCGTATATCTTGAATCTTATCAGAAAAGCACGATGCAATCAATCAGTAGCGTGCCATTCGCTCGTAAGGCTAAATAAAATTCGCATGCTTTTGGATCTCAACTCATTTCATTGAGATTTTTATCCAGATCGTGTTTTTGCCGTTGACCCCGTTACGTATGGCTGAGGGATTTTTTTTTCCTTTGGATTTCGTTGCGAGTTGGGTTATTTTACTTCTGAGCGGCACTTTCTTGCACACCATGGGCTAAATGACCAGGTCACAAGGACCCCGAAGGTTGTTGGGTTGTTTTACCTCTGAGCGGCACTTTTTTGCACACCATGGGCTAAATGGCCAGGTCACAAGGACCTCGAAGGCTCAGAGAAGGTTGGGAGAGGGGAACCCACTGGAACAGCTGTTGGGAGACAGATGGTAGCCTCCCGTCAAGGCCATCCAGCGTGTTCTTTAACGTTGGGTTGTTTTACCTCTGAGCGGCACTTTTTTGCACACCATGGGCTAAATGGCCAGGTCACATGGACCCCAAAGGCTCAGAGAAGGTTGGGGGAGGGGACCCACTGGAACAGCTGTTGGGAGACAGATGGTAGCCTCCCGTCAAGGCCATCCAGCGTGTTCTTTAACGTGCACAGGATATGGCTCTCCCGCACACGGGGCCACGGCTTAACGTCCCATCCGACGGACGGCGGCCTTTCCAAGCTCATCGGTGTTCCTTACTGACCGTGGGCAGGGCGGGGAATTTTGCGGAGATAAATCTCAACGCTGACCCAGCTGGGAACTACAGATTACGAGCCTGGCGCGCTACCGACTGAGCCACCCCCGCCCCAATGGGCAAGGTGGCCCTTGCTTGAGTTTGTAATTCACTCTTTGCTATTTGGCATCAATGATTTAAAAAGTTTCCTAAAAGGTCGTAGTTGGGTTGTTTTACCTCTGAGCGGCACTTTTTGCCACACCATGGGCTAAATGGCCAGGTCACAAGGATCCCGGAAGGCTCAGAGAAGGTTGGGGGAGGGGACCCACTGCAACATCTGTTGAGAGACAGATGGTAGCCTCCCCTCAAGGCCATCTAGTGTGTTCTTTAACGTGCACAGGGTATGGGTTTCCCGGGGTATGGTTCTCCCTTCCACGGCTTAACGTCCCATCCGATGGACGATGGACTTTCCAAGCCCATCGGTGTCCTCTACTGTCCGTGGGCAGGGCGGGGAGTTTTGCGGAGACGCTGACACAGCTGCAACTCAAACCTGGGAACTGCAGATTCCGAGCCTGGCACGCTACCGACTGAGCCACCCCCGCCCCGGGAGGTCGTTGTCTATTCTGGTTCATTCCCTCTCCCCTCAGATTTGGAATTGATTGAAACGATTTTGTTTTTTTCCAACAGGGAAATTCTCCTCTGAATAATATTCAAAAGTTCAAAATTCTTCTCGTCAAATGGCCCATTGTCACAATGAAGTTTTCGTATATTCTCCGAAATAAATCCAGTTTGCAATGACAACTAATGCTGCGATAAATTTAGGGTGATATAAAATGGAGCATTTCCGTATTACACTTCTACTGCTGCGAGTTTGAGAAGTGGCGTGTCATCCGAAAGGCGACTGCCTCTCCAAGTTCATCATTGCCCCTTTTTTTCTTTCCTAGGGCAACGAATATAAATCGTGACAATCCCGGTGCACCGCAGTACTGTGACTGCATATCACCATAAGGGAGTTCTCACTGAAACCACTATAAACTAAAAAAGGTTCCTGTCCTTTTAAGCTTGCCTTTACATTGTACCTGCGTATAGCGGGAGAAGACCTTATGTGAAGAGAAAAGCACTGCTTGGGATTTTATGGCCTGCCTGAAGATATAATCATTGAGGTGCAGTGAGAGTGGGATCTTTTGAAATTTTTAGTGGTGCCTAAGAAATTGCCGAACACTCACTGAATTTTGTCCAGATAAATGCCAACATAATAATAAAAAAAATACCCCCTCAAGCAGCTGCTTGCCACAGAGGTCTGACAGGAGCCTGTCAGTTTATGTGCCATAGTAGAATGTCTGTGAGGATGGCAGGACCTCAGCAGAAAAACGACACATACATCCATGCCTTACCGGGACTCGAACCCAGGTCCCTTAGATCAGTAGCCAAGTGCGCTAACCACTCGGCCATGGGACGGCTAGTAAAAATAAATACCCCCTCAAGCAGCTGCTTGCCACAGAGGTCTGACAGGAGCCTGTCAGTTTATATGCCATATAAAATAAAAAGGTTAACGGGGGACGGGGGGACTCAAATATGGAACATAAAATTATGAGCCTGACGTCATGTCGACCGCACAAATCCTCGCCACTCTTTCTGTGGCATTCAACTAACGCTTAAAATCGAAACCGAAATGAAAATCTTGGAAAATGCTGAGAGAGTCTGGCGTTAAGAGTAGTCCTCTCCACACGCATATTCTACTGTTAATGGTTCTACCACCACAAACTCGTCATCAAGAAAGATAATCACCAGTCATCCCGAGCGACGGCACCGAGCGTCAGGATTTATCAGCTGCACATCGCAGCTGATAACCAACTTCCGTGAATGACAGAGACTTCTGGCAGAGTGCCCAGCTGGCTCGTCTGTCGACTTTCCTGTGTTTCAGCTTTCCTGCTCCAACAACAGTGACGGCAGATAACGGCGGCAACACCGGTGTTACGGACAACCTCTCTCTTTACGCTCTGCGGCGAAAAGGCAGAGTTTGTCTGTCGTCAGTATAGATGCAAAGTCAACTGACTCATCAAACTTCTAATCAACTAAAGTCAACTTTTCGTCGAGTTTCATAATCAGTCAAAGTCAACATCGGTGTTGTCAGTGTGTTTATGCTTTCTCTGCGACGATTATTTCGCTTCTGTATGTCGATAAGGATGGACCCGTCCCGTGACTCCCCTCCCCCATTCGTTTCATCATATCCTTCAGTTGTCTGAAGGAGCTCTTATTTACGTGACAATTGTGCGTGTAAGATTTTCAGATAAAGGCGCTGAATGTGGGCTGAACATACTTTGGTCTTTTGCTGAACAAAGATTGATTCCGAAGATTCTGGGACTCTGGTCCGGATCTTGCGATAGCACCAGTTGTTTCTTAATCAGCAGTTCCCAGGTTCGAGTCCCAACTGTGTCGAGGCGGGGGTGGCTCAGTCGGTAGCGCGCCAGGCTCGTAATCTGTAATTCCCAGGTTCGAGTTCCAGCTGGGTCAGCGTTGAGATTTATCTCCGCAAAATTCCCCGCCCTGCCCACGGTCAGTAGGGGACACCGATGGGCTTGGAAAGGCCGCCGTCCGTCGGATGGGACGTTAAGCCGTGGCCCCGTGTGTGGGAGAGCCATACCCTGTGCACGTTAAAGAACACGCTGGATGGCCTTGACGGGAGGCTACCATCTGTCTCCCAACAGCTGTTCCAGTGGGTCCCCTCCCCCAACCTTCTCTGAGCCTTCGGGGTCCATGTGACCTGGCCATTTAGCCCATGGTGTGCAAAAAAGTGCCGCTCAGAGGTAAAACAACCCAACCCAAACCAACTGTGTCAGTGTTGAGATTTATCTCAGCAAATTCTTTTATCCTGCCTCAGTCAGAAAGGGGGGACACGGATGAGGCTGGAAAGTCATCTTTCCATCGGATTGGACGTAAAGCCGTGGCTCCGTGTCAGGGATAGCCGTCCTCCGCAATTCATTTTTCTTTTAAAACAGAAAGTTTGGCTCTCCCTCTGGGAACGAGATAAGTCGCTGCTGCCAACGTGTCTCTTAATCACCACACCCTGCCATATAAGTTTCGGATGATTGCCGTAACTAGAGCAACTGTTCGCAATACTGGTTTAAAATGTTGCCGTTTTGGAAACTTTGATCCATCGAATGGTAGAGATTAAAATTAATAGAAAATTCCGAAAAATGCGAATGGTAAAACCCTCCCATGACCAGTGGTTAGCGCCCTTGGCTACTGATCTAAGGGACCTGGGTTCGAGCCCCGGGTAAGGCATGGATGTATGTATCGTTTTTTCTGCTGAGGTCTGCCATCCTCTCAGACCTTCTACTATGGCATATAAACTGACAGCCTCCTGTCAGACCTCTGTGGCAAGCAGCTGCTTGAGGGGGTATTTATTTATTTTTAGCCGTCCCATGGCCGAGTGGTTAGCGCGCTTGGCTACTGATCTAAGGGACCTGGGTTAGAGTCCCGGGTAAGGCATGGATGTATGTGTCGTTTTTTCTGCTGAGGTCCTGCCATCCTCTCAGACCTTCTACTATGGCATATAAACTGACAGGCTCCTGTCAGACCTCTGTGGCAAGCAGCTGCTTGAGGGGGTATTTATTTTATTATTTTTATATTTAATGTTTTTTGTTAATACTTATGGAACACGAATAATTTTTTTTCTTTATTTCTAAAAACACATTTTTTGCAATGTTTAAAGAAGGGAGAAAGAAGCAAACGTTTTTGTTTAGATTGCTGGTAAGATATTACTCTTCGCCTGAGGGCGAAAAAAATAAGCTCAGGACAGACTTACTTGAAGAACGAAATTGCACGGTCTGGTTGGACCTCCTAGCCCATGGCTGCTTGAGGATGATGATGAGGGCGAACAATAATATGGCGGCATGTGAGCCCTTGTTGTCAGTGCAATCGTCGTCATTCTTTCGATGCATATGTATATTAAAAAAAATAAAATAATTCCCCCCTCAAGCAGCTGCTTGCCACAGAGGTCTGACAGGAGCCTGTCAGTTTATGCGCCAGAGTAGAAGGTCTGAGAGGATGGCAGGACCTCAGCAGAAAAACAACAAAAATATCCAGACCTTACCCGGGTCTAGAACCCAGGTCCCTTAGATCAGTAGCCAAGCGTGCTAACCACTCGGCCATAGGACGGCATGGTTGATTATAGAATTCCGAAAAAATATCTGGAACGTGTACAGCAACTGTACACGCTCCAGTTACCGTTCACAGCAAACTGGAGCGTGTGCAGTAACTGCACACGCTCCAGTTTGCTGTGAACGGTAACTGCACACGCTCAGTATTTCTGTGAGTGAGCCCACACGATTTAGGTCTTTGTGAGCTCACACGATCCAATGTAAATAAAATAAAAATAAATATCCCCTCAAGCAGCTGCTTGCCACTGAGGTCTGACAGGAGCCTGTCAATTTATGTGCCACAGTAGGAGATCTGAGAGGATGGCAGGACCTCAGCAGAAAAACGACACAAACAGCCAGACCTTACCCGGGACTCGAACCCAGGTCCCTTAGATTACTGTTTAATTTTCGGTAGAATACGCAAAATTTGACTCGGGTTTCTACCTTCGTGAACAATTAGCTCTATCTTTAAAAAAAAGAAAATCGAACCGTTAAGTCCTCTGTGGCAAGCAGCTGCTTGAGGGGGTATTATTTAAGTTCTGTGGTGTATTTGAATCACAACACAGAAAAGGTAGATTTTTGTACGCCCCCTGACCCCAGTGTCCATCGGACTCTTCACCAAACTAAGATTGTCGGATGCAGGGCAGTATGAGGGGTGTACCGAGGACAGTTCTAATTCTTATCTGTCCGAGTCGTGCGCCTTGTTCACCACCCAAGACCGCACACACACTTGCAAGCTGGTGCGGTCAACATGCTTCAGTTATCGCAGCCGCACCAGACACCCCTAACGCACGCACAGACAGAGCAACGGGAAACCAGTGACGTGGCTTGTCGCCAGAGTCGATGACGACGGGGGGGAAGGAAGGGAAGGCGACTTCCCGTTGGGCTGCACGAAATGGCTCTGTGGCTAGTGTGGCGGGAAGTCCGGAACGGGAGGGGCTGAAATGGTACTTCCTTTAGACGGATGGGAAGAGACTGAAGAAGATAAAAGGGGATGCTGGACGAAATTCTGCGACTTTACTAGCGAGTGGCATGCGAACTAGGTTAAAGGCAAAAAAGTTCATCTAGGAAGGAGGGTTTGGTTGGGTTGTTTTACCTCTGAGCATCACTTTTTTGCACACTAAGGGCTAAATGGCCAGGTCACAAGGACCCCGAAGGTTCAGAGAAAGTTGGGGGAGGGGACCCACTGGAACAGCTGTTGGGAGACAGATGGTAGCCTCCCATTCAAGGCCATCCAGCGTGTTCTTTAACGTGCACAGGGTATGGCTCTCCCGCACACGGGGCCACGGCTTAACGTCCCATCCGACGGACGGCGGCGTTTCCAAGCCCATCGGTGTCCCCTACTGACCGTGGGCAGGGCGGGGAATTTTGCGGAGATAAATCTCAACGCTGATCCAGCTGGGACTCGAACCTGGGAACTACAGATTACGAGCCTGGTGCGCTACCGACTGAGCCACCCCCACCCCAAAATATTTATTGAGACAAAATATTTAAAAGTATAGGCAGAACAATTAATCTTTCTAATAAACAATCGTCTATCGTGGACTTAAAAAAAGAAAGAACTTAAAGAATTAAATGGACTATGAAACTGTGGAACCCCTTTACAATTATATCTAAAATTAATTATAGCAACTTATAAGTTAAAGGGTAAGCGTACCGTTCTAAGTTCGTCCGTCAGCTGCATCGGATTACGGCCAGGTCGTCGTCACTCTAGCGTCAGGTGGGGACCATCTTAATTCGTCCTTTAGCCGATGACGAAAAACATCCCCGACACACTGTGGCTGATGTGGGGACTGGAACTCAGTTGCCCATCACACGCTGTTGGGTAATTTGGTTGCAGGGAAGGGAGGCGGTCGGCTGCATCATCGTGGTTATGTTGGAAGGGGGAGAGTGCCCTTCACTGGTTAGGCGCTTCGGAAGCAAATTCCAGTCTCTCTGCTTCTAATTTTAGGAAATCACTCATTCATAGGGATGTCCTTGCGTTAACGCATCAAATTACACTGCTTTTGATTCAAAGTCCTGCACTCATTTCCAATGATTCTGATATGCCGACACTGAATCTGGCCTGCCCAGAGTTCTGGCCGTCCCATCCAACTGCTCTCTCTAAAATCTCAGTGCTGTCTGCTCTGTTCAAAATCTCAGTCCAACTGAAGCCCTCCCTGCCTCGCTACTCTACCCCACGTTCCTTTCCCTTTGTTTTTCCCGAAAATAGTATGTTCACCATATGTAGCATCTGCAGAGGAACTTATGAGTAATAAATTCCCCCCAGGGGGGCTGTCGTTGTGCTTGAGGTTGACATCGCTGTCTGGGAAACAGAATACCTCGTTCGTTACTGTAAACAACTGGACGATGTTGTCCAGTCCTACATCTGTATTTGATGTGGGGGACGATTTCCCGAATACAGCTTCCCCCCCCGTGTGAGATTGCACTAAAGCTGTCAGCAGTCTTTCTCACCCCCAGAACATTCAGGCTGGACCTCACACTGTGAGAGAATAAATGGTGATTCCACCTGTCATCCACCCAAGGGCGCTGTGTCGTGTCATCTGGGCACTGGGCATTCTCTGTGTGTGGTCCGTCGGGGCAGCTGCGAATCCCGCCCCCTCCTAACGTGTCCACCCTGTTAGTCTGTTTGTGTATTCCCTCTGTGTTAAAAAAAAAAACTCAATCAAGTGAGAAATTAATTTCAAAAAAATAAATCGTAATGCCTGATGTAAAATTAGCGCATAATACTTCTACTATGGCATATAAACTAAGAGGCTCCTGTCACCTCTGTGGCAAGCAGCTGCTTGAGGGGGTATTTTTTTTTATTTAGAATGCGACAGTGATAAATGTCAAACAGGACCTTGTGAAAATTGATGTACAGTGGCCAAAGTCATTAACTGAGAATAGACAAATATGGAGAACTAAATGTACAGTCTGGTTGGACATCGGAAGCCCATGACTGCTTCAGGAATATGTATATAACTAGAAATCAATTGGCACCTCTTGATTTTCTGGTCATCACGCCGAACCCTATTGGGGGCGGGAGTGACTCAGTCGGTAGCGTGCCAGGCTCATAATCTGTAGTTCCCAGGTTCGAGTCCCAGCTGGGTCAGCATTGAGATTTATCTCCTCAAAATTCCCCGCCCTGCACACGGTCAGTAGGGGACACCGATGGGCTTGTAAAGGCCGCCATCCATCGGATAGGACGTTAAGCCGTGGTTCCGTGTGCGGGAGAGCCATACCCTGTGCACGTTAAAGAACACGCTGGATGGCCTTGACGGGAGGCTACCATCTGTCTCCCAACAGCTGTTCCAGTGGGTCCCCTCTCCAAACCTTCTCTGAGCCTTCGGGGTCCATGTGACCTGGCCATTTAGCCCATGGTGTGCAAAAAAGTGCCGCTCAGAGGTAAAACAACCCAACCCAACCCAACGTTAAAGAACATGCTGGATGGCCTTGACGGGAGTTTACCATCTGTCTACCAACAGCTGTTCCAGTGAGTCCCTTCCCCCAACCTTCTCTGAGCCTTCGGGGTCCATGTGACCTGGCCATTTAGCCCATGGTGTGCAAAAAAGTGCCGCTCAGAGGTAAAACAACCCAACCCAATCATTGAATCACACAATTGTCTCTACGTATATTAGATATGTATCAGGTGCGGCGGGTTCGTATAAGTATCGGAAGCACTTATATTCTTGCCTATCTCTAGCCAAACACTTTCAACTCTTAAAAATCGTAAAGCATTATAAAAATTAAAGAATGATATTAATGCATTTAATTTTCACCTATTAAATACATTTTTATCGCCTTTGTTTCTCTTCGTGTTATTCGTACGCTCCAAATAGAGCCTGGAAGCAAACGAACTTTCTTCTGAAGCGCTTATTATGGTTGGGGGGGGGGGAAGAGAAAAAGAAGGGAAAGATAAATGTGTGTTGAATGGCGGTAAAATAAGCAAAATCTCAACCGGGGAAAAAAGTGGACTATTTCATCAATCGAGAAACCAAAAAATGGACTATTTCATCAATCGGGGGCAAAAAGTGGACCATTTCATCAATCAGGGGGGAAAAAAATGAACTATTTGATCAACCGGAAAACGTAAAAAGTGGACGATTTGATCAATCGAGAAACTAAAAAGTGTACTATTTGATCGATCAAGAAACTAAAAAGTGTACTATTAGATCGTTCGAGAAAATAAAAAGTGTACTATTAGATCGTTCGAGAAAATAAAAAGTGTACTATTAGATCGATCGAGAAACTAAAAAGTGTACTATTAGATCGATCGAGAAACTAAAAAGTGTACTATTAGATCGATCGAGAAACCAAAAAGTGTACTATTAGATCGATCGAGAAACCAAAAAGTGTACTATTAGATCGATCGAGAAACCAAAAAGTGTACTATTAGATTGATCGAGAAGCTAAAAAGTGTACTATTAGATCGATCGAGAAACCAAAAAGTGTACTATTAGATCGATCGAGAAACTAAAAAAGTGTACTATTTGATCGATCGAGAAACTAAAATGTGTACTATTTGATCGATCGAGAAACCAAAAAGTGTACTATTAGATCGATCGAGAAACTAAAAAGTGTACTATTAGATTGATCGAGAAACTAAAAAGTGTACTATTAGATCGATCGAGAAACCAAAAAGTGTACTGTTAGATCGATCGAGAAACCAAAAAGTGTACTATTAGATCGATCGAGAAACCAAAAAGTGTACTATTAGATCGATCGAGAAACCAAAAAGTGTACTATTAGATCGATCGAGAAACTAAAAAGTGTACTATTTGATCGTTCGAGAAAATAAAAAGTGTACTGTTAGATCGATCGAGAAACCAAAAAGTATACTATTAGATCGATCGAGAAACCAAAAAGTGTACTATTAGATCGATCGAGAAACTAAAAAGTGTACTATTTGATCGATCGAGAAACTAAAAAGTGTACTATTAGATCGATCGAGAAACCAAAAAGTGGACTATTAGATCGATCGAGAAACCAAAAAGTGGACTATTAGATCGATCGAGAAACCAAAAAGTGGACTATTAGATCGATCGAGAAACCAAAAAGTGTACTATTAGATCGATCGAGAAACTAAAAAGTGTACTATTTGATCGATCGCGAAACCTTCGTGTCACGTGACACGAAGGTTGCCAGATCACTAATTTCTAAAAAAATCAATGCCAGATATTTTTTCTGAATTTTGCAATCAACCATGGTGTTCGGATACTTTTTTGAGCGACTGTACTATTAGATCGATCGAGAAACCAAAAAGTGTACTATTTGATCGATCGAGAAACTAAAAAGTGTACTATTAGATCGAGAAACCAAAAAGTGTACTATTAGATCGATCGAGAAACTAAAAAGTGTACTATTTGATCGATCGAGAAACCAAAAAGTGTACTATTAGATCGATCGAGAAACTAAAAAGTGTACTATTTGATCGATCGAGAAACTAAAAAGTGTACTATTAGAAATGATCGAGAAACTAAAAAGTGTACTATTAGATCGATCGAGAAACCAAAAAGTGGACTATTAGATCGATCGAGAAACCAAAAAGTGGACTATTAGATCGATCGAGAAACCAAAAAGTGGACTATTAGATCGATCGAGAAACCAAAAAGTGTACTATTAGATCGATCGAGAAACTAAAAAGTGTACTATTTGATTGATCGAGAAACTAAAAAGTGTACTATTTGATCGATCGAGAAACTAAAAATTGGACTATTAGATCGATCGAGAAACCAAAAAGTGGACTATTTGAGCGATGGAGAAATCAAAAATTCGGCTATTCGATGAATCGGGAAACCAAAAAAGGACACTATTTGACGAATCGGGAAACCAAAAAGTGGACTATTCGATCAATCGGACACTAAAAAGTGGAATATTTAATCAATTGAGAAACCAAAAAGTCGATATTGAATGATAAATAAAACGACCCTCTTCTTTGGACAACAATGCCCCGATTATTAAACACTGACACTCGTGATTTTTTTCTCACCTTCAGCGTTGTTTATTGCTTTCTCTAGCATCTTCTAATCCATCTTTTTTTTGTGTCACCAGCTAAAACTCCCATAAGAGAAAAATAAGCATCTCAACCCTCCTCACTATACGCGATGTGTATAGTCTAAAGCATCAGGGAGGTAACTGAAACAAGAATATGCACGACCTACTCACTAATTGGTCCCGCGAGGCCGTTATGTCGATGTCGGTGGCAATCGAAATCTCATCACTCTCTTTAAAACAAACCCTCCATTGCGAAACAAACAAATCAAACACCCACGCCTCAGCAGACTCTTTTGTAAAAGCGGCAGATATCCTCCGACGGCGAGCGTCTCGCCAGCAGCATCTTCTTAGAGTACTCTCGCTGCTTCCTGCGACTCGTCACACTTGGACCCGGAGGAATAATTAAAAGAGGCACGGGAAGAAGACTCGCGCACGGCAGAGACAGCGAAACAAAGCGAAAGGACAAAGAGAAGATTCTAACAAGGCCGGAGCAAGTTATGCTAGAGCCAATGGAGGCGATCTCGTACCGCGAGGTTGGGTTGTTTTACCTCTGAGCGGCACTTTTTTGCACACCATGGGCTAAATGGCCAGGTCACAAGGACCTCGAAGGCTCAGAGAAGGTTGGGGGAGGGGACCCACTGGAACAACTGTTAGGAGACAGATGGTAGCCTCCTATTCAAGGCCATCCAGCGTGTTCTTTAACGTTGGGTTGTTTTACCTCTGAGCGGCACTTTTTTGCACACCATGGGCTAAATGGCCAGGTCACAAGGACGTCGAAGGCTCAGAGAAGGTTCGGGGAGGGGACCCACTGGAACAGCTGTTGAGCGACAGATGGTAGCCTTCCGTCAAGGCCATCCAATGTGTTCTTTAACATTGGGTTGTTTTACCTCTGAGCGGCACTTTTTTGCACACCATGGGCTAAATGGCCAGGTCACAAGGACCCCGAAGGCTCAGAGAAGGTTGGGGGAGGGGACCCACTGGAACAACTGTTAGGAGACAGATGGTAGCCTCCTATTCAAGGCCATCCAGCGTGTTCTTTAACGTTGGGTTGTTTTACCTCTGAGCGGCACTTTTTTGCACACCATGGGCTAAATGGCCAGGTCACAAGGACGTCGAAGGCTCAGAGAAGGTTGGGGGAGGGGACCCACTGGAACAGCTGTTGAGCGACAGATGGTAGCCTTCCGTCAAGGCCATCCAACGTGTTCTTTAACATTGGGTTGTTTTACCTCTGAGCGGCACTTTTTTGCACACCATGGGCTAAATGGCCAGGTCACAAGGACCCCGAAGGCTCAGAGAAGGTTGGGGGAGGGGACCCACTGGAACAGATGTTGGGAGACAGATGGTAGCCTCCCGTCAAGGCCATCCAGCGTGTTCTTTAACGTACACAGGGTATGGCTCTCCCGCACACGGGGCCACGACTTAACGTCCCATCCGACGGACGGCGGCATTTCCAAGCCCATCGGTGTCCCCTACTGACCGTGGGCAGGGCGGGGAATTTTGCGGAGATAAATCTCAAAGCTGACCCAGCTGGGACTCGAACCTGGGAACTACAGATTACCAGCCTGGCGCGCTACTGACTGAGCCACCCCCGCCCTCCCCTTCCAGGGAAAAAAAGTTATATTCCTTACTAATGCGCTGTTCCAATGATTTCATTTTTCGGTAGTTATTCACTGACCCTTCTTCTAAAGAACACTTCCTAGGACTTGAGTATACATGCTGCAGTTGTGAGAATCACTCCGTTTTTCGGCAACGGTTTTAATACTCCAGAAAATTTGATAGCGTCAATGATGTTGAACAGCTCGAAGCGTTCTATGTGTGGCCGTGTCCTAATGTAGTGCCAGCCTATTTGTACTAGCGTAGTAAAAGAGAGGCGACACAGAGCTAGCCAGACAGAGAAAAAGGAGATTGCTCGAGTTTTTCTTAGTTTTCTGTCGCATCGCGCTGTAGACGAGGGATGGCTGTCAGAAGTTGAAATGTGCTCAGACTCTCCTGCAGCGTGCGAGTGAGTGGGTTTTACAGCTGAGCGCCTGAAGAAGAGAGAGATTTTCGTGTCGAATCAAGTGCAGCCCAAAACGCATTTCTCAATTTTTGTTTATCTTTTCGCCGTGATTGGGAGATTGTTTGCAGGGAGAGATAAGCAGCTCACAGAAGAGAGAAAAAAAGAGATCTTCCTCCGAGAAGTCGAAATCTACAAGAAGAAAATTCTTCGTGTAGGATTCTGTTTTTGTGAATAATGATCGAAAACGGGTTTTGTAGGAATGACGATAATAGAGTTGTTTTTGGGTTGTTTTACCTCTGATCGGCACTTTTTTGCACACCATGGGCTAAATGGCCAGTTCACAAGGACCCCGAAGGCTCAGAGAAGGTTCGGGGAGGGGACCCACTGGAACAGCTGTTGGGAGACAGATGGTAGCCTCCCGTCAAGGCCATCCAGCGTATTCTTTAACGTTGGGTTGTTTTACCTCTGAGCGGCACTTTGCACACCATTTTTTGCAAACACCACATAAATGGCCAGGTCACATGGACCCCGAAGGCTCAGAGAAGGTTGAGGGAGGGGACCCACTGGAACAGCTGTTGGGAGACAGATGGTAGCCTCCCGTCAAGGCCATCCAGCGTATTCTTTAACGTTGGGTTGTTTTACCTCTGAGCGGCACTTTTTTGCACACCATGGGCTAAATGGCCAGGTCACATGAACCCCGAAGGCTCAGAGAAGGTTGGGGGAGGGGACCCACTGGAACAGCTGTTGGGAGACAGATGGTAGTCTCCCATCAAGGCCATCCAGCGTGTTCTTTAACGTGCATAGGGTATGTCTCTCCCGCACACGGGGCCACGGCTTAACGTCCATCCGACGGACGGCGACATTTCCAAGGCCTTCGGTGTCCCCTACTGACCGTGGGCAGGGCGAGGAATTTTGCGGAGATAAATCTCAACGCTGACCCAGCTGGGACTCGAACCTGGGAACTACAGATTACGAGCCTGGCGCGCTACCGACTGAGCCACCCCCGCCCCGCACACACATCTGTCACACTCAGACAAGGTAACGAAAGGGAGGACATCACATAGTATTAACCACATTGTAAATATTTCCCTGATTTTGATGTCTTGAGCGGTGTTACCGTATATTTTTGCACCTTCGTCTCAATCAATAAAAAAGGCCGCTAAGAGGTAAAACCAACTAACTCAAACAACCCAACTTCTTCGGAAGAGAATCGTAATCCATTGACTACTCGAGCCAATCAATGAAGTTCGCGTCGTTAGGACTTCGACTGGGAATTCTGAAAGACTTATTCTTTGAACTTACATTCAAAAACAGATTAATTGCTGATTCCGTTGTTATGTACGTGTCTCTCAAATCGACACATTGATAACAAGAACATTTCTAGTATTTAGAATTCGTGTAGGGTATTAAATGGGTAGCCGCCCCATGGCCGAGTGGTTAGCACGCTTGGCTATTGATCTAATTGGACCGGGTTCGAGCCCCGGGTTGAATTGAATGGATGTGTGTCGTTTTTCTGTTGAGGTCCTGCCATCCTCTCAGACCTTCTACTATGGCATATAAACAGACAGGCTCATGTCAGACCTCTGTGGCAAGCAGCTGCTTGAGGGGGTATTTATTTTATTTACATTGGATCGTGTGAGCTCACAAAAACCTGGATCGTGTGGGCCCACTCACAGAAATATTGAGAGTGTGCAGTTACCGTTCACAGCAAACTGGAGCGTGTACAGTTGCTGTACACGCTCCAGATATTTTTTCGGAATTCTATAATCAACCATGCCGTCCCATGTCCGAGTGGTTAGTGCGCTTGGCTACTAATCTAAGGGACTCTGGGTTCGAGCCTCGGGTAAGGCATGGATGTATGTGTCGTTTTTCTGCTGAGGTCCTGCCATCCTCTCAGACCTTCTACTATGGCATATAAACTGACAGGCTCCTGTCAGACCTCTGTGGCAAGCAGCTACTTGAGAGGGTATTTATTTTTATTTTATTTACATTGGACAGTGTGAGCTGACAAAAACCTGGATCGTGTGGGCCCACTCACAGAAATATTGAGAGTGTGCAGTTACCGTTCACAGCAAACTGGAGCGTGTGCAGTAACTGCACAAGCTCCAGTTTGCTGTGAACGGTAACTGGAGCGTGTACAGTTGCTGTACACGTTCCTGAAGTCCTGCCATCCTCTCAGACCTTCTACTGTGACATATAAACTGACAGGCTCCTGTCAGACCTCTGTGGCAAGCAGCTGCTTGAGGGGGTATTTATTTTTATTTTATTTACAATGGATCGTGTGAGCTCACAAAAACCTGGATCGTGTGGGCCCACTCACAGAAATATTGAGAGTGTGCAGTTACCGTTCACAGCAAACTGGAGCGTGTGCAGTAACTGCACACGCTCCAGTTTGCCGTGAACGGTAACTGGAGCGTGTACAGTTGCTGTACACGTTCCTGAAGTCCTGCCATCCTCTCAGACCTTCTACTATGGCATATTAACTGACAGGCTCCTGTCAGACCTCTCTGGCAAGAAGCTGCTTGAGGGGGTATTAAATGGTTATCCTCGTGAGCCGTTTCCTCAAATTAGCGTTAACACATGATGCAAAAGAGATTCCTTTAAGGCAACTTTTGAACTTAAGTCCTAATTTTTTTTTTTTTTTTCGAAAGTTAACAATTATCTGAAGTTTCCTACATTAAACGAACACATAAATCTATATCTCTATCCTGCCAGTTTTTTAAATAAAAAAACTTTGATGAATGAAAATTCTGTCACATTTATAAAGGAAATTTGACAAAAGATTTTTAATCACTTGTAGCAGCAATAGTTTTTTTTTTACTTCCCAATTAAAAAAAAAAAGGTTAATTCAACGGACAGGCAACAGCGCAACTCAGAGATGGAAAATCACAACAATTTCTCACTTTCTCTTACATTGGAAATTCTATTTTGCATTTTCATTTCTTTCCAGAGTTGTTTTCCCTTTTTTGTGCATTTCTTCACTTGTGACGTTTGATGTTTGCAATTTAAATTGTTTCTGCATGGAGATGTCACGAATGAGTCTGCTCTTGTGAGATCTTAAACTATTTTTATATTATTCAGCATTACATGAAATAAAAATACTTCTATTACCCATGCGATAATTTGCTTGTTTTTACTCAGATATTCTTTGTATAGTATGATTGCCTTGTCGTGTATACCTGCGAGTGTTTAATGTACCTTGTGTAAAGAATTAAGTAATGAGTCCATACAGCGTTAAATCTACGTAAGTAGGACAGGACCTGGAGGGACGGGTTAATATTAGATCCCTCTGTGGATGCGGATGGGTTGTTTTATTTCTGAGCGGCATTTTTTTGCACACCATGGGCTAAATGGCCAGTTCACAAGGACCCCGAAGGCTCAGAGAAGGTTGGGGGAGGGGACCCACAGGAACAGCTGTTGGGAGACAGATGGTAGCCTCCCGTCAAGGCCATCCAACGTGTTCTTTAACGTTGGGTTGTTTTACCTCTGAGCGGCACTTTTTTGCACACCATGGGCTAAATGGCCAGGTCACAAGGACCCCGAAGGCTCAAAGAAGGTTTGGGGAGGGGACCCACTGGAACAGCTGTTGGGAGACAGATGGTAGCCTCCCGTCAAGGCCATCCTGCGTGTTCTTTAACGTGCACAGGGTATGGCTCTCCAGCACACGGGGCCACGGCTTAACGTCCCATCCGACGGACGACGGCCTTTTCAAGCCCATCGGTGTCCCCTACTGACCGTGGGCAAAGCGGGGAATTTTACGGAGAAATGGCCAGGTCACAAGGACCCGGAAGGCTCAGAGAAGGTTGGAGGAGGGGGCCCACTGGAACAGCTGTTGGTATACAGATGGTAGCCTCCCGTCAAAGCCAACTAGCGTGTTCTTTAACGTGCACAGGGCACGACTCTCCCGCACACGGGGCCAAGGCTTAACGTCCCATCCTACGGACGGCGGCCTTTTCAAGCCCATCGGTGTCCCCTACTAACCGTGGGCAGGGCGGGGAATTTTGCGGAGCTGTGGATGCGAATATTCGTATTTAAAAGCGTTAAGGCGGATAGCAGATAAAACCGAAGCACAAAAAATTCTGCGTTAAAGCACTTTACTAAAATTTATATGAGCATTCTTAGTTTCTGTTGATTATTTCAATTTCCACATAACTAAGTTTTATATGGATTTGATTAAGATGATTAATTTATCACTTAACCCCAGTCATATTTTCTCATATAAAGTTTTATTTAACAAATTATTGAATTCGGAATCTGATTCCTTGTAAGAGCCGGATATAGGTAAAAATAATTATCCCTCTCTTGGGGGGGGGGGGGCAGAGGATAGCCTAGTCGGTAGTGTGCCAGGTTCCTAATCTGAAGTTCCTACGTTCGACTCCCACCTGCGCCACCATTGCGATTTATCTCCGCTAACCCCCCCCCCCCCCCCACCACCACCACCACCACCACCTTTACCTCCCTGCCTCAGACAGAAAGGGGACATAGACTTGGAAAGACCGTCACCTGTTGGATTCAATTTTAAGACAAGGCCCCGTGTACATGAGAGAGAGCCATTCACTATGCAAGTCGCAGAACAATCTGCATGGACTTAACGATAGGGGCGGAGGTGGCTCAGTCGGTAGCGCGCCAGGCTCGTAATCTGTAGTTCCCAGGTTCGAGTCCCAGCTGGGTCAGCGTCGAGATTTATCTCCGCAAAAATTCCCTACCCTGCCCACGGTCAGTAGGGGACACCGATGGGCTTGGGAAGGCCGCCGTCCGTCGGATGTGACGTTAAGCCGTGGCTCCTTGTGCAGGAAAGCCATACCCTGTGCACGTTAAAGAACACGCTGGATGGCTACCATCTGTCTCCCAACAGCTGTTCCAGTGGGTCCCCTCCCCCAACCTTCTCTGAGCCTTCGGGGTCCATGTGACCTGGCCATTTAGCCCATGATGTGCAAAAAAGTGCCGCTCAGAGATAAAACAACCCAACGTTAAAGAACACGCTGGATGGCCTTGACGGGAGGCTACCATCTGTCTTCCAACAGCTGTTCCAGTGGGTCCCCTCCTCCAACCTTCTCTGAGCCTTCGGGGTCTATGTGACCTGGCCATTTAGCCCATGGTGTGCAAAAAAGTGCCGCTCAGAGGTAAAACAACCCAACCCAACTTAACGATATGTTTCCATGTCTCTTAACAGCTATCAAGTGGTACAGTCGCTCAGAAAAATATCCGAACGTTAAATTGCACGGTCTGGTTGGAACTCCGTAGCCCATGGCTGCTTGAGGATGATGATGATGATGGTTGATTACAGAATTAAAGAAAAATATCTGGCAGCGATTTTTTTAGAAATTAGTGACAGAAGTGTGTACACAAAGGTTGCCATATCACTAATTTCTTTTAAAAAAATCGTTGCCAGATGAGCGATGATTTGAGAGTTTGATTAACAGAAATGGAGACAAAAAAAGAGAGTAAACGTATATGTTAACCGTATTAAAAAAGAAAGAGGGGAAAAAACATATATTAGAATATTTTGCGTGATTAATAGATTAGTAGTAATAATAGGGGGTCAGTCGCTGGCATGCCAGACTAGCAATCTGCAGTTCCCAAAATTGGAGTTCCAACTGTACAGTCGCTCAAAAAAGTATCCGAACACTATGGTTGATTACAGAATTGAGAAAAAATATCTGGCAACAATTTTTTTTAGAAATTAGTGATCTGTCGTCAGAACGGGAAGGAAAGAGACGCCAGTCTCGGGTGAGATTTTGTTTTCAAGATGCTAGGTAAAATATTGCGGGTTGTCAACTTATGGGTTAGGTTGTTTTATTTCTGAGCGGCACTTTTTTGCACACCATGGGCTAAATGGCCAGGCCACATGGACCCCGAAGGCTCAGAGAAGGTTGGGGGAGGGGACCCACTGGAATAGCTGTTGGGAGACAGATGGTAGCCTCCCGTCAAGGCCATCCAGCGTGTTCTTTAACGTTGGATTGTTTTACCTCTGAGCGGCACTTTTTTGCACACCATGGGCTAAATGGCCAGGCCACATGGACCCCGAAGGCTCAGAGAAGGTTGGGGGAGGGGACCCACTGGAATAGCTGTTGGGAGACAGATGGTAGCCTCCCGTCAAGGTCATCCAGCGTGTTCTTTAACGTGCACAGGGTATGGCTCTCCCACACACGAGGCCACGGCTTAACGTCCCATCCGACGGGCAGTGGCTTTCCCAAGCCCATCGGTGTCCCCTACTGACCGTGGGCAGGGCGGGGAATTTTGCGGAGATAAATCTCAACGCTGACCCAGCTGGGACTCGAACCTGGGAACTACAGATTACGAGCCTGGCGCGCTACCAACTGAGCCACCCCCGCCCCAAACTCGAGAGAGAGAGAGTGATTGGTGTTCCAAGGAATGGTGTTCTGCGATTCATACGAAACGCATCTTGATAATCAAGACCTGGAAAATTAATGCCTCGCTTTCGCAAGAGTTAGAGTTCGTGGAAACCCGGCGCGAATGGCATGTGAGTACCGTATTTCTTCGATTCTAAGACGCCATCGATTCTAAGACGCACCACGTTTTTAGAGACGTTTATATGGGAAAAAAAGTGCGTCTTAGAATCGAAGAAATACGGTATATAGAAAAATAAGGATGAATCTACATTCTTAAAGAGCCTCAGGGAAAAATCTTAAAAATTGATCTTTTAATGAGTAATGAATTGGAAAGAAACTAAATTTTTAAGGAATCAAGGAAATATTCTGATAAAAAAAAAATATATATTTTTAAAGAGTACTATGAAGTAACAAAATCGTCTAGTTCTGCTTCTAGATACGTTTGGTCAAAAAGTTGAAAGAAATGAAACCGAGGTAAAAAAAAAACTGAAATGGAGCTAAAGAAATATATAATTAATAACGTCATCAACAACCAAAAAAAAAGGGTTTATTTGAAAAAAGAAATAAATCATAAATTGATATGGAAACCATATATTACGAAATAATATTTTAAGATCAATGTTATACAATGTTTATTATTTAATGAAATTTCCGTCATAAAATGACAATTAAAAAAAAATACCCCCTCAAGCAACTGACTTGTCATTATATTGTCTCCATTACATTAAAATAAAAAAAATAATAATAAATACCCCCTCAAGCAGCTGCTTGCCACAGAGGTCTGACAGGAGCCTGTCAGTTTATATGCCACAGTAGAAGATCTGAGAGGATGGCAGGACCTCAGCAGAAAACATCACGAACATCCATGCCTTACCCGGGGCTCGACCCCAGGTCCCGTAGAACAGTAGCCAAGTGCACTAACCACTCGGCCACGGTTTGTTATATTTAAGAACATGCCTAACCATGTTGAGACCGTTGATGGCAATGGCGCTCACGGGAACATCAATAATAATGTATATTTTAAATTCTTTATCTGTTAAGACTTTTCTATACAGAAATTATGATTTATGTATTTGATCATTTATCTGAACAGATAAAGAATTTATCTTATGCCAACTGAGCATATTATCTGTTCAGATATATCGTTATCTGAACAGATAAGATTTATTCTGTTAAATCATAATTTCTGTATAGAAAAGTCTTATTATGTATTTCATCATTTATCTGATTAACAGAATAAATTGCTCGATGATTAGTCTTTATAAAGAGGTACACAACTGCTCCAGATGGTCCGAAGGTACTGATGACTAGTTTTGACTGTAAAATTGAGTCAACTAGCAATGGGATCAAAAATTCATAATGTAGACAACCACCAGCAGAAGTTGTCGTGGGAGGAACTGTATTTCGTTTATCTATTTCGCAGTTCCCTAGCGCATATGCTATTATCATATTGAAGCTCATTCTTTACACCGCCTCATTTACGTTTCCACATTGCTTTTCTATTCCTTAATTATTCTTTACACCTCATCCATTATACAGGTGGGGGCGGGGGTGGTTCAGTCGGTAGCGCGCCAGGCTCGTAATCTGTAATTCCCAGGTTCGAGTCCCAGCTGGGTCAGAGTTGAGATTTATCTCTGCAAAATTCCCTGCCCTGCCCACGGTCAGTAAGGGACACCGCTGGGCTTGGAAAGGCCGCCGTTCGTCGGATGGGACGTTAAGCCATGGTCCCGTGTGCGGGAGAGTCATACCCTGTGCACGTTAAAGAACACGCTGGATGGCCTTGACGGGAGGCTACCATCTGTCTCCCAACAGCTGTTCCAGTGGGTCCCCTCCCTCAACCTTCTCTGAGCCTTCGGGGTTCTTGTGACCTCACCATTTAGCCCATGATGTGCAAAAAAGTGCCCTCAGAGGTAAAACAACCCAAACCAACCCTCCAATCACAGAAGACTCATTCACTAGTTCGCGTATTGCGATAGAACCAGAGGAACATTCCAAAAGATAGACAGACTGCCGAGAGAAGCAATATTATATATGCTACTTTTTTGAGCTATTAGATATGCCATGGGATTTTGAATTTGAATTTTTCGCCCAACCTCTGTATGCATTTCCCGATGTGACCTCTAATCAGGACAAAGTGGGGGACGGGGGAAGGAATTGACACTCTCTTCCTAAACTCAATTCACCGAGAGTTGGCAGCAATGAGGTGGATTTAAAAAAATCTACTGATATTAATGCATCAATGACACATTTTATTTTTGGCCTGGAGAAATTGACGCATGGGTGAGCTTGAGCAGAGTACAGTCGCTCAAAAAAGTATCCGAACACTATGGTTGATTACAGAATTCAGAAAAAATATCTGGCGACGATTTTTTTTAGAAATTAGTGATCTGGCAACCTTCGTGTCACGTGATTACAGAATTCAGGAAAAATATCTGGAGCGTGTACAGCAACTGTACACGCTCCAGTTACCGTTCCCAGCAAACTGGAGCGTGTGCAGTTACTGCACACGCTCCAGTTTGCTGTGAACGGTAACTGAACACGCTCAATATTTCCGTGAGTGAGCCCACACGATCTAGTATCAAAATAATATGACTACCTACAATCGCTCAAAAAAGTATCCGAACACTATGGTTGATTACAGAATTCAATGTCAATGTCACGTGACACGAAGGTTGCCAGATCACTAACTTCTAAAAAAATTGTTACCAGATATTTTTTCTGAATTCTGTAATCAACCAGAGTGTTCTGATACTTTTTTGAGCGACTGTATAATGGTATGCATCTGCACCACACAAATAACCAAAATCGCGAAGTGTATATTGTACACCAGAAAAAAATCCCTATGAAATAAAAGTCTCAAAAAGAATATATGGCTCAGTCGATAGCGTGCCAGACTCGTAATCTGCAGTTCCCAGGTTCGAATCCCAGCTGTTCCAGCGTTGAGATTTATCTACGCAAAACTCCCCGCACACGGTATTAACAGGATACAGGGATGGTTCTCTCGTACACGGAGCCACTGCTTAACGTCCCATCCGACGGACGGCGGCTTTTCCAAACCCATCGGTGTCCCCTACTGACCGTGGGCAGGGCGGACAGTTTTGCGGAGATAAGTCTCAATGCTGACCCAGCTGGGACTCGAACCTGGGAACTACGGATTACGAGACTGACGCGCTACCGGTGAGTCAATCTCTCCACATCACTAATTATGTTCAAAACTATTTGACCTACGCTTTCAATTAAAATATTCTTCTTCCAACGTATTGGTTTTCGAAAGCCCAACGGGTACTTTTAAGTCACCCTGTATTTCTTTGTTTATGACATATGACAAAATATAAGGAAAATTGCACTGATTTAAATAAAAACGTTTATTGAAACAATTGACAAATATAACTGATATAACCACAGAGGGCAACGGCTTAACGTCCCATCCGATGGACGACGGTCTCTCCAAGCCCAGAGATAAATCTCAACGCTGGTCCAGACGGGAATCGAACCTGGGAACTGCAGAATACGAGCCTGGCGCGCTACCGACTGAGTCATCCACGCCCCTGTTATGAATGGAGTAGTACGTTAACGATGTACTACTCCACGTACCTTCGTGTCACGTGACACGAAGTTGCCAGATCACTAACTTCTAAAGAAAATCGTTGCCAGATATTTTTTCTGAATTCTGTAATCAACCATAAAATAATAAATAAATACCCCCTCAAGCAGCTGCTTGCCACAGAGGTCTGACAGGAGCCTGTCAGTTTATATGCCATAGTAGAAGATCTGAGAGGATGGCAGGACCTCAGCAGAAAAACAGCACATACATCCATGCCTTACCCGGGACTAGTGTTCGGATACTTTTTTGAGCGACTGTACCATTGCCTTAAATTCTCAAAGTCTTAGTCATATCTCACAAAACGAAGTTATCAGCAAGAATTCGAATTAAACGTCCTCAAGAGAAAAAAAATATATTAACAAAATGAATCATTACCAACATGATTTATTCCCATTCGCAAACGAAAATCACAGGGAAATAGTCGACATAAATCTAAATAAAATTCCGTTATCTTAAATTAAGAGTTTGGTGCCTAGCAAAACAGTTCGTATTCTCACTTCTCCAGGCGCTACACTTCCTCTAAACACTTCTCTATACTCTCGGTACTCCCATTTAGCGGATAGCTTTTTGCCCGAAACAGGTCGGACGGCCGACCGCCAGTAGTTGAACAGGAAGCTCCATCAGTCACAGACACAGGCCACCACCGCCACGGCAGCAAGCGAGGCGACGAGCGGCGGCCGTCGAGTGGGAAGAGAGAGAGAGAATGCCGGGGAGGGGCACGAAAGGAGGGAGGGTGACGATCGATCGCCAATTCCATCCCGCCCTCCAACCCTCCCCGCATCAGCTCTCGGCGACGGGAAGCCGACCGTTAAAACAGCACGGCCTCTCGGAGCGAGTGGTCCCTGCGAGGCAACGAGGTGAGAGGTCTTCCGGCGGAGAGTCCGCTGCTGCAGCCGACGATGCCGCCAGCGCTCGTTCTTTTTTTCCTTTTTTCTCCCTCTTCTCTTTCGTTCTCTCTTTGAGGTTGCCGCTGCCAATTTCCCCTCTATCGCCGTCCCACGTGACCTCCGTCGCGCGGAGTACAGGCAGACTCTGAAAGCAGGGAGAGAGAGATGCTCGTGCCTTTCCGCGAGGCTCGTTCCTGGCTGACGACATGCCGCGTCTATTACTGACATTTTGGTACGTTCGCTGATGTGTGCAGACGCGCTTTTTTTTTCCTGGTTAGTTTCGGTTTTTTTTTCTTTTCTCTCTCCATGAAGATTTATTTACTTTAGCGTCCAAATAAGCCTTACCGTTGATGTGCAGTCTAAGCACGAAGAATGAAATGTGAAATGTGGCGGTGAGTCGACGCGTAGTTGAGAAAGTGTTCGTTGTCGACGAATGGCTCTGTGAATAGGGACCCCCGTCCTTCATTAGGCAACTGCGTAAGGTGGCAAATCTTACTGGGATGCCGCGTTTAGGATATTAAGTGATATTCTGAGACAGGAAACTGCCGCTCACACATAATGAAACAAAGATCAAATACATTTAACCCTCGCTTTGCATGGTACAGGTATTCTTGGAAATGGGCATGTAGAGAGAGGTGGATTTTTTCATTAAGAGAGAGTTGGCTCAGTCAGTAGTGGTTCAGTTGGTAGAGCTCAGTAGGTAGCTCAGTTGGCTCAGAGGTAGAAAGTTGGCGCACCATGCTCATAATCTGCAATTTCGGTGGAGTCCCCAATTGTGCCTGCATTGGGTTTTATCTCTCCTAACCTCCACAGGGGCGGGGGTGGCTCAGTCGGTAGCGCGCCAGGCTCGTAATCTGCAGTTCCCAGGTTCGAGTCCCAGCTGAGTCAGCGTTGAGATTTATCTCCGCAAAATTCCTCACCCTGCCCACGGTCAGTAGGGATACCGATGGGCTTGGAAAGGTCGCCGTCCGTCGGATGGGACGTTAAGCCGTGGCCCCGCGTGCGGGAGAGCCATACCCTGTGCACGTTAAAGACCACGCTGGATGGCCTTGACGGGAGGCTGCCATCTGTCTCCCAACAGCTGTTCAGTGGGTCCCCTCCCCCAACCTTCTCTGAGCCTTCGGGGTCCATGTGACCTGGCCATTTAGCCCACGGTGTGCAAAAAAGTGCCGCTCATAGGTAAAACAACCCAACGTTAAAGAACACACTAGATGACCTTGACGGGAGGCTACCATCTGTCTCCCAACAGCTGTTCTAGTGGGTCCCCTCCCCCAACCTTCTCTGAGCCTTCGGGGTCCATGTGACCTGACCATTTAGCCCACGGTGTGCAAAAAAGTGCCGCTCAGAGGTAAAACAACCCAACCCTAACCTCCACGCTTCCCTTGGTAAGAAACGGAACACCTACGGCTTGTCTATCTGATGGCACATTAAATGTGGTTCAGTGTGCAAGAGAGCTAAATCCTGTGCACGTTAAAGAGCACACTAGATAGCTTTGACGAGAGGCTTCCATCTGTCTCTTGACAGCTGCTCAGTTAGTCCCCTTTCCCTACTGAACTCTCAGCCCTGGGGGGTCCTTGTAACCTGGCAATTTAGTCCAATGTGTGCATTTAAAAGTGCTACTCAAAGGTAAAACCACAAAATAATGTTTTTCTCTTAGACTACACATTAAAATGGGCTGTTGTGTTTGCAACCCATAGTATATAAAAAAAATAAATACCCCCTCAAGCAGCTGCTTGCCACAGAGGTCTGACAGGAGCCTGTCAGTTTATATGTCATAGTAGAATGTCTGTGAGGATGTCTGTGAGGATGGCTCGGGAACGTGTACAGCAACTGTACACGCTCCAGTTACGGTTCACAGCAAACTGGAGCGTGTGCAGTTACTGCACACGCTCCAGTTTGCTGTGAACGGTAACTGCACATGCTCAGTATTTCTGTGAGTGGGCCCACACGATCCAGGTTTTTGTGAGCTCACACGATCCAATGTAAATAAAATAAAAATAAATACCCCCTCAAGCAGCTGCTTTCCACAGAGGTCTGACAGGAGCCTGTCAGTTTATATGCCACAGTAGGAGATCTGAGAGGATGGCAGGACCCCAGCAGAAAACAACACGAACATCCATGCCTTACCCGGGGCTCGAACCCAGCCAGGTCCCGTAGATCAGTAGCCAAGCGCGCTAACCACTCGGCCACCACATTCATCATTTTTACCTGTGTAATTATTAACAAGACACTAAATTTTCAGTATGGTATTTGATAAGGGGAAATCTGACAGACAAATAAAGAGAAAATTGTGCTGCAAATGCAGATAAATAATAGCCTGTATGGATAATTTGGGAAATGGCCGATTTGCGGTTGCCGCTAGGTAATAACATAATTGCGGTTGCGGTTTTTAAAGGCTATTTTAAGTGACGGCTAAATGTGCATAGGTGTGGAAATTTTGGGAACGTAAGTGTAGATTAGCTGTTCTCACTTAATCCAAAACCTATCGCGCACCAAAACGTATGCGAAATACAGACAATACAAAGATTTGGGTTGGGTTGTTTTACCTCTGAGCGACACTTTTCTGCACACCATGGGCTAAATGACCAGGTCACATGGACCCCGAAGGCTGAGAGAAGGTTGGGGAGGTGACCCACTGGAACAGCTGTTGGGAGACAGATGGTAGCCTCCCGTCAAGGCCATCCAGCGTGTTCTTTAACGTTGGGTTGTTTTACCTCTGAGCGACACTTTTTTGCACACTATGGGCTAAATGACCAGGTCACATGGACCCCGAAGGCTCAGAGAAGGTTGGGGGAGGTGACCCACTGGAACAGCTGTTGGGAGACAGATGGTAGCCTCCCGTCAAGGCCATCCAGCGTGTTCTTTAACGTTGGGTTGTTTTACCTCTGAGCGACACTTTTTTGCACACCATGGGCTAAATGGCCAGGTCACATGGACCCCGAAGGCTCAGAGAAGGTTGGGGGAGGGGACCCACTGGAACAGCTGTTGGGAGACAGATGGTAGCCTCCCATCAAGGCCATCCAGCGTGTTCTTTAACGTGCACAGGGTTGTCTCTCCCGCAAACGGGGCCACGGCTTAACGTCCCATCCGACGGACGGCGGCCTTTCCAAGCCCATCGGTGTCCCCTACTGACCGTGGGCAGGGCCGGGGAATTTAGTGGAGATGAATCTCAACGCTGACCCAGCTGGGACTCGAACCTGGGAACTACAGATTACGAGCCTGGCGAGCTACCGACTGAGCCACCCCCGCCCCACACACAATACAAAGAATAAAGACTTCTATTTTGCATACTTTCATTAATGAAAATATTCCTCAGAAGTTATAAGTGAAATACAAAAAAAGTTTAGTTTTTTTTTACTTGTTTTGTGGTTCTCGCCGCGAGTTTTAATACACTGGTTACAACAATAAATATGATTACAACAATAAATATGATTACGCTAGGATTTCAAAGCAAGTATCTGGGAATTATTTTACACATATACAACATTTTATTTCCATTTGTTTCAAGAGGTCGTAGAGATTATAATAGACAACAATTTGAAACTTTTTCTTTGTGGCATTGGTCAAATAGAATGTTTTTAACTGGGGCGGGGGTGGCTCAGTTGGTAGCGCGCCAGGCTTGTAATCTGTAGTTCCCAGGTTCGAGTCCCAGCTGGGGGTCAGCGTTGAGATTTATCTCCGCAAAATTCCCCGCCTTGCCCACGGTCAGTAGGGGACACCGATGGGCTTGGAAAGGCCGCCATCCATCAGATGGGACGTTAAGCCGTGGCGCCGTGTGCGGGAGGGCCATACCCTGTGCACGTTAAAGAACACGCTGGATGGCCTTGACAGGAGGCTACCATCTGTCTCCCAACAGCTCTTCCAGTGGGTCCCCTCCCCCAACCTTCTCTGAGGCTTCTGGGTCCATGTGACCTGGCCATTTAGCCCATGGTGTGCAGAAAAGTGCGGCTCAGAGGTAAAACAACACAACCCAACTAATTTTGGGGTGCTGAATTCAAATATGGCTGTGAAAAATTTGCAGCATGTAAAGTTTTTTTTTAAAACTACGGATTAATGTATTTAAAATTTTAATGAATACGCATATCTGGAAAATGAAAATAAATGTGACTATTTTATTAAATTGCAACTTAAAACTCATTAATTAATTACATGATTACAGTGAAAAAAATTAGGAATATCATAGTTATAGACCACTGAAAACAGAGTAGCAAATGAAATAATATTGAAACGCAAAATAAGAAAACACGGGTAAGGATCTTTTATACTTACAAGAAGTTCATTTTTGTCTTTTATGCGTTGAGGTATCTTCCTTCTGCAAGAACCAGCAGTAGTCACCAATCATTGTTGGGTCCCACCTGTTTTGGTATCTCTTTTCCGTGGTTCGGATCTCTTGGTGAAATCTTTCCTGTTACTCATCACTGACAGCTCCTAAGTTCTTGGGGGGAGGGGCTCAGTCGGTAGCGCGTCAGACTCGTAATCTGTAGTTCCCAGGTTCGAGTCCCAGCTGCGTCAGCGTTGAGATTTATCTCCGCAAAATTCTCCCGCCCTGCCCACGGTCAGTAGGGGACACCGATGGGCTTGGAAAGGCCGCCGTCCGTCGGATGGGACGTTAAGTTGTGGGCCGTGTGCGGGAGAGCCATACCCTGTGCACGTTAAAGAACACGCTGGATGGCCTTGATGGGAGACTACCATCTGTCTCCCAACAGCTGTTCCAGTGGTTCCCCCTCGCCCAACCTTCTCTGAGTCTTCGGGGTCCATGTGACCTGGCCATTTAGCCCATGGTGTGCAAAAAAGTGCCGCTCAGAGGTAAAACAACCCAACCCAACTAATTTTGGGGTGCTGAATTCAAATATGGCTGTGAAAAATTTGCAGCATGTAAAGTTTTTTTTTAAACTACGGATTGATTTATTTCAAATTTCAATGAATATGCATATCTGGAAAATGAAAAAATAAATGTGACTATTTTATTAAATTGCAACTTAAAACTCATTAATTAATTACGTGATTACAGTGAAAAAAAGTAGGAATATCATAGTTATAGACCACTCAATATAGAGTAGCAAATGAAATAATATTGAAACGCAAAATAAGAAAACATGGTAAGGATCTTTTATACTTACAAGAAGTTCATTTTTGTCTTTTATGCGTTGAGGTATCTTCCTTCTGCAAGAACCAGCAGTAGTCACCAATCATTGTTGGATCCCACCTGTTTTGGTATCTCTTTTCCGTGGTTCGGATCTCTTGGTGAAATCTTTCCCGTTACTCATCACTGACAGCTTCTAAGTTCTTGGGGGGGGGGGGGGGGGGCTCAGTCGGTAGCGCGTCATGCTCGTAATCTGTAGTTCCCAGGTTCGAGTCCCAGCTGCGTTAGCGTTGAGATTTATCTCCGCAAAATTCCCCCGCCCTGCCCACGGTCAGTAGAGGACACCGATGGGCTTGGAAAGGTCGCCGTCCGTCAGATGGGACGTTGAGCCGTGGCCCCGTGTGCGGGAGAGCCATACCCTGTGCACGTTAAAGAACACGCTGGATGGCCTTGATGGGAGACTACTATCTGTCTCCCAACAGCTGTTCCAGTGGGTCCCCTCTCCCAACCTTCTCTGAGCCTTCGGGGTCCATGTGACCTGGCCATTTAGCCTATGGTGGGCAAAAAAGTGCCGCTCAGAGGTAAAACAACCCAGCTCCAGGGAAAAATATGAAAAAGATTCAATATCTGTGTTCAGTACCAAAATTTGATTTTTAAAACTTTGTGTACTTTTACGTAAAGATTCTTTTAGGAAAAATTTAATTGACTCATGCACGCATCTGAGAGTTACGGCGGATTGAGTTCGGTAGAATCGAAAACCTAGTCTTTTCTCGGTCAAATAAACACAGAAACCCATATCTGACTTTCACCCTATCACAAAGGAATTCTAACTATTCCTTTCCTGTCATGCTTGGTCTACTTCTAGAACGGGGTCCTCTGCCGGCGAGGGTCTCGGCACAGGAACTGCAGTTCCACTATTTGCTGAGGTAAAATCGGGAAGCGTAAGACCGTGACCGGCATTTTTGTGAAAGGACATCTGATGTCTAGGCGGCTTTGTATCTTGGTTGACGACCTGCTCTTCCAGGAGTCTTCTTTCACAGTCAGGTTAAAGAAACCGGTAGAGATGGGAGACAGGTGTTCATTACAAGTCAATAGTGTGCTATAGTGAAATAAAAGGTTTTACCACTGGCTAAGTTGGGTCATTCCACTTGTTTAGAAGGCTTTGGGTTGGGTTGTTTTACCTCTGAGCGGTTTCCAGGTTCGAGTCCCAGCTGGGTCAGCGTTGAGACTTATCTTCGCTAAACTTCCCGCCTTGCGCACGGTCAGTAGGGGACACCGATGGGCTTGGAAAGGCTGCCGTCCGTCGCATGGGACGTTAAGCCGTGGTCCCGTGTGAGGGAGAGCCATACCCTGCGCACGTTAAAGAACACGCTGGATGGCCTTGACGGGAGGCTACCATCTGTCTCTCAACAGCTGTTCCAGTGGGTCCCCTCCCCCAACCTTCTCTGAGCCTTCAGGGTCCGTGTGACCTGGCCATTTAGCCTATGGTGTGCAAAAAAGTGCCGCTCAGAGGTAAAACAACCCAACGTTAAAGAACACGCTGGATGGCCTTAACGGGAGGCTACCATCTGTCTCCCAACAGCTGTTCCAGTGGGTCCCCTCCCCCCAACCTTCTCTGAGCCTTCGGGGTCCGTGTGACCTGGTCATTTAGCCCATGGTGTGCAAAAAAAGTGCCGCTCAGAGGTAAAACAATCCAATCCAATCTTCTCAGGACTGGATAACTTTGAAATATTGAATGAATATTGTTTAGGAACATTAGTGATGATTTGAGTGCTGTGAAATTATCCAGTCGAACCGAAATTGGGGCAACATTAAATGTTTTCACTTGAAAGATATATTTTTTTTAAAATCAGATTTAGACAAAGTTGATCTAGATCAGGGTTATCCAACTGAAATTTAGTGAAGAATGATTAAGAAAATATACACTACTCACAAAAATTAGGGGATATTTCATCGCTTCATATTCATTTTGAAAATATCCCCTAATTTTTGTGAGCAGTATATATATTCTTAAAGAGCAGCAGGAAATATACTTTACTGAAAACGAAAAATACATTTCTAATTAGTAATGAACTGGAAACATAGCTATAATTCTTAAACAATAAATGAAATATCTTGATTAAATAAAAAAAATAAATACCCCCTCAAGCAGCTGCTTGCCACAGAGGTCTGACAGGAGCCTGTCAATTTATATGCCATAGTAGAAGGTCTGAGAGGATGGCAGGACCTCAGAAGCGTGTACAGCAACTGTATACTCTCCAGTTACCGTTCACAGCAAACTAGACCGAAATTGGGGCAACATTAAATGTTTTCACTTGAAAGATATATATTTTTTAGAGCGTGTGCAGTTACTGCACACGCTCCAGTTTGCTGTGAACGGTAACTGCACACGCTCCAGTTTGCTGTGAACGGTAACTACACACTCTCAATGTTTCTGTGAGTGGGCCCACACGATCCAGGTTTTTGTGAGCTCACACGATCCAATGTGCTGTGAACATCAACCGCAACCGCTCCAGTTTGCCGTGAACGGTAACTGCACACGCTCAATATTTCTGTGAGTGTGCCCACACGATTCAGGTTTTTGTGAGCTCACACGATCCAATGTGCTGTGAACAACAACCGCAACCGCTCCAGTTTGCTGTGAACGGTAACTGCACACGCTCAATATTTCTGTGAGTGGGCCCACACGATCCAATGTGCTGTGAACATCAACCGCAACCGCTCCAGTTTGCTGTGAACGGTAACTGCACACGCTCAATATTTCTGTGAGTGGGCCCACACGATCCAGGTTTTTTTGAGCTCACACGATCCAATGTGCTGTGAACATCAACCGCAACCGCTCCAGTTTGCTGTGAACGGTAACTGCACACGCTCAATATTTCTGTGAGTGGGCCCACACGATCCAGGTTTTTGTGAGCTCACACGATCTAATGTAAATAAAAATAAATACCCCCTCAAGCAGCTGCTTGCCACAGAGGTCTGACAGGAGCCTGTCAGTTTATATGCCATAGTAGAAGCTCTGAGAGGATGGCAGGCCCTCAGCAGAAAAACGATACAAACAGCCATGCCTTACCCGGGGCTCGAACCCAGGTCCCTTAGATCAGTAGCCAAGCGCGCTAACCACTCGGCCATGGGACAGCAATATCTTGATTACAAAACAAAAATATACGTTTTTAGTGATAAAATGAAATGGCAAAATCGTTTAGGCTGCTCCTAAAAGTGTTTGGTCAAAAATTTAGAAGAAATGAGCCAGATTCTGAATATTGATTATTTGTTTTATGAACCACGTGCTGGACATGCCTAATCTAGTCGCTTGATTTTTTTTTTAATCTATAAAAATATTTATTTACGAAGTTAGGAAACTTCGAATTCGGGCTTCAACATTTGTGTTACCTTACACGGTAAAATACAATTTTTCGTTAATTAATGATCACTGAGCAACAAAACGGCATGCAATCTTCATTAGCATTAATATCATCAACCACTCATAAATTCACTTATAGAATATATAAAAGTTTGATAATCTTGATCGTACGTACATTTTTATCCATTCTTTCAGGTATGTAGACAGCAAAATTTCGAGAGGAAACTGGAATTTAAAAAATTTTTATAAAGGCACAATATCTTCTATTTACTGCTAGGAATGTACATGATTACCGTAAAAGAATATTAAGTAACTTAAAAGCCTCTAATTCCGGGGCGGGGGTGGCTCAGTCGGTAGCGCGCCAGGCTCGTAATCTGTAGATCCCAGGTTCGAGTCCCAGCTGGGTCAGCGTTGAGATTTATCTATGCAAAATTCTCCGCCCTGCCCAAGGTCAGTAGGGGACACCGATGGGCTTCGAAAGGCCGCCGTCCGTCGGATGGGACGTTAAGCCGTGGTCCCGTGTGCGGGAGAGACATACCCTGTACACGTTAAAGAACACGCTTGATGGCCTTGACGGGGGGCTACCATCTGTCTCCGAACAGCTGTTCCAGTGGGTCCCCTCCCCCAACCTTCTCTGAGCCTTCGGGGTCCATGTGACCCGGACATTTAGCCCATGGTGTGCAAAAAAGTGCAGCTCAGAGGTAAAACAAC
Organism: Ryuthela nishihirai; assembly: GCA_038380435.1. NCBI lineage: Eukaryota > Metazoa > Arthropoda > Arachnida > Araneae > Heptathelidae > Ryuthela > Ryuthela nishihirai. Next base: position 1,045,406 of record JAWZYU010000002.1, on the reverse strand, counting down.
CCAACCCTTATGACACATTATTGCGTGAGATATTTCAACTTCCATAATACTTTAAATACTAAATAAATATTCTTGAAAATCGGATTTTGAATAGATTTGATTATGATCTTTATCTTCAGTCACATTTTTCCATTAAATAATGCATATTTCAGAAGTTATAGACTTTCGAAATTAGATCCCCTAAGACATAACTTAGATATTCTCTAACAGTTTGGTACGGCGACGTATTATTTACCAATGTCTACACATGGTCCACGTTCTGTTCTGTCTGCTTGATACCATAATATAACCCATCCACTACAGACCCTCCTAGTTAGCCATCAATGCGTGCCCGTTTGGGCAAAGGCTACGAGAGTTGCATGTCCCCTCGTTTATTGCTGGGCATGTGTCCTTGGCGGACTGCGCGTCCTGGTTACTATGACAACCGCCGGAGTAAATCTATCTGTCCGCTGCTGCTCCGAGTTTGGCTTGGTGGACAGTGCATTCCGAGCTGGCAGAATGCAGGAAGGCTGCAGAATTAATGGCAGGATATCACTTGCTAACTTCAACACGTCTGTAGTCTTCGTGTAACCTGTCCATTTAATAATCTGGGGCTTCGGATTAAATTGAGATAGTGATTAGTTTGGCAGCCTGCACCTTACAACGGATAAATTGAAATCTGCGATTTGCACAAAACCAGAGGGATACTGCTTATCTGCGAATGGATTATATCTAGAGGAATATTGCCTTGTTGTGAATGTTTGCGACGGTTGGTAGAAAATAAGTCTGGCTGTGATATAAAATGAACAGCTGTTTTGGAATAATTTCAAATTTCATCTTCTCGAATAGATTATAACGAAGAAAATTAATTTCGCCTTAAGCAGCCACTTCACACAAAATAAGTAACAGGAGCCAGTCAATAGACCCAGATGTATTAAAAAAAATTGGGAAGGAATGAAAAAGAGGCTTTGGATTGGCGGCACTTTTTTGCACACCATGGGCTAAATGGCCAGGTCACATGGACCCCGAAGGCTCAGAGAAGGTTGGGGGAGGGGACCCACTGGAACAGCTGTTGGGAGACAGATGGTAGCCTCCCGTCAAGGCCATCCAGCGTGTTCTTTAACGTTGGGTTGTTTTACCTCTGAGCGGCACTTTTTTGCACACCATGGGCTAAATGGCCAGGTCACATTGACACCGAAGGCCCAGAGAAGGTTGGGGGAGGGGACCCACTGGAACAGCTGTTGGGAGACAGATGGTAGCCTCCCGTCAAGGCCATCCAGCGTGTTCTTTAACGTTGGGTTGTTTTACCTCTGAGCGGCACTTTTTTGCACACCATGGGCTAAATGGCCAGGTCACATTGACACCGAAGGCTCAGAGAAGGTTGGGGGAGGGGACCCACTGGAACAGCTGTTGGGAGACAGATGGTAGCCTCCCGTCAAGGCCATCCAGCGTGTTCTTTGACGTGCACAGGGTATGTCTCTCCCGCACACGGGGCCACGGCTTAACGTCCCATCCGACGGACGGCGGCCTTTCCAATCCCCTCGGTGTCCCCTACTGACCGTGGGTAGGGCTGGGAATTTTGCGGAGATAAATCTCAATGCTGACCCAGCTGGGACTCGAACCTGGGAACTACAGATTACGAGCCTGGCGTGCTACCGACTGAGCCACCCCCGCCCCGCATCGACAGGAAAGATATCTCTTTCTTAATAATCATATTATGAGCCATAATAATAAAAAAAAAACAGCTTTGAGGTGATTGTAGAACTATACTAATAAACATTATTTGTCTTTTTTTCATCCTTACTTTCTCGCGACGTGAAGGAATTTAAGAACGCTATTTTCAAACGAGACACAATAAAACGTCGTACACCAACACGTTCTTCTCCTCGCGGTTGTAAGACTCGGTGGCTCTTTTCTCGCGAAAAAAATCCCTTTCCACGAACATAGAAGCTAGGGTGAAATAAATAAAAGGAGGGTAGTCATACTCGATAATTTCCTCTTCCAGTGTAAATATTCGGAAAATTGTTTACTTTTGTTAGCCTAGGGCATAACTTCGCTCTCTAAGAAGGCGGAAATTAGTTTATCTCTTAAGGCTCTTCCTCTAGTCTGTAGAGGTAGTTAGAACAACAAAAAAAAGGCGAAAGTTAAAAAGGACAAAGATTCCTGTCAAAAAATGAAGAGGCAACAGCTTCCTTTTGGAGTCGGTGTGTCAACAGTGGATGAAATATCGCTCCGATTTTCAATACCGTAGCAGCGTTTCACTGGTGGGGTTTTGAAAGACCGCCGCCGTTGGATGGGATGTTAAGCCGTGGTCCCGTGTGCGGGAGAGCCTATGCACGTTAAAGAGTTGGGTTGTTTTACCTCTGAGCGGCACTTTATTGCACACCATGGGCTAAATGGCCAGGTCACATTGACCCCGAAGGCTCAGAGAAGGTTGGGGGAGGGGACCCACTGGAACAGCTGTTGGGAGACATTTTTGTTTGTTTGGTTTGTTTTACCTCTGAGCGGCACTTTTTTGCACACCATGGGCTAAATGGCCAGGCCACATGGACCCCAAAGGCTCAGAGAAGGTTGGGGGAGGGGACCCACTGGAACAGCTGTTGGGAGACAGATGGTAGCCTCCCGTCAAGGCCATCCAGCGTGTTCTTTAACGTGCACAGGGTATGGCTCTCCCGCACACGGGGCCACGGCTTAACGTCCCATCCGACGGACGGCGACCTTTCCAAACCCATCGGTGTCCCCTACTGACCGTGGGCAGGGCGGGGAATTTTGCGGAGATAAATCTCAACGCTGACCCAGCTGGGACTCGAACCTGGGAACTACAGATTACGAGCCTGGCGCGCTACCGACTGAGCCACCCCCGCCCCCGGGAGACAGATGGTAGCCTCCCGTCAAGGCCATCCAGCGTGTTCTTTAACGTTGGGTTGTTTTACCTCTGAGCGGCACTTTTTTGCACACCATGGGCTAAATGGCCAGGTCACATGGACCCCAAGGCTCAGAGAAGGTTGGGGGAGGGGACCCACTGGAACAGCTGTTGAGAGACAGATGGTAGCCTCCCGTCAAGGCCATCCAGCGTGTTCTTTAACGTGCACTGGGTATGGCTCTCCCGCACACGGAGCCACGGCTTAACGTCCCATCCGATGGACGGCGACCTTTCCAAGCCCATCGGTGTCCCCTACTGACTGTGGGCAGGGCGAGGAATTTTGTGGAGATAAATCTCAACGCTGACCCAGCTGGGACTCGAACCTGGGAACTACAGATTACGAGCCTTGCGTGCTACCGACGGAGCCACCCCCGCCCCTAATACAGTTAGAGAAGTGGACTTGCATTCGGATAGTCAGTCGGCATTATATGCGTTACAGAGAATAAATCATAAAAATCCAACAGTGGATAAAATTAAAAGAACAATAACCGAACTTGAAGATGATAGGAAGATATACTTCCACTGGGTAAAGAGCCATCAAGGCTGTATTGGAAATGAGTTAGCAGACGAACATACAAAGAAAGCATGCAGAAGAATACAAGTAGATATTGAAGTGCTTATTTCAAAAGATTTGGGTTGGGTTGTTTTACCTCTGAGCGGCACTTTTTTGCACACCATGGGCTAAATGACCAGGTCACAAGGACCCCGAAGGCTCAGAGAAGGTTGGGGGAGGGGAACCATTGGAACAGCTGTTGGGAGACAGATGGTAGCCTCCCGTCAAGGCCATCCAGCGTGTTCTTTAACGTGCACAGGGTATGACTCTCCCGCACACGGGGCCACGGCTTAATGTCCCATCCAACGGACGGCGGCCTTTCCAAACCCATCGGCGTCCCCTACTGACCGTGGGAGGGGCGGGGAATTTTGCGGAGATAAATCTCAACGCTGACCCAGCTGGGACTCGAACCTGGGAACTATAGATTACGAGCCTGACGTACTACCGACTGAGCCACCCCCGCCCCAGAGTTCAGAGAAGATTGGGGTAGGAAACCCAGTCAACAGCTGTTACAAAACCTGTGATGTTAAACAACATGCTGGATGGCCTTGACGGAAGGCCATCCAGCGTGTTCTTTAACGTGCACAGGGTATGGCTCTCAGGCACACGGGGCCACGGCTTAACGTCCCATCCGACGGACGGCGGCCTTTCCAAGCCCATCGGTGTCTCATCTCTGACTAAGGCAGGGTGAGAGTTAGCAGAGATAAATCGGAACACTGTCTTAGTTGGGACTCGAACATGGTAACTGAAGATAATGAGTCTGATGCGCTACTGGCAGAGCCACTTTCCACTCCAAACCGTTTTTGGCACGGTCCAATTTAGCCTTAAATCCCATAAAATCCCAAAACGACGACCATCTTTTAAGGACTCGTTCAGAAAATGACTTTCTTCATCCGAGGATCTTGCCTCGTCAAAAAAGGAGCTAAGGAGAGGATGCCAAATGGGACGAATGCTCAGTGCCATTTCACGAGGAGCAGCTGAACGTCTGCCGCATTTGAAACAGAGCCAGTTGTAATGAGAAACATTACGTGCTAAGTTGTTGTCCTCGAATTCGTTTCTTCGCTCTTACTTGTTGTACACCCTGGGGCAACTTTTTCTCTCCGAGCATTACAAGTCTCTTTCTCTCCGAGCATTACAAGTCTCTTTCTCGGCATCTCGGCCTTAATTTGCTCGCTTTGTGTTACGCCTCCAAATTCTGACCTCTCAATTCCTTGATCATATTTTATCTCGACTTGGATGAAAACTGGTATTGGTGGAGGTTTTCAATTCGGAAAAATAGAAAGCGTTATCCTACGATATAGTTAACCTTGGAGGGGCGGGGGTGGCTCAGTCGGTAGCGCGCCAGGCTCATAATCTATATTTCCCAGGTTCGAGTCCCAGCTGGGTCAGCGTTGAGATTTATCTCCGCAAAACTCTCCGCCCTGCCCACGGTCAGTAGGGGACACCGATGGGCTTGGAAAGGCCGCCGTCCGTCGGATGGGACCTTAAGCCGTGGCTTCGTGTGCGGGAGAGCCATACCCTGTGCACGTTAAAGAACACGCTGGATGGCCTTGACGGGAGGTTACCATCTGTCTCCCAACAGCTGTTCCAGTGGGTCCCCTGCCCCAAACTTCTCTGAGCCTTCGAGGTCCTTGTGACCTGGCCATTTAGCCCATGGTGTGCAAAAAAGTGCCGCTCAGAGGTAAAACAACCCAACGTTAAAGAACACGCTGGATGGCCTTGAAGGGAGGCTACCATCTGTCTCCCAACAGCTGTTCCAGTTGGTCCCCTCCCCCAACCTTCTCTGAGCCTTTGGGGTCCATGTGACCTGGCCATTTAGCCCATGGTGTGCAAAAAAAGTGCCGCTCAGTGGTAAAACAACCCAACGTTAAAGAACACGCTGGATGGCCTTGACGGGAGGCTACCATCTGTCTCCCAACAGCTGTTCCAGTGGGTCCCCTCCCCCAACCTTCTCTGAGCCTTTGGGGTCCTTGTGACCTGGCCATTTAGCCCATGGTGTGCAAAAAAGTGCCGCTCAGAGGTAAAACAACCCAACGTTAAAGAACACGCTGGATGGCCTTGACGGGAGACTACCATCTGTCTCCCAACAGCTGTTCCAGTGGGTCCCGTCCCCCAACCTTCTCTGAGCCTTTGGGGTCCATGTGACCTGTCCATTTAGCCCATGGTGTGCAAAAAAGTGCCGCTCAGAGGAACCAACCCGAATTATGTCAGTCACCAGTCGTGACAATTCAATACGCTCGATTGCGAAATCAATCGACTACACAAAAATTCTCTAAAGTCAGGATCTCGAATCTTCAGGATTCACTTCAGTCATCACGTGGATGAAAGAAATGCTGGACGTGGACTGAGTTCTAAAGAATTAAAGAAAATCATACGAAAATACACCTAAGAACAAAACCATTGATACTTCCACCTTTATTAAAGACACGTCTTCTATCCCACGCTGCAACAGAACTCCCTCACTCCTTCATTGCTGTTATCTAGTCCAAACTCCATCGCAGATAACCCAAGTTCCTTTTCCTGACAAGCGCGAGTTTGTCTACAGCACTTCAGTGGAGCCGCTGCCTCGTTCGGTGATGAGTTCTTTCCACGTTTTCCAAGATGCCAGAAAGTGCGTGGATGTGTGTGTGTGTTCACCTGCCTACTCTCCTCTCTCATCACCCCCTCCTCTCCTCCTCTTTCCCCTCCCCATCGCTAACCCTCCTCCCTCGCTCCACAAGCACTCTTGCATCTGGAGCTTCTATTTCCGGGGCTGATGCACAGAATGCCTCATGCCCCGTGGTTGTACGCGCCACCTCCAATTTGGCGGGTACTCCTCCCCCCTCCTGCCTGCGTTTCCCCCAGCCTGTGTCAATAATTCAATTTGTGAACAATGATGAGCGGGAGGGTAGGAAGGGAAAGCTCGCAAACCCGCCCTGACCCCAATCGATGTGGGCGCGAGAGACGCCTGCTCGCGGTGTGTGTGCCACAGCGAGAATATATTGATCCTCGCTTACTGCTTGCACCAGCCCTTGATTAGGGAGAAGACTAATGCATGCCAAGCTCAGTGGGGAACTGAAAATCCCTATTTCCTATTTACTTCGGGAATAATTCGTCGACGAAGTCCACACACAGACTCTTCCAATGCAGAAAGATCGAGGAATTGCCTGTGCACGTGGGAGTGAACGAAGGAATAGTTCGTAAGGTGGTTTTCCTTCACGGCAAGGAACTGACTGACTTTGGACGTGTTCCTTCGCTCGGGCGTGATATTAGAATCGTTAGGTGGATCCAAAGATCCTAAAAATATTGAGGAACCTCTTCGATTGTGGATGACGAGGATTATATTCTCTTTTTTTATTGACATCGGAGAGGTGAAAAATAACGAGATGAAAAAAAAAGGTACGTCTAAAATATCGATAGCTTCGGTATCAAAACGTTAATGTATCGATGTCTGGGAAAAGCTCTGTTTACAAAATAATAATATTTTCATACGTGTTGCTTAATAAGAAATATTTTTTGAATATCATTTGTTTCCTTTTTCTTCAAATCATTTATTTTTTCAAATATTGCAAATAAATGACTTCTGTTTACAGAGTTCGAGTCCCAGCTGGGTGAGGGTTGAGATTTATCTCCGCAAAATTCCCCGCCCTGCCCACGGTCAATAGGGGACACCGATAGGTTTGGAAAGGCCACCGTCCGTCGTATGGGACGTTAAGCCGCGGCCCCGTGTGCGGGAGAGCCATACCCTGTGCACGTTAAAGAACACGCTGGATGGCCTTGATGGGAGGCTACCATCTGTCTCCCAACAGCTGTTCCAGTGTGTCCCCTCCCCCAACCTCCTCTGAGCCTTCGGGGTCCATGTGATCTGGCCATTTAGCCCGTGGTGTGCAAAAAAGTGGCGCTCATAGGTAAAACAACCCAACGTTTAAGAACACGCTGGAATATCCTTGACGGGAGGCTACCATCTGTCTCCCAACAGTTGTTCTAATGCGTCCCCTCCCCTAACCTTCTCTGAGCCTTCGGGGTCCATCATGACCTGGCCATTTAGCCCGTGGTGTGCAAAAAAGTGCCGCTCATAGGTAAAACAACCCAACGTTTAAGAACACGCTGGAATATCCTCGACGGGAGGCTACCATCTGTCTCCCAACAGCTGTTCCAGTGGGTCCCCTCCCCTAACCTTCTCTGAGTCTTCGGGGTCCATGTGACCTGGCCATTTAGCCCATGGTGTGCAAAAAAGTGTCGCTCAGAGGTAAAACAAACCCAACCCAACTGTGTTTACAGATATTCCTCGAAGATAACAGCTTATCTGTGTCGTGTCCCTCTAATTTGTATATTTTTATTTATTGTTGTATTTTATTGTATTTTTGTTATTGTAGATATTGTTATGTATAGAGTTTGTTCTTGGAAGTGTTGTTGGGGGGGTGTGACTCATATATGTTGTTTTCGGGTCTAAGCTGGCCGCCTGCCTGAGATCACGGGTTCCAGAAGCCTTTTATGGCCTTTTTACAACTAGCCTGGGTGCGTCACCAATGTCGGCGCAGGAGGCGAGAACGGAATAATGAAACAAGTTTGGAGCGTGGCTGTCGAGCGAGAAAGTCGTTTTGAACACCCGTCAAAAGGACACAGCTCTTACTCAAAGGAAACCCTTAACGAGAGGGTTCGATTCTAAGTGAAAAACGAGATTCGTGGTGAATCTGATACAGTTCTGTGGATGCAGTGTGAACCACATTGTAGACGTTTTGAACACGCGTCAAAAGGACACCGCCCTTACTCAAAGGAAACCCTTAACGAGAGGGTTCGATTCTAAGTGAGAATCGAGATTCTTGGTGAATCTGATACAATTCTGTGGATGCAGTGTGAACCACATTGTAGACGTTTTGAACACGCGTCAAAAGGACACCGCTCTTACTCAAAGGAAACCCTTAACGAGAGGGTTCGATTCTAAGTGAGAATCGAGATTCTTGGTGAATCTGATACAGTTCTGTGGATTCAGTGTGAACCACATTGTAGACATTTTGAACACGCGTCAAAAGGATGCAGCCCTTACTCAAAGGAAACCCTTAACGAGAGCGTTCGATTCTAAGTGAGAATCGAGATTCTTGGTGAATCTGATACAGTTCTGTGGATTCAGTGTGAACCACATTGTAGACGTTTTGAACACGCGTCAAAACGACACCGCCCTTACTCAAAGGAAACCCTTAACGAGAGGGTTCGATTCTAAGTGAGAATCGAGATTCTTGGTGAATCTGATACATTTCTGTGGATTCAGTGTGAACCACATTGTAGACATTTTGAACACGCGTCAAAAGGACGCAGCCCTTACTCAAAGGAAACCCTTAACGAGAGCGTTCGATTCTAAGTGAAAAACGAGATTCTTGGTGAATCTGATACAGTTCTGTGGATGCAGTGTGAACCACATTGTAGACGTTTTGAACACGCGTCAAAAGGACACCGCCCTTACTCAAAGGAAACCCTTAACGAGAGGGTTCGATTCTAAGTGAGAATCGAGATTCTTGGTGAATCTGATACAGTTCTGTGGATTCAGTGTGAACCACATTGTAGACATTTTGAACACGCGTCAATAGGACGCAGCCCTTACTCAAAGGAAACCCTTAACGAGAGCGTTCGATTCTAAGTGAAAAACGAGATTCTTGGTGAATCTGATACAGTTCTGTGGATGCAGTGTGAACCACATTGTAGACGTTTTGAACACGCGTCAAAAGGACACCGCCCTTACTCAAAGGAAACCCTTAACGAGAGGGTTCGATTCTAAGTGAGAATCGAGATTCTTGGTGAATCTGATACAGTTCTGTGGATTCAGTGTGAACCACATTGTAGACGTTTTTAACACGCGTCAAAACGACACCGCCCTTACTCAAAGGAAACCCTTAACGAGAGCGTTCGATTCTAAGTGAGAATCGAGATTCTTGGTGAATCTGATACAGTTCTGCGGATTCAGTGTGAACCACATTGTAGACGTTTTGAACACGCGTCAAAAGGACACAGCCCTTACTCAAAGGAAACCCTTAATGAGAGTGTTCGATTCTAAGTGAGAATCGAGATTCTTGGTGAATCTGATACAATTCTGTGGATGCAGTGTGAACCACATTGTAGACGTTTTTAACACGCGTCAAAACGACACCGCCCTTACTCAAAGGAAACCCTTAACGAGAGGGTTCGATTCTAAGTGAGAATCGAGATTCTTGGTGAATCTGATACAGTTCTGTGGATTCAGTGTGAACCACATTGTAGACATTTTGAACACGCGTCAAAAGGACGCAGCCCTTACTCAAAGGAAACCCTTAACGAGAGCGTTCGATTCTAAGTGAAAAACGAGATTCTTGGTGAATCTGATACAGTTCTGTGGATGCAGTGTGAACCACATTGTAGACGTTTTGAACACGCGTCAAAAGGACACCGCCCTTACTCAAAGGAAACCCTTAACGAGAGGGTTCGATTCTAAGTGAGAATCGAGATTCTTGGTGAATCTGATACAGTTCTGTGGATTCAGTGTGAACCACATTGTAGACGTTTTGAACACGCGTCAAAAGGACACAGCCCTTACTCAAAGGAAACCCTTAATGAGAGTGTTCGATTCTAAGTGAGAATCGAGATTCTTGGTGAATCTGATACAATTCTGTGGATGCAGTGTGAACCACATTGTAGACGTTTTTAACACGCGTCAAAACGACACCGCCCTTACTCAAAGGAAACCCTTAACGAGAGGGTTCGATTCTAAGTGAGAATCGAGATTCTTGGTGAATCTGATACAGTTCTGTGGATTCAGTGTGAACCACATTGTAGACAAAGATTCATTATCCTTTCGCCGAGTTTGAGGTGGGTAAAGCGAGAATCTGCAATGTGTGCGGTTCTCCACCTCATTGTGGAATGGTTTACAGCAGCAAAGGCATACGGGTTGGGTTGTTTTACCTCTGAGCAGCACTTTTTTGCACACCATGGGCTAAATGGTCAGGTCACATGGACCCCGAAGGCTCAGAGAAGGTGGGGGGAGGGGACCCACTGGAACAGCTGTTGGGAGACAGATGCCTCTCGTCAAGGCCATCCAGTGTGTTCTTTAACGTTGGGTTGTTTTACCTCTGATCGGCACTTTTTTGCACACCATGGGCTAAATGGTCAGGTCACATGTACCCCGAAGGCTCAGAGAAGGTGGGGGGAGGGGACCCACTGGAACAGCTGTTGGGAGACAGACGGTTATTTCACTCCTGGAAAAATGTAGGAAAAATTAATCTAGGTAAAATAGTATTCACCAAAAATTAATGATTCTTTCTTTAAAGAAGTGTATATATTGGTGTGTGTTTTTTTGTCGGAAGCATTTAATTTATTTTTATAAAATTATGGAAAAAAAACTTTTTTTTCCATAATTTTTCCAAAACTTTTTTTTCCATAATTTCATAAAAATACTTTCGGTACATTTCTGCTCCTGAATTCAGAAAAAAAAATTTAACAATAAGTTTCTTATTTTCGTTTTTCGGGAGCCCTTAGTTGTATAGTGGTGTGATGTACTTGTACAGTCGCTCAAAAAATATCCGAACACTATATGTTGATTACAGAATTCAGAAAAAATGACTGGCAACGTTTTTTTTCAGAAATTAGTGATCTGGCAACCTTGGTGTTCTAAAAAAATTGTTGCCAGATATTTTTTATGAATTCTGTAATCAACTATAGTGTTCGGACACTTTTTTGAACGACTGTATGCATGATTCACTATTTGCAAATTGAAGCAATGGTATTTTTGGGCCCCGCTAGAAATATCCCCCCCCCCCCCTCTCCTCCTGGAAAAATTTCTGCCAGTGCCCATTGAGGAATATTTGAAGATCACTGGAATTGGGGGCAAAAAAATCAAACAAACATATGTGTATATTGCATTAACAAAAACAAATCGAATAAAAGTTATATATTTACATACCTATTGACAGCAACGCGAAACAGTAGCCTTTTTATTTAAAGAAAATATATAAAAAAAATACCCCCCTCAAGCAACTGGTTGCCACAGTAGTCTGACAGGGTTGGGTTGTTTTACCTCTGAGAGGCACTTTTTTGCACACCATGGGCTAAATGGCCAGGTCATATGCACCCCGAAGGCTCAGAGAAGGTTGAGGGAGGGGACCCACTGGAACAGCTGTTGGGATACAGATGGTAGCTCCCCGTCAAGGCCATCGAGCGTGTTCTTTAACGTGCACAGGGTATGGCTCTCCCGCACACGGGACCACGTCTTAACGTCCCATCCGACGGACGGCGGTCTTTCCAAGCCCATCTTTGTCCCCTACTGACCGTGGGCAGGGCGGGGAATTTTGCGGAGATAAATCTCAACGCTGACCCAGCTGGGACTCGAACCTGGGAACTACAGATTACGAGCCTGGCGCGCTACCGATTGAGCCACCCCCGCCCCCAAGTCTGACAGGAGACTGTCATTTTAAGATATAACTGTGAGGTAAAACACGTGAAACGCAGACAACTTTCAAACAATTGACAATAAAACGTTACAGAATTTTTCCAGTTAATGAAACTTAATAAAGACATTTTAATGTTTTTTTTCAATTAAAAATCAAAAGCTTTGAATGAGGTCATCCCTGGCAAAAAACGCTAATAAAGTGTTCGGTTCAGGCAAACAAGAGCGTGCAACACCTGTAGCAGTGACCAGTCATTCATAATCAGGGTTCGACATCATCTCGCATCCACGTGATACAGACTGGAGTCTCTGCATGCAATGATGTCACAGCTGATGGAAGCTCGGGGCTCCCGTATCGCAGTGAGGGTTACGGGCCGAAGCGGTCCACTGAAAGCAGTGACCGACTAGCCTCGATTCAGGTTAGATTTTTTCATGCCAGAGAAAAGCTGAATTTTGATCTCAACTTATTCTCTCACCTTTCTCTGACCACAGAAGGAGAACTCTTAAGCTCTTTAGAAAGATTACCGACCAAAAAGAAGGCAACTGTTCAAAAGTCTTTATCTCCTATTTATCCTTGAATAACCGATCAAAGAGAAGATAACTGTTCAAAGTCCTTTTGTCCTATTTATTCTGGGCGTAATTTTGAATAACTGATCAAAGAGAAGATAACTGTTCAAAGTCCTTTTGTCCTATTTATTCTGGGCGTAATTTTGAATAACTGATCAAAGAGAAGATAACTGTTCAAAGTCCTTGTGTCCTATTTATCCTGGGCGTAATTTTGAATAAACTGTTCAAAGTCCTTTTGTCCTATTTATTCTGGGCGTAATTTTGAATAACTGATCAAAGAGAAGATAACTGTTCAAAGTCCTTTTGTCCTATTTATTCTGGGCGTAATTTTGAATAACTGATCAAAGAGAAGATAACTGTTCAAAGTCCTTGTGTCCTATTTATCCTGGGCGTAATTTTGAATAACTGATCAAACAGAAGATAACTGTTCAAAGTCCTTGTGTCCTATTTATCCTGGGCGTAATTTTGAATAACTGATCAAAGAGAAGATAACTGTTCAAAGTCCTTGTGTCCTATTTATCCTGGGGGTAATTTGGAATAACTGATCAAAGAGAAGATAACTGTTCAAAGTCCTTGTGTCCTATTTATCCTGGGCGTAATTTTGAATAACTGATCAAAGAGAAGATAACTGTTCAAAGTCCTTGTGTCCTATTTATCCTGGGCGTAATTTGGAATAACTGATCAAAGAGAAGATAACTGTTCAAAGTCCTTGTGTCCTCTTTATCCTGGGGTAATTTGGAATAACTGATCAAAAAGAAGATAACTGTTCAAAGTCCTTGTGTCCTATTTATCCTGGGCGTAATTTTGAATAACTGATCAAAGAGAAGATAACTGTTCAAAGTCCTTGTGTCCTATTTATCCTGGGGGTAATTTGGAATAACTGATCAAAGAGAAGATAACTGTTCAAAGTCCTTGTGTCCTATTTATCCTGGGGGTAATTTTGAATAACCGATCAAAGAGAAGATAACTGTTCAAAGTCCTTGTGTCCTATTTATCCTGGGGGTAATTTGGAATAACTGATCAAAGAGAAGATAACTGTTCAAAGTCCTTGTGTCCTATTTATCCTGGGCGTAATTTTGAATAACTGATCAAAGAGAAGATAACTGTTCAAAGTCCTTGTGTCCTATTTATCCTGGGCGTAATTTGGAATAACTGATCAAAGAGAAGATAACTGTTCAAAGTCCTTGTGTCCTCTTTATCCTGGGGTAATTTGGAATAACTGATCAAAAAGAAGATAACTGTTCAAAGTCCTTGTGTCCTATTTATCCTGGGCGTAATTTTGAATAACTGATCAAAGAGAAGATAACTGTTCAAAGTCCTTGTGTCCTATTTATCCTGGGGGTAATTTGGAATAACTGATCAAAGAGAAGATAACTGTTCAAAGTCCTTGTGTCCTATTTATCCTGGGCGTAATTTTGAATAACCGATCAAAGAGAAGATAACTGTTCCAAGTCCTTGTGTCCTATTTATCCTGGGCGTAATTTTGAATAACTGATCAAAGAAAAGATAACTGTTCCAAGTCCTTGTGTCCTATTTATCCTGGGCGTAATTTCGAATAACTGATCAAACAGAAGATAACTGTTCAAAGTCCTTGTAAATTTATTATGCATTTATTCTGGGCGTAATTTTGAATAATAAGAGTAATTTTGATAAAAGAGAAGATAACTGTTCAAATAACTGATCAAAGAGAAGATAACTGTTCAAAGTCCTTGTGTCCTATTTATCCTGGGCGTAATTTTGAATAACTGATCAAAGACAAGATAACTGTTCAAAGTCCTTGTGTCCTATTTATCCTGGGCGTAATTTTGAATAACAGATCAAAGAGAAGATAACTGTTCAAAGTCCTTGTGTCCTCTTTATCCTGGGCGTAATTTTGAATAACCGATCAAAGAGAAGATAACTGTTCCAAGTCCTTGTGTCCTATTTATCCTGGGGGTAATTTTAAATAACTGATCAAAGAGAAGATAACTGTTAAAAGTCCTTGTGTCCTATTTATCCTGGGGGTGATTTTGAATAACTGATGAAACAGAAGATAACTGTTCAAAGTCCTTGTGTCCTATTTATCCTGGGCGTAATTTTGAATAACTGATCAAAGAGAAGATAACTGTTCAAAGTCCTTGTGTCCTATTTATCCTGGGCGTAATTTTGAATAACTGATCAAAGAGAAGATAACTGTTCAAAGTCCTTGTGTCCTATTTATCCTGGGGGTAATTTTGAATAACCGATCAAAGAGAAGATAACTGTTCCAAGTCCTTGTGTCCTATTTATCCTGGGTGTAAATTTAAATAACTGATCAAAGAGAAGATAAGTGTTCAAAGTCCTTGTGTCCTATTTATCCTGGGGGTAATTTGGAATAACTGATCAAAGAGAAGATAACTGTTCAAAGTCCTTGTGTCCTATTTTTCCTGGGCGTAATTTTAAATAACTGATCAAAGAGAAGATAACTGTTCAAAGTCCTTGTGTCCTATTTATCCTGGGGGTAATTTGGAATAACTGATCAAAGAGAAGATAACTGTTCAAAGTCCTTGTGTCCTATTTATCCTGGGCGTAATTTTGAATAACTGATCAAAGAGAAGATAACTGTTCAAAGTCCTTGTGTTCTATTTATCGTGGGCGTAATTTTGAATAACTGATCAAAGAGAAGATAACTGTTCAAAGTCCTTGTGTCCTATTTATCCTGGGCGTAATTTTGAATAACCGATCAAAGAGAAGATAACTGTTCAAAGTCCTTGTGTCCTATTTTTCCTGGGCGTAATTTTAAATAACTGATCAAAGAGAAGATAACTGTTCAAAGTCCTTGTGTAATATTTATCCTGGGGGTAATTTTGAATAACTGATCAAACAGAAGATAACTGTTCAAAGTCCTTGTGTCCCATTTAACCTAGGCGTAATTTTGAATAACCGATGGAAGAAAAGATAACTGTTCAAATTCCTTGTGTCCTATTTATCCTGGGCGTAATTTTGAATAACCGTTCAAAGAGAAGATAACAGTTCAAATTCCTTGTGTCCTATTTATCCTAGGCGTAATTTTGAATAACTGATCAAAGAGAGGATAACTGTTTCAAGTCCTTGTGTCCTATTTATCCTGGGCGTAATTTTGAATAACTGATCAAAGAGAAGATAACTGTTCAAAGTCCTTGTGTCCTATTTATCCTGGGGGTAATTTGGAATAACTGATCAAAGAGAAGATAACTGTTCAAAGTCCTTGTGTCCTATTTATCCTGGGCGTAATTTTGAATAACTGATCAAAGAGAAGATAACTGTTCAAAGTCCTTGTGTCCTATTTATCCTGGGCGTAATTTTGAATAACTGATCAAAGAGAAGATAACTGTTCAAAGTCCTTGTGTCCTCTTTATTCTGGGGTAATTTGGAATAACTGATCAAAGAGAAGATAACTGTTCAAAGTCCTTGTGTCCTATTTATCCTGGGCGTAATTTTGAATAACTGATCAAAGAGAAGATAACTGTTCAAAGTCCTTGTGTCCTATTTATCCTGGGGTAATTTGGAATAACTGATCAAAGAGAAGATAACTGTTCAAAGTCCTTGTGTCCTATTTATCCTGGGCGTAATTTTGAATAACTGATCAAAGAGAAGATAACTGTTCAAAGTCCTTGTGTCCTATTTATCCTGGGGGTAATTTGGAATAACTGATCAAACAGAAGATAACTGTTCAAAGTCCTTGTGTCCTATTTATCCTGGGCGTAATTTTGAATAACCGATCAAAGAGAAGATAACTGTTCCAAGTCCTTGTGTCCTATTTATCCTGGGCGTAATTTTGAATAACTGATCAAAGAAAAGATAACTGTTCCAAGTCCTTGTGTCCTATTTATCCTGGGCGTAATTTCGAATAACTGATCAAACAGAAGATAACTGTTCAAAGTCCTTGTAAATTTATTATGTATTTATTCTGGGCGTAATTTTGAATAATAAGAGTAATTTTGATTAAAGAGAAGATAACTGTTCAAATAACTGATCAAAGAGAAGATAACTGTTCAAAGTCCTTGTGTACTATTTATCCTGGGCGTAATTTTGAATAACTGATCAAAGACAAGATAACTGTTCAAAGTCCTTGTGTCCTATTTATCCTGGGCGTAATTTTGAATAACAGATCAAAGAGAAGATAACTGTTCAAAGTCCTTGTGTCCTCTTTATCCTGGGCGTAATTTTGAATAACAGATCAAAGAGAAGATAACTGTTCCAAGTCCTTGTGTCCTATTTATCCTGGGGGTAATTTTAAATAACTGATGAAAGAGAAGATAACTGTTCAAAGTCCTTGTGTCCTATTTATCCTGGGGGTGATTTTGAATAACTGATGAAACAGAAGATAACTGTTCAAAGTCCTTGTGTCCTATTTATCCTGGGCGTAATTTTGAATAACTGATCAAAGAGAAGATAACTGTTCAAAGTCCTTGTGTCCTATTTATCCTGGGCGTAATTTGGAATAACTGATCAAACAGAAGATAACTGTTCAAAGTCCTTGTGTTCTATTTATCGTGGGCGTAATTTTGAATAACTGATCAAAGAGAAGATAACTGTTCAAAGTCCTTGTGTCCTATTTATCCTGGGGGTAATTTGGAATAACTGATCAAAGAGAAGATAACTGTTCAAAGTCCTTGTGTCCTATTTATCCTGGGGGTAATTTTGAATAACCGATCAAAGAGAAGATAACTGTTCAAAGTCCTTGTGTCCTATTTATCCTGGGGGTAATTTTGAATAACTGATCAAACAGAAGATAACTGTTCAAAGTCCTTGTGTCCTATTTATCCTGGGCGTAATTTTGAATAACTGATCAAAGAGAAGATAACTGTTCAAAGTCCTTGTGTTCTATTTATCGTGGGCGTAATTTTGAATAACTGATCAAAGAGAAGATAACTGTTCAAAGTCCTTGTGTCCTATTTATCCTGGGCGTAATTTTGAATAACCGATCAACGAGAAGATAACTGTTCAAAGTCCTTGTGTCCTATTTTTCCTGGGCGTAATTTTAAATAACTGATCAAAGAGAAGATAACTGTTCAAAGTCCTTGTGTCCTATTTATCCTGGGGGTAATTTTGAATAACTGATCAAACAGAAGATAACTGTTCAAAGTCCTTGTGTCCCATTTAACCTAGGCGTAATTTTGAATAACCTATAAAGAAAAGATAACTGTTCAAATTCCTTGTGTCCTATTTATCCTGGGCGTAATTTTGAATAACCGTTCAAAGAGAAGATAACAGTTCAAATTCCTTGTGTCCTATTTATCCTAGGCGTAATTTTGAATAACTGATCAAAGAGAGGATAACTGTTTCAAGTCCTTGTGTCCTATTTATCCTGGGCGTAATTTTGAATAAGTGATCAAAGAGAAGATAACTGTTCAAAGTCCTTGTGTCCTATTTATCCTGGGCGTAATTTTGAATAACTGATCAAAGAGAAGATAACTGTTCAAAGTCCTTGTGTCCTATTTATCCTGGGCGTAATTTTAAATAACTGATCAAAGAGAAGATAACTGTTCAAAGTCCTTGTGTCCTATTTATCATGGGGGTAATTTTGAATGACTGATCAAACAGAAGATAACTGTTCAAAGTCCTTGTGTCCTATTTATCCTGGGGGTAATTTTGAATAACTGATCAAACAGAAGATAACTGTTCAAAGTCCTTGTGTCCTATTTATCCTGGGCGTAATTTTGAATAACTGATCAAAGAGAAGATAACTGTTCAAAGTCCTTGTGTCCTATTTATCCTGAGCGTAATTTTGAATAACTGATCAAAGAGAAGATAACTGTTCAAAGTCCTTATGTCCCATTTAACCTAGGCGTAATTTTGAATAACTGATCAAAGAGAAGATAACTGTTCAAAGTCCTTGTGTCCTATTTATCCTGGGCGTAATTTTGAATAACCGATCAAAGAGAAGATAACTGTTCAAAGTCCTTGTGTTCTATTTATCGTGGGCGTAATTTTGAATAACTGATCAAAGAGAAGATAACTGTTCCAAGTCCTTGTGTCCTATTTATCCTGGGCGTAATTTTGAATAACTGATCAAAGAGAAGATAACTGTTCAAAGTCCTTGTGTCCTATTTATCCTGGGGGTAATTTGGAATAACTGATCAAAGAGAAGATAACTGTTCAAAGTCCTTGTGTCCTATTTATCCTGGGCTTAATTTTGAATAATTGATCAAAGAGAAGATAACTGTTCAAAGTCCTTGTGTCCTATTTATCCTGAGCGTAATTTTGAATAACTGATCAAAGAGAAGATAACTGTTCAATGTCCTTATGTCCCATTTAACCTAGGCGTAATTTTGAATAACTGATCAAAGAGAAGATAACTGTTCAAAGTCCTTGTGTCCTATTTATCCTGGGCGTAATTTTGAATAACCGATCAAAGAGAAGATAACTGTTCCAAGTCCTTGTGTCCTATTTATCCTGGGTGTAAATTTAAATAACTGATCAAAGAGAAGATAAGTGTTCAAAGTCCTTGTGTCTTATTTATCCTGGGGGTAATTTTGAATAACTGATCAAACAGAAGATAACTGTTCAAAGTCCTTGTGTCCTATTTATCCTGGGGGTAATTTTGAATAACTGATCAAACAGAAGATAACTGTTCAAAGTCCTTGTGTCCTATTTATCCTGGGGGTAATTTGGAATAACTGATCAAAGAGAAGATAACTGTTCAAAGTCCTTGTGTCCTATTTATCCTGGGCGTAATTTTGAATAATTGATCAAAGAGAAGATAACTGTTCAAAGTCCTTGTGTCCTATTTATCCTGAGCGTAATTTTGAATAACTGATCAAAGAGAAGATAACTGTTCAAAGTCCTTGTGTCCTATTTATCCTGGGTGTAATTTTAAATAACTGATCAAAGAGAAGATAACTGTTCAAAGTCCTTGTGTCCTATTTATCCTGGGGGTAATTTTGAATAACCGATCAAAGAGAAGATAACTGTTCAAAGTCCTTATGTCCCATTTAACCTAGGCGTAATTTTGAATAACTGATCAAAGAGAAGATAACTGTTCAAAGTCCTTGTGTCCTATTTATCCTGGGCGTAATTTTGAATAACCGATCAAAGAGAAGATAACTGTTCCAAGTCCTTGTGTCCTATTTATCCTGGGTGTAAATTTAAATAACTGATCAAAGAGAAGATAAGTGTTCAAAGTCCTTGTGTCTTATTTATCCTGGGGGTAATTTTGAATAACTGATCAAACAGAAGATAACTGTTCAAAGTCCTTGTGTCCTATTTATCCTGGGCGTAATTTTGAATAACCGATCAAAGAGAAGATAACTGTTCCAAGTCCTTGTGTCCTATTTATCCTGGGTGTAAATTTAAATAACTGATCAAAGAGAAGATAACTGTTCAAAGTCCTTGTGTCCTATTTATCCTGGGCGTAATTTTGAATAACTGATCAAAGAGAAGATAACTGTTCAAAGTCCTTGTGTCCTATTTATCCTGGGGGTAATTTTGAATAACCGATCAAAGAGAAGATAACTGTTCCAAGTCCTTGTGTCCTATTTATCCTGGGTGTAAATTTAAATAACTGATCAAAGAGAAGATAAGTGTTCAAAGTCCTTGTGTCCTATTTATCCTGGGGGTAATTTTGAATAACTGATCAAACAGAAGATAACTGTTCAAAGTCCTTGTGTCCTATTTATCCTGGGGGTAATTTTGAATAACTGATCAAAGAGAAGATAACTGTTCAAAGTCCTTGTGTCCTATTTATCCTGGGCGTAATTTTGAATAACTGATCAAAGAGAAGATAACTGTTCAAAGTCCTTGTGTCCTATTTATCCTGAGCGTAATTTTGAATAACTGATCAAAGAGAAGATAACTGTTCAAAGTCCTTATGTCCCATTTAACCTAGGCGTAATTTTGAATAACTGATCAAAGAGAAGATAACTGTTCCAAGTCCTTGTGTCCTATTTATCCTGGGCGTAATTTTGAATAACTGATCAAACAGAAGATAACTGTTCAAAGTCCTTGTGTCCTATTTATCCTGGGCGTAATTTTGAATAACTGATCAAAGAGAAGATAACTGTTCAAAGTCCTTGTGTCCTATTTATCCTGGGGGTAATTTTGAATAACTGATCAAACAGAAGATAACTGTTCAAAGTCCTTGTGTCCTATTTATCCTGGGCGTAATTTTGAATAACTGATCAAAGAGAAGATAACTGTTCAAAGTCCTTGTGTCCTATTTATCCTGGGCGTAATTTTGAATAACCGATCAAAGAGAAGATAACTGTTCCAAGTCCTTGTGTCCTATTTATCCTGGGTGTAAATTTAAATAACTGATCAAAGAGAAGATAAGTGTTCAAAGTCCTTGTGTCCTATTTATCCTGGGGGTAATTTTGAATAACTGATCAAACAGAAGATAACTGTTCAAAGTCCTTGTGTCCTATTTATCCTGGGGGTAATTTTGAATAACTGATCAAACAGAAGATAACTGTTCAAAGTCCTTGTGTCCTATTTATCCTGGGGGTAATTTTGAATAACTGATCAAACAGAAGATAACTGTTCAAAGTCCTTGTGTCCTATTTATCCTGGGCGTAATTTTGAATAACTGATCAAAGAGAAGATAACTGTTCAAAGTCCTTGTGTTCTATTTATCGTGGGCGTAATTTTGAATAACTGATCAAAGAGAAGATAACTGTTCAAAGTCCTTGTGTTCTATTTATCGTGGGCGTAATTTTGAATAACTGATCAAAGAGAAGATAACTGTTCAAAGTCCTTGTGTTCTATTTATCGTGGGCGTAATTTTGAATAACTGATCAAAGAGAAGATAACTGTTCAAAGTCCTTCTGTCCTATTTATCCTGGGCGTAATTTTGAATAATCGATCAAAGAGAAGATAACTGTTCAAAGTCCTTGTGTTCTATTTTTCCTGGGCGTAATTTTAAATGACTGACCAAAGAGAAGATAACTGTTCAAAGTCCTTGTGTCCTATTTATCCTGGGCGTAATGTTGAATAACTGATCAAAGATAACTGTTCCAAGTCCTTGTGTACTATTTATCCTGGGCGTAATTTTGAATAACTGATCAAAGAGAAGATAACTGTTCAAAGTCCTTGTGTTCTATTTATCGTGGGCGTAATTTTAAATAACTGATCAAAGAGAAGATAACTGTTCAAAGTCCTTGTGTCCTATTTATCATGGGGGTAATTTTGAATGACTGATCAAACAGAAGATAACTGTTCAAAGTCCTTGTGTCCTATTTATCCTGGGGGTAATTTTGAATAACTGATCAAAGAGAAGATAACTGTTCCAAGTCCTTGTGTCCTATTTATCCTGGGCGTAATTTTGAATAACTGATCAAAGAGAAGATAACTGTTCAAAGTCCTTGTGTTCTATTTATCGTGGGCGTAATTTTGAATAACTGATCAAAGAGAAGATAACTGTTACAAGTCCTTGTGTCCTATTTATCCTGGGCGTAATTTTGAATAACTGATCAAAGAGAAGATAACTGTTCAAAGTCCTTGTGTTCTATTTATCGTGGGCGTAATTTTAAATAACTGATCAAAGAGAAGATAACTGTTCAAAGTCCTTGTGTCCTATTTATCATGGGGGTAATTTTGAATGACTGATCAAACAGAAGATAACTGTTCAAAGTCCTTGTGTCCTATTTATCCTGGGCGTAATTTTGAATAACTGATCAAAGAGAAGATAACTGTTCAAAGTCCTTGTGTCCTATTTATCCTGAGCGTAATTTTGAATAACTGATCAAAGAGAAGATAACTGTTCAAAGTCCTTGTGTCCCATTTAACCTAGGCGTAATTTTGAATAACTGATCAAAGAGAAGATAACTGTTCAAAGTCCTTGTGTCCTATTTATCCTGGGCGTAATTTTGAATAACCGATCAAAGAGAAGATAACTGTTCAAAGTCCTTGTGTCCTATTTATCCTGGGCGTAATTTTGAATAACTGATCAAAGAGAAGATAACTGTTCAAAGTCCTTGTGTCCTCTTTATCCTGGGCGTAATTTTGAATAACTGATCAAAGAGAAGATAACTGTTCAAAGTCCTTGTGTCCTATTTATCCTGGGGGTAATTTTGAATAACCGATCAAAGAGAAGATAACTGTTCCAAGTCCTTGTGTCCTATTTATCCTGGGTGTAAATTTAAATAACTGATCAAAGAGAAGATAAGTGTTCAAAGTCCTTGTGTCCTATTTATCCTGGGGGTAATTTTGAATAACTGATCAAACAGAAGATAACTGTTCAAAGTCCTTGTGTCCTATTTATCCTGGGGGTAATTTTGAATAACTGATCAAACAGAAGATAACTGTTCAAAGTCCTTGTGTCCTATTTATCCTGGGCGTAATTTTGAATAACTGATCAAAGAGAAGATAACTGTTCAAAGTCCTTGTGTTCTATTTATCGTGGGCGTAATTTTGAATAACTGATCAAAGAGAAGATAACTGTTCAAAGTCCTTCTGTCCTATTTATCCTGGGCGTAATTTTGAATAATCGATCAAAGAGAAGATAACTGTTCAAAGTCCTTGTGTCCTATTTTTCCTGGGCGTAATTTTAAATGACTGACCAAAGAGAAGATAACTGTTCAAAGTCCTTGTGTCCTATTTATCCTGGGCGTAATGTTGAATAACTGATCAAAGATAACTGTTCCAAGTCCTTGTGTCCTATTTATCCTGGGCGTAATTTTGAATAACTGATCAAAGAGAAGATAACTGTTCAAAGTCCTTGTGTTCTATTTATCGTGGGCGTAATTTTGAATAACTGATCAAAGAGAAGATAACTGTTCAAAGTCCTTCTGTCCTATTTATCCTGGGCGTAATTTTGAATAATCGATCAAAGAGAAGATAACTGTTCAAAGTCCTTGTGTCCTATTTTTCCTGGGCGTAATTTTAAATGACTGACCAAAGAGAAGATAACTGTTCAAAGTCCTTGTGTCCTATTTATCCTGGGCGTAATGTTGAATAACTGATCAAAGATAACTGTTCCAAGTCCTTGTGTCCTATTTATCCTGGGCGTAATTTTGAATAACTGATCAAAGAGAAGATAACTGTTCAAAGTCCTTGTGTTCTATTTATCGTGGGCGTAATTTTGAATAACTGATCAAAGGAAGATAACTGTTCAAAGTCCTTGTGTCCTATTTATCCTGGGGGTAATTTTGAATAACTGATCAAACAGAAGATAACTGTTCAAAGTCCTTGTGTCCTATTTATCCTGGGCGTAATTTTGAATAACTGATCAAAGAGAAGATAACTGTTCAAAGTCCTTGTGTTCTATTTATCGTGGGCGTAATTTTGAATAACTGATCAAAGAGAAGATAACTGTTCAAAGTCCTTGTGTTCTATTTATCATGGGGGTAATTTGGAATAACTGATCAAAGAGAAGATAACTGTTCAAAGTCCTTGTGTTCTATTTATCCTGGGCGTAATTTTGAATAACTGATCAAAGAGAAGATAACTGTTCAAAGTCCTTGTGTTCTATTTATCGTGGGCGTAATTTTGAATAACTGATCAAAGAGAAGATAACTGTTCAAAGTCCTTGTGTCCTATTTATCCTGGGCGTAATTTTGAATAACTGATCAAAGAGAAGATAACTGTTCAAAGTCCTTGTGTCCTATTTATCCTGGGCGTAATTTTGAAAAACATCAAACAGAAGATAACTGTTCAAAGTCCTTGTGTCCTATTTATCCTGGGCGTAATTTTGAATAACTGATCAAAGAGAAGATAACTGTTCAAAGTCCTTGTGTCCTATTTATGATGGGGGTAATTTTGAATAACTGATCAAACAGAAGATAACTGTTCAAAGTCCTTGTGTCCCATTTATCCTGGGGGTAATTTTGAATAACTGATCAAAGAGAAGATAACTGTTCAAAGTCCTTGTGTCCTATTTATCCTGGGGGTAATTTTGAATAACTGATCAAAGAGAAGATAACTGTTCAAAGTCCTTGTGTCCTATTTATCCTGGGCGTAATTTTGAATAATCGATCAAAGAGAAGATAACTGTTCAAAGTCCTTGTGTCCTATTTTTCCTGGGCGTAATTTTAAATGACTGACCAAAGAGAAGATAACTGTTCAAAGTCCTTGTGTCCTATTTATCCTGGGCGTAATGTTGAATAACTGATCAAAGAGAAGATAACTGTTCCAAGTCCTTGTGTCCTATTTATCCTGGGCGTAATTTTGAATAACTGATCAAAGAGAAGATAACTGTTCAAAGTCCTTGTGTTCTATTTATCGTGGGCGTAATTTTAAATAACTGATCAAAGAGAAGATAACTGTTCAAAGTCCTTGTGTCCTATTTATCATGGGGGTAAATTTGAATGACTGATCAAACAGAAGATAACTGTTCAAAGTCCTTGTGTCCTATTTATCCTGGGCGTAATTTTGAATAACTGATCAAAGAGAAGATAACTGTTCAAAGTCCTTGTGTTCTATTTATCGTGGGCGTAATTTTGAATAACTGATCAAAGAGAAGATAACTGTTCAAAGTCCTTGTGTTCTATTTATCGTGGGCGTAATTTTGAATAACTGATCAAAGAGAAGATAACTGTTCAAAGTCCTTGTGTCCTATTTATCCTGGGGGTAATTTTGAATAACTGATCAAACAGAAGATAACTGTTCAAAGTCCTTGTGTCCTATTTATCCTGGGCGTAATTTTGAATAACTGATCAAAGAGAAGATAACTGTTCAAAGTCCTTGTGTCCTATTTATCCTGAGCGTAATTTTGAATAACTGATCAAAGAGAAGATAACTGTTCAAAGTCCTTATGTCCCATTTAACCTAGGCGTAATTTTGAATAACTGATCAAAGAGAAGATAACTGTTCAAAGTCCTTGTGTCCTATTTATCCTGGGCGTAATTTTGAATAACCGATCAAAGAGAAGATAACTGTTCAAAGTCCTTGTGTTCTATTTATCGTGGGCGTAATTTTGAATAACTGATCAAAGAGAAGATAACTGTTCCAAGTCCTTGTGTCCTATTTATCCTGGGCGGTATTTTGAATAACTGATCAAAGAGAAGATAACTGTTCAAAGTCCTTGTGTCCTATTTATCCTGGGGGTAATTTGGAATAACTGATCAAAGAGAAGATAACTGTTCAAAGTCCTTGTGTCCTATTTATCCTGGGCTTAATTTTGAATAATTGATCAAAGAGAAGATAACTGTTCAAAGTCCTTGTGTCCTATTTATCCTGAGCGTAATTTTGAATAACTGATCAAAGAGAAGATAACTGTTCAATGTCCTTATGTCCCATTTAACCTAGGCGTAATATTGAATAACTGATCAAAGAGAAGATAACTGTTCAAAGTCCTTGTGTCCTATTTATCCTGGGCTTAATTTTGAATAATTGATCAAAGAGAAGATAACTGTTCAAAGTCCTTGTGTCCTATTTATCCTGAGCGTAATTTTGAATAACTGATCAAAGAGAAGATAACTGTTCAATGTCCTTATGTCCCATTTAACCTAGGCGTAATTTTGAATAACTGATCAAAGAGAAGATAACTGTTCAAAGTCCTTGTGTCTTATTTATCCTGGGGGTAATTTTGAATAACTGATCAAACAGAAGATAACTGTTCAAAGTCCTTGTGTCCTATTTATCCTGGGGGTAATTTTGAATAACTGATCAAACAGAAGATAACTGTTCAAAGTCCTTGTGTCCTATTTATCCTGGGGGTAATTTGGAATAACTGATCAAAGAGAAGATAACTGTTCAAAGTCCTTGTGTCCTATTTATCCTGGGCGTAATTTTGAATAACCGATCAAAGAGAAGATAACTGTTCCAAGTCCTTGTGTCCTATTTATCCTGGGTGTAAATTTAAATAACTGATCAAAGAGAAGATAAGTGTTCAAAGTCCTTGTGTCCTATTTATCCTGGGGGTAATTTTGAATAACTGATCAAACAGAAGATAACTGTTCAAAGTCCTTGTGTCCTATTTATCCTGGGGGTAATTTTGAATAACTGATCAAACAGAAGATAACTGTTCAAAGTCCTTGTGTCCTAT
Organism: Ryuthela nishihirai; assembly: GCA_038380435.1. NCBI lineage: Eukaryota > Metazoa > Arthropoda > Arachnida > Araneae > Heptathelidae > Ryuthela > Ryuthela nishihirai. The sequence goes on along the minus strand of JAWZYU010000002.1, from coordinate 1,019,074 downwards.
TTATCCTGGGGGTAATTTTGAATAACTGATCAAACAGAAGATAACTGTTCAAAGTCCTTGTGTCCTATTTATCCTGGGCGTAATTTTGAATAACTGATCAAAGAGAAGATAACTGTTCAAAGTCCTTGTGTCCTATTTATCCTGGGGGTAATTTTGAATAACCGATCAAAGAGAAGATAAGTGTTCCAAGTCCTTGTGTCCTATTTATCGTGGGTGTAAATTTAAATAACTGATCAAAGAGAAGATAAGTGTTCAAAGTCCTTGTGTCCTATTTATCCTGGGGGTAATTTTGAATAACTGATCAAACAGAAGATAACTGTTCAAAGTCCTTGTGTCCTATTTATCCTGGGGGTAATTTTGAATAACTGATCAAAGAGAAGATAACTGTTCAAAGTCCTTGTGTCCTATTTATCCTGGGCTTAATTTTGAATAATTGATCAAAGAGAAGATAACTGTTCAAAGTCCTTGTGTCCTATTTATCCTGAGCGTAATTTTGAATAACTGATCAAAGAGAAGATAACTGTTCAATGTCCTTGTGTCCTATTTATCCTGGGGGTAATTTTGAATAACCGATCAAAGAGAAGATAACTGTTCCAAGTCCTTGTGTCCTATTTATCGTGGGTGTAAATTTAAATAACTGATCAAAGAGAAGATAAGTGTTCAAAGTCCTTGTGTCCTATTTATCCTGGGGGTAATTTTGAATAACTGATCAAACAGAAGATAACTGTTCAAAGTCCTTGTGTCCTATTTATCCTGGGCGTAATTTTGAATAACTGATCAAAGAGAAGATAACTGTTCAAAGTCCTTGTGTCCTATTTATCCTGGGCGTAATTTTGAATAACCGATCAAAGAGAAGATAACTGTTCCAAGTCCTTGTGTCCTATTTATCCTGGGTGTAAGTTTAAATAACTGATCAAAGAGAAGATAAGTGTTCAAAGTCCTTGTGTCTTATTTATCCTGGGGGTAATTTTGAATAACTGATCAAACAGAAGATAACTGTTCAAAGTCCTTGTGTCCTATTTATCCTGGGGGTAATTTTGAATAACTGATCAAACAGAAGATAACTGTTCAAAGTCCTTGTGTCCTATTTATCCTGGGGGTAATTTGGAATAACTGATCAAAGAGAAGATAACTGTTCAAAGTCCTTGTGTCCTATTTATCCTGGGCGTAATTTTGAATAATTGATCAAAGAGAAGATAACTGTTCAAAGTCCTTGTGTCCTATTTATCCTGAGCGTAATTTTGAATAACTGATCAAAGAGAAGATAACTGTTCAAAGTCCTTATGTCCCATTTACCCTAGGCGTAATTTTGAATAACTGATCAAACAGAAGATAACTGTTCAAAGTCCTTGTGTCCTATTTATCCTGGGCGTAATTTTGAATAACCGATCAAAGAGAAGATAACTGTTCCAAGTCCTTGTGTCCTATTTATCCTGGGTGTAAATTTAAATAACTGATCAAAGAGAAGATAAGTGTTCAAAGTCCTTGTGTCTTATTTATCCTGGGGGTAATTTTGAATAACTGATCAAACAGAAGATAACTGTTCAAAGTCCTTGTGTCCTATTTATCCTGGGCGTAATTTTGAATAACCGATCAAAGAGAAGATAACTGTTCCAAGTCCTTGTGTCCTATTTATCCTGGGTGTAAATTTAAATAACTGATCAAAGAGAAGATAACTGTTCAAAGTCCTTGTGTCCTATTTATCCTGGGCGTAATTTTGAATAACTGATCAAAGAGAAGATAACTGTTCAAAGTCCTTGTGTCCTATTTATCCTGGGGGTAATTTTGAATAACTGATCAAAGAGAAGATAACTGTTCAAAGTCCTTGTGTCCTATTTATCCTGGGGGTAATTTTGAATAACCGATCAAAGAGAAGATAACTGTTCCAAGTCCTTGTGTCCTATTTATCCTGGGTGTAAATTTAAATAACTGATCAAAGAGAAGATAAGTGTTCAAAGTCCTTGTGTCCTATTTATCCTGGGGGTAATTTTGAATAACCGATCAAAGAGAAGATAACTGTTCAAAGTCCTTGTGTCCTATTTATCCTGGGGGTAATTTTGAATAACCGATCAAAGAGAAGATAACTGTTCCAAGTCCTTGTGTCCTATTTATCCTGGGGGTAATTTTGAATAACTGATCAAAGAGAAGATAACTGTTCAAAGTCCTTGTGTCCTATTTATCCTGGGGGTAATTTTGAATAACCGATCAAAGAGAAGATAACTGTTCCAAGTCCTTGTGTCCTATTTATCCTGGGGGTAATTTTGAATAACTGATCAAAGAGAAGATAACTGTTCAAAGTCCTTGTGTCCTATTTATCCTGGGCGTAATTTTGAATAACTGATCAAAGAGAAGATAACTGTTCAAAGTCCTTGTGTCCTATTTATCCTGAGCGTAATTTTGAATAACTGATCAAAGAGAAGATAACTGTTCAAAGTCCTTGTGTCCTATTTATCCTGGGGGTAATTTTGAATAACCGATCAAAGAGAAGATAACTGTTCCAAGTCCTTGTGTCCTATTTATCCTGGGCGTAATTTTGAATAACTGATCAAAGAGAAGATAACTGTTCAAAGTCCTTGTGTCCTATTTATCCTGAGCGTAATTTTGAATAACTGATCAAAGAGAAGATAACTGTTCAAAGTCCTTGTGTCCTATTTATCCTGGGGGTAATTTTGAATAACCGATCAAAGAGAAGATAACTGTTCCAAGTCCTTGTGTCCTATTTATCCTGGGGGTAATTTTGAATAACTGATCAAAGAGAAGATAACTGTTCAAAGTCCTTGTGTCCTATTTATCCTGGGGGTAATTTTGAATAACCGATCAAAGAGAAGATAACTGTTCAAAGTCCTTGTGTCCTATTTATCCTGGGGGTAATTTTGAATAACCGATCAAAGAGAAGATAACTGTTCCAAGTCCTTGTGTCCTATTTATCCTGGGGGTAATTTTGAATAACTGATCAAAGAGAAGATAACTGTTCAAAGTCCTTGTGTCCTATTTATCCTGGGGGTAATTTTGAATAACCGATCAAAGAGAAGATAACTGTTCAAAGTCCTTGTGTCCTATTTATCCTGGGGGTAATTTTGAATAACTGATCAAAGAGAAGATAACTGTTCAAAGTCCTTGTGTCCTATTTATCCTGGGGGTAATTTTGAATAACCGATCAAAGAGAAGATAACTGTTCCAAGTCCTTGTGTCCTATTTATCCTGGGGGTAATTTTGAATAACTGATCAAAGAGAAGATAACTGTTCAAAGTCCTTGTGTCCTATTTATCCTGGGGGTAATTTTGAATAACCGATCAAAGAGAAGATAACTGTTCAAAGTCCTTGTGTCCTATTTATCCTGGGGGTAATTTTGAATAACTGATCAAAGAGAAGATAACTGTTCAAAGTCCTTGTGTCCTATTTATCCTGGGGGTAATTTTGAATAACCGATCAAAGAGAAGATAACTGTTCAAAGTCCTTGTGTCCTATTTATCCTGGGGGTAATTTTGAATAACCGATCAAAGAGAAGATAACTGTTCCAAGTCCTTGTGTCCTATTTATCCTGGGGGTAATTTTGAATAACTGATCAAAGAGAAGATAACTGTTCAAAGTCCTTGTGTCCTATTTATCCTGGGGGTAATTTTGAATAACCGATCAAAGAGAAGATAACTGTTCAAAGTCCTTGTGTCCTATTTATCCTGGGGGTAATTTTGAATAACCGATCAAAGAGAAGATAACTGTTCCAAGTCCTTGTGTCCTATTTATCCTGGGGGTAATTTTGAATAACTGATCAAAGAGAAGATAACTGTTCAAAGTCCTTGTGTCCTATTTATCCTGGGGGTAATTTTGAATAACTGATCAAAGGAAGATAACTGTTCAAAGTCCTTGTGTCCTATTTATCCTGAGCGTAATTTTGAATAACTGATCAAAGAGAAGATAACTGTTCAAAGTCCTTGTGTCCTATTTATCCTGGGGGTAATTTTGAATAACCGATCAAAGAGAAGATAACTGTTCAAAGTCCTTGTGTCCTATTTATCCTGGGGGTAATTTTGAATAACCGATCAAAGAGAAGATAACTGTTCCAAGTCCTTGTGTCCTATTTATCCTGGGGGTAATTTTGAATAACTGATCAAAGAGAAGATAACTGTTCAAAGTCCTTGTGTCCTATTTATCCTGGGGGTAATTTTGAATAACTGATCAAAGAGAAGATAACTGTTCAAAGTCCTTGTGTCCTATTTATCCTGAGCGTAATTTTGAATAACTGATCAAAGAGAAGATAACTGTTCAAAGTCCTTGTGTCCTATTTATCCTGGGGGTAATTTTGAATAACCGATCAAAGAGAAGATAACTGTTCAAAGTCCTTGTGTCCTATTTATCCTGGGGGTAATTTTGAATAACCGATCAAAGAGAAGATAACTGTTCCAAGTCCTTGTGTCCTATTTATCCTGGGGGTAATTTTGAATAACCGATCAAAGAGAAGATAACTGTTCAAAGTCCTTGTGTCCTATTTATCCTGGGGGTAATTTTGAATAACCGATCAAAGAGAAGATAACTGTTCCAAGTCCTTGTGTCCTATTTATCCTGGGGGTAATTTTGAATAACTGATCAAAGAGAAGATAACTGTTCAAAGTCCTTGTGTCCTATTTATCCTGGGCGTAATTTTGAATAACTGATCAAAGAGAAGATAACTGTTCAAAGTCCTTGTGTCCTATTTATCCTGGGGGTAATTTTGAATAACCGATCAAAGAGAAGATAACTGTTCAAAGTCCTTGTGTCCTATTTATCCTGGGGGTAATTTTGAATAACTGATCAAAGAGAAGATAACTGTTCAAAGTCCTTGTGTCCTATTTATCCTGGGGGTAATTTTGAATAACCGATCAAAGAGAAGATAACTGTTCAAAGTCCTTGTGTCCTATTTATCCTGGGGGTAATTTTGAATAACCGATCAAAGAGAAGATAACTGTTCAAAGTCCTTGTGTCCTATTTATCCTGGGGGTAATTTTGAATAACCGATCAAAGAGAAGATAACTGTTCCAAGTCCTTGTGTCCTATTTATCCTGGGGGTAATTTGGAATAACTGATCAAAGAGAAGATAACTGTTCAAAGTCCTTGTGTCCTATTTATCCTGGGGGTAATTTTGAATAACTGATCAAAGAGAAGATAACTGTTCAAAGTCCTTGTGTCCTATTTATCCTGGGGGTAATTTTGAATAACTGATCAAAGAGAAGATAACTGTTCAAAGTCCTTGTGTCCTATTTATCCTGGGGGTAATTTTGAATAACCGATCAAAGAGAAGATAACTGTTCAAAGTCCTTGTGTCCTATTTATCCTGGGGGTAATTTTGAATAACTGATCAAAGAGAAGATAACTGTTCAAAGTCCTTGTGTCCTATTTATCCTGGGGGTAATTTTGAATAACCGATCAAAGAGAAGATAACTGTTCAAAGTCCTTGTGTCCTATTTATCCTGGGGGTAATTTTGAATAACCGATCAAAGAGAAGATAACTGTTCAAAGTCCTTGTGTCCTATTTATCCTGGGGGTAATTTTGAATAACCGATCAAAGAGAAGATAACTGTTCAAAGTCCTTGTGTCCTATTTATCCTGGGGGTAATTTTGAATAACCGATCAAAGAGAAGATAACTGTTCAAAGTCCTTGTGTCCTATTTATCCTGGGGGTAATTTTGAATAACCGATCAAAGAGAAGATAACTGTTCCAAGTCCTTGTGTCCTATTTATCCTGGGGGTAATTTTGAATAACTGATCAAAGAGAAGATAACTGTTCAAAGTCCTTGTGTCCTATTTATCCTGGGCGTAATTTTGAATAACTGATCAAAGAGAAGATAACTGTTCAAAGTCCTTGTGTCCTATTTATCCTGGGGGTAATTTTGAATAACCGATCAAAGAGAAGATAACTGTTCAAAGTCCTTGTGTCCTATTTATCCTGGGGGTAATTTTGAATAACTGATCAAAGAGAAGATAACTGTTCAAAGTCCTTGTGTCCTATTTATCCTGGGCGTAATTTTGAATAACCGATCAAAGAGAAGATAACTGTTCAAAGTCCTTGTGTCCTATTTATCCTGGGGGTAATTTTGAATAACCGATCAAAGAGAAGATAACTGTTCAAAGTTCTTGTGTCCTATTTATCCTGGGGGTAATTTTGAATAACCGATCAAAGAGAAGATAACTGTTCAAAGTCCTTGTGTCCTATTTATCCTGGGCGTAATTTTGAATAACCGATCAAAGAGAAGATAACTGTTCAAAGTCCTTGTGTCCTATTTATCCTGGGGGTAATTTTGAATAACCGATCAAAGAGAAGATAACTGTTCAAAGTCCTTGTGTCCTATTTATCCTGGGGGTAATTTTGAATAACTGATCAAAGAGAAGATAACTGTTCAAAGTCCTTGTGTCCTATTTATCCTGGGGGTAATTTTGAATAACCGATCAAAGAGAAGATAACTGTTCAAAGTCCTTGTGTCCTATTTATCCTGGGGGTAATTTTGAATAACCGATCAAAGAGAAGATAACTGTTCAAAGTCCTTGTGTCCTATTTATCCTGGGGGTAATTTTGAATAACCGATCAAAGAGAAGATAACTGTTCCAAGTCCTTGTGTCCTATTTATCCTGGGGGTAATTTTGAATAACCGATCAAAGAGAAGATAACTGTTCAAAGTCCTTGTGTCCTATTTATCCTGGGGGTAATTTTGAATAACCGATCAAAGAGAAGATAACTGTTCCAAGTCCTTGTGTCCTATTTATCCTGGGGGTAATTTTGAATAACTGATCAAAGAGAAGATAACTGTTCAAAGTCCTTGTGTCCTATTTATCCTGGGCGTAATTTTGAATAACTGATCAAAGAGAAGATAACTGTTCAAAGTCCTTGTGTCCTATTTATCCTGAGCGTAATTTTGAATAACTGATCAAAGAGAAGATAACTGTTCAAAGTCCTTATGTCCCATTTAACCTAGGCGTAATTTTGAATAACTGATCAAAGAGAAGATAACTGTTCCAAGTCCTTGTGTCCTATTTATCCTGGGCGTAATTTTGAATAACTGATCAAACAGAAGATAACTGTTCAAAGTCCTTGTGTCCTATTTATCCTGGGGGTAATTTTGAATAACTGATCAAACAGAAGATAACTGTTCAAAGTCCTTGTGTCCTATTTATCCTGGGCGTAATTTTGAATAACTGATCAAAGAGAAGATAACTGTTCAAAGTCCTTGTGTCCTATTTATCCTGGGCGTAATTTTGAATAACCGATCAAAGAGAAGATAACTGTTCCAAGTCCTTGTGTCCTATTTATCCTGGGTGTAAATTTAAATAACTGATCAAAGAGAAGATAAGTGTTCAAAGTCCTTGTGTCCTATTTATCCTGGGGGTAATTTTGAATAACTGATCAAACAGAAGATAACTGTTCAAAGTCCTTGTGTCCTATTTATCCTGGGGGTAATTTTGAATAACTGATCAAACAGAAGATAACTGTTCAAAGTCCTTGTGTCCTATTTATCCTGGGGGTAATTTTGAATAACTGATCAAACAGAAGATAACTGTTCAAAGTCCTTGTGTCCTATTTATCCTGGGCGTAATTTTGAATAACTGATCAAAGAGAAGATAACTGTTCAAAGTCCTTGTGTCCTATTTATCCTGGGGGTAATTTTGAATAACCGTTCAAAGAGAAGATAACTGTTCCAAGTCCTTGTGTCCTATTTATCCTGGGTGTAAATTTAAATAACTGATCAAAGAGAAGATAAGTGTTCAAAGTCCTTGTGTCCTATTTATCCTGGGGGTAATTTTGAATAACTGATCAAACAGAAGATAACTGTTCAAAGTCCTTGTGTCCTATTTATCCTGGGGGTAATTTTGAATAACTGATCAAAGAGAAGATAACTGTTCAAAGTCCTTGTGTCCTATTTATCCTGGGCGTAATTTTGAATAACTGATCAAAGAGAAAATAACTGTTCAAAGTCCTTGTGTCCTATTTATCCTGAGCGTAATTTTGAATAACTGATCAAAGAGAAGATAACTGTTCAAAGTCCTTATGTCCCATTTAACCTAGGCGTAATTTTGAATAACTGATCAAAGAGAAGATAACTGTTCAAAGTCCTTGTGTCCTATTTATCCTGGGGGTAATTTTGAATAACTGATCAAACAGCAGATAACTGTTCAAAGTCCTTGTGTCCTATTTATCCTGGGCGTAATTTTGAATAACTGATCAAAGAGAAGATAACTGTTCAAAGTCCTTGTGTCCTATTTATCCTGGGGGTAATTTTGAATAACTGATCAAACAGCAGATAACTGTTCAAAGTCCTTGTGTTCTATTTATCGTGGGCGTAATTTTGAATAACTGATCAAAGAGAAGATAACTGTTCAAAGTCCTTGTGTCCTATTTATCCTGGGCGTAATGTTGAATAACTGATCAAAGAGAAGATAACTGTTCCAAGTCCTTGTGTCCTATTTATCCTGGGCGTAATTTTGAATAACTGATCAAAGAGAAGATAACTGTTCAAAGTCCTTGTGTCCTATTTATCCTGGGCGTAATTTTGAATAACCGTTCAAAGAGAAGATAACTGTTCAAATTCCTTGTGTCCTATTTATCCTAGGAGTAATTTTGAATAACGGATCAAAGAGAGGATAACTGTTCCAAGTCCTTGTGTCCTATTTATTCTGGGGGTAATTTTGAATAACTGATCAAAGAGAAGATAACTGTTCAAATTCCTTGTGTCCTATTTATCCTGGGCGTAATTTTGAATAAGTGATCAAAGAGAAGATAACTGTTCAAATTCCTTGTGTCCTATTTATCCTGGGCGTAATTTTGAATAACCGTTCAAAGAGAAGATAACAGTTCAAATTCCTTGTGTCCTATTTATCCTAGGCGTAATTTTGAATAACTGATCAAACAGAAGATAACTGTTCAAAGTCCTTGTGTCCTATTTATCCTGGGCGTAATTTTGAATAACTGATCAAAGAGAAGATAACTGTTCAAAGTCCTTGTGTCCTATTTATCCTGGTCGTAATTTTGAATAACTGATTAAAGAGAAGATAACTGTTCAAAGTCCTTTTGTCCTATTTATTCTGGGCGTAATTTTGAATAACTGATCAAAGAGAAGATAACTGTTCAAAGTCCTTGTGTCCTATTTATCCTGGGCGTAATTTTGAATAACTGATTAAAGAGAAGATAACTGTTCAAAGTCCTTGTGTCCTATTTATCCTGGGCGTAATTTTGAATAACTGATCAAAGAGAAGATAACTGTTCAAAGTCCTTGTGTCCTATTTATCCTGGTCGTAATTTTGAATAACTGATCAAAGAGAAGATAACTGTTCAAAGTCCTTTTGTCCTATTTATTCTGGGCGTAATTTTGAATAACTGATCAAAATGAAGTTAACTGTTCAAAGTCCTTGTGTCCTATTTATCCTGGGCGTAATTTTGAATAACTGATCAAAGAGAAGATAACTGTTCAAAGTCCTTGTGTCCTATTTATCCTGGGGGTAATTTTGAATAACCGATCAAAGAGAAGATAACTGTTCAAAGTCCTTGTGTCCTATTTATCCTGGGGGTAATTTTGAATAACTGATCAAACAGCAGATAACTGTTCAAAGTCCTTGTGTTCTATTTATCGTGGGCGTAATTTTGAATAACTGATCAAAGAGAAGATAACTTTTCAAAGTCCTTGTGTCCTATTTTTCCTGGGCGTAATTTTAAATGACTGACCAAAGAGAAGATAACTGTTCAAAGTCCTTGTGTCCTATTTATCCTGGGCGTAATGTTGAATAACTGATCAAAGAGAAGATAACTGTTCCAAGTCCTTGTGTCCTATTTATCCTGGGCGTAATTTTGAATAACTGATCAAAGAGAAGATAACTGTTCAAAGTCCTTGTGTCCTATTTATCCTGGGCGTAATTTTGAATAACCGTTCAAAGAGAAGATAACTGTTCAAATTCCTTGTGTCCTATTTATCCTAGGAGTAATTTTGAATAACGGATCAAAGAGAGGATAACTGTTCCAAGTCCTTGTGTCCTATTTATTCTGGGGGTAATTTTGAATAACTGATCAAAGAGAAGATAACTGTTCAAATTCCTTGTGTCCTATTTATCCTGGGGGTAATTTTGAATAACTGATCAAAGAGAAGATAACTGTTCAAAGTCCTTGTGTCCTATTTATCCTGGGCGTAATTTTGAATAACTGATCAAAGAGAAGATAACTGTTCAAAGTCCTTGTGTCCTATTTATCCTGGGCGTAATTTTGAATAACCGTTCAAAGAGAAGATAACAGTTCAAATTCCTTGTGTCCTATTTATCCTAGGCGTAATTTTGAATAACTGATCAAACAGAAGATAACTGTTCAAAGTCCTTGTGTCCTATTTATCCTGGGCGTAATTTTGAATAACTGATCAAAGAGAAGATAACTGTTCAAAGTCCTTGTGTCCTATTTATCCTGGTCGTAATTTTGAATAACTGATTAAAGAGAAGATAACTGTTCAAAGTCCTTTTGTCCTATTTATTCTGGGCGTAATTTTGAATAACTGATCAAAGAGAAGATAACTGTTCAAAGTCCTTGTGTCCTATTTATCCTGGGCGTAATTTTGAATAACTGATTAAAGAGAAGATAACTGTTCAAAGTCCTTGTGTCCTATTTATCCTGGGCGTAATTTTGAATAACTGATCAAAGAGAAGATAACTGTTCAAAGTCCTTGTGTCCTATTTATCCTGGTCGTAATTTTGAATAACTGATCAAAGAGAAGATAACTGTTCAAAGTCCTTGTGTCCTATTTATCCTGGTCGTAATTTTGAATAACTGATTAAAGAGAAGATAACTGTTCAAAGTCCTTTTGTCCTATTTATTCTGGGCGTAATTTTGAATAACTGATCAAAGAGAAGATAACTGTTCAAAGTCCTTGTGTCCTATTTATCCTGGGCGTAATTTTGAATAACTGATTAAAGAGAAGATAACTGTTCAAAGTCCTTGTGTCCTATTTATTCTGGGCGTAATTTTGAATAACTGATCAAAGAGAAGATAACTGTTCAAAGTCCTTGTGTCCTATTTATCCTGGGCGTAATTTTGAATAACTGATTAAAGAGAAGATAACTGTTCAAAGTCCTTGTGTCCTATTTATCCTGGGCGTAATTTTGAATAACTGATCAAAGAGAAGATAACTGTTCAAAGTCCTTGTGTCCTATTTATCCTGGTCGTAATTTTGAATAACTGATCAAAGAGAAGATAACTGTTCAAAGTCCTTGTGTCCTATTTATCCTGGTCGTAATTTTGAATAACTGATTAAAGAGAAGATAACTGTTCAAAGTCCTTTTGTCCTATTTATTCTGGGCGTAATTTTGAATAACTGATCAAAGAGAAGATAACTGTTCAAAGTCCTTGTGTCCTATTTATCCTGGTCGTAATTTTGAATAACTGATTAAAGAGAAGATAACTGTTCAAAGTCCTTTTGTCCTATTTATTCTGGGCGTAATTTTGAATAACTGATCAAAGAGAAGATAACTGTTCAAAGTCCTTGTGTCCTATTTATCCTGGGCGTAATTTTGAATAACTGATTAAAGAGAAGATAACTGTTCAAAGTCCTTGTGTCCTATTTATCCTGGGCGTAATTTTGAATAACTGATCAAAGAGAAGATAACTGTTCAAAGTCCTTGTGTCCTATTTATCCTGGTCGTAATTTTGAATAACTGATCAAAGAGAAGATAACTGTTCAAAGTCCTTTTGTCCTATTTATTCTGGGCGTAATTTTGAATAACTGATCAAAATGAAGTTAACTGTTCAAAGTCCTTGTGTCCTATTTATCCTGGGCGTAATTTTGAATAACCGATCAAAGAGAAGATAACTGTTCAAAACTCCTTGTCTGCTACTTAATGTAGCTCTCTGGGTGGATAATATTTGAGTGGATGCGACAACTGGTTTGATACTCAATTGCGTGGGAAAAGGAAACCGTTAGAGATAATTATATATTAATAATCTTTATAATTAATAATCTCAGCAAAATTTTCCGCCCTGCCCCTGAGAAGTTAAGCCATGGTCCCGTCTGCGAGAGAGTCATACCCTGTGAATACCGTCTGCGAGAATGTCATACCCTGCGAGAGATGTCATACCCTGTGAATTAACACCAGCGTGTTAATGTTAAATAACACGCTGGATGGCCTTGACGGGAGGGTACCAACTGTCTCCCAACAGCTGTTCCAGTGGGTCCCCTCCCCCAACCTCCTCTGAGCCTTTTGGGGTCCATGTGACCTGGCCATTTAGCCCATGGTGTGCAAAAAAGTGCCGCTCAGAGGTAAAACAACTCAACCTTCCCCCGAACCTGCCCTGATCCCTCGGGGTTCTTGTGACCTGGCTATTGAGCCCAATATGTGCAAGAAAAGTGCCACTCAGAGGTAAAACATTTCCCCCCAATTTTTTTTGAAGGAGAGAGAAAAATACTTTAGTTGGGTTGGGTTGTTTTACCTCTGAGCGTCACTTTTTTGCACACCATGGGCTAAATGGCCAGGTCACATGGACCCCGAAGGCTCAGAGAAGGTTGGGGTAGGGGACCCACTGGAACAGCTGTTGGGAGACAGATGGTATTTATTTATTTTTATTTATTTTTTGGCAAAAGTTCATTGATAATTTGCATTCCAAGCAAGGTCCGTTGCCAAAGCAACTTACCCACACCAAGAAAAAGGAAGAGCTTTGCTTGTTTCAGTTTGCTATCGTCTGCCTCTTCCACTTCTCGACCTTCTACGGTGATCACTTCACTTGAAAGGTCATCTGCATGAGTGGGCATGGGGTGAGTCATTATCTACGCGAACGAATACAGAAATGATGCTGCTGACAAATTTCTTTTGCGGAAGATTAATTTGGTGACGACCTGAAAGAAGATGTAGAGCTACCTAGTAAAAGCAGCCTCAGTTTCAGGGATTCGAAAGTCCTACTTACGAAAGAGATCAACTAGGTTGGGTTGTTTTACCTCTGAGCAGCACTTTTTTGCACACCATGGGCAAAATGGCCAGGTCACAAGGACCCCGAAAGTTCAGAGAATGTTGGGGGGAGGGGACCCACTGGAACAGATGTTAGGAGACAGATGGTAGCCTCCCGTCAAAGCCATCCAGTGTGTTCTTTAACGTTGGATTGTTTTACCTCTGAGCTGCACTTTTTTGCACACCATGGGCTAAATGGCCAGGTCACAAGGATCCCGAAGGCTCAGAGAAGGTTGGCGGAGGAGACCCATTGGAACAGCTGTTGGGAGACAAATGGTAGCCTTCCGTCAACTCCATCCAGCGTGTTCTTTAACGTTGGATTGTTTTACTTCTGAGCGGCACTTTTTTGCACACCATGGGCTAAATGGCCAGGTCACATGGACCCCGAAGGCTCAGAGAAGATTGGGGGAGGGGACCCACTGGAACAGCTGTTGGGAGACAGATGGTAGCCTCCCGTCAAGGCCATCCAGTGTGTTCTTTAACGTTGGATTTTTTTACCTCTGAGCGGCACTTTTTTGCACACCATGGGCTAAATGGCCAGGTCACAAGGACCCCGAAATTTCAGAGAAGTTTGGGGGGAGGGGACTCACTGGAACAACTGTTAGGAGACAGATGGTAGCCTCCTGTCAAGGCCATCCAGTGTGTTCTTTAACGTTGGATTGTTTTACCTCTGAGCGGCACTTTTTTGCACACTTTGCTGTGAACGGTAACTGGAGCGTGTACAGTTGCTGTACACGCTCCTGAGGTCCTGCCATCCTCAGAGACCTTCTACTATGGCATATAAACTGACAGGCTCCTGTCAGACCTCTGTGGCAAGCAGCTGCTTGAGGGGGTATTTTTTTTTGACACAAACATTAAAATTAATAACACCCATATTACAGTTTCCACTTCCATGAAGAAAATTTTAGGTATGACGATAGATAATAATCTTGACTTTGGAATTCACATTAATAAAGCCGTCGCTTCAGCTTCTAAAAGAACTTATATATTGAAGTACATTCGAAACTATATATCCTCCTATGCCCCAATGTTCTACCAAATTTACATCCAATCGAAACTCGAATACTGTGCTTCCACTCTTTTTGCTATTAATAGAAATAACTCTTATAAATTATAAAAAGTACAAAATGAAGCTCTGAAAATCAATTTTAAGAAACGAGAATCTCTGATACTTACTGATAATTCTTTCCAACTACCAAATTCCCACTCCTGAATCTAGAAGAAAGCTGCGGTTTATTACCCTTATTCACGACCCTATTTATAACAAGTCTCAGCCCCTTCATTCGATTCTTACACCCTACATTCGATTACGACATCGCCACATCCTTCGCTCTGATAATAAAATGTTTTCTACTCCCAAGATTGTCAAAGCTAAATATGGTGAAATTTCTTTTGCCTTGGAACTCTCTACCGAGCGATATCATTTCTTTAAATTCCAAAACAAAATTCAAAAACGATATTACTCCACTCCTACTGGAATATCGAAACGTTTGGCCAACAACGTCTCCTCATCGCTATTCCCACTCCCCCATCTTTGCCCTTTGTCTGGATTATCCGCAATCTTTTTTTCCCTCCTGTTCATTCATTTAATCTTACTCTCTGTTGTCTTAAACCTTCCTTTTCTTCCCCCTTAGTTTACTGTGTTTCTTATGCTATTTCGTGTTATTCTTCGTCTGTGCGACTTTCCATTTTATTAAAATTTATCAATTAATTATGCAATTCCTATAAACAATTTGCATTTTTGTACTATTCCTAACGTTTCTTTTTAATTTCTCAAATGTAATGGGGGCATCAAGCCACTTGAACGTTTGAATTAATATCCAAAATTACCTTTACCTAAGGGCTTTACTATAACTCCCTGCATGAAATAAATTATTATTATATCTCCGCCAAACCACACACCATCATCGGTCAGGAATGTATGTGTGTGGGTTGGGTTGTTTTACCTCTGAGCGGCACTTTTTTGCATACCATGGGCTAAATGGCCAGGTCACATGGACCCCGAAGGCTCAGAGAAGGTTGGGGGAGGGGACCCACTGGAACAGCTGTTGGGAGACAGATGGTAGCCTCCCGTCAAGGCCATCCAGCGTGTTCTTTAACGTTGGGCTGTTTTACATCTGAGCGGCACTTTTTTGCATACCATGGGCTAAATGGCCAGGTCACATGGACCCCGAAGGCTCAGAGAAGGTTGGGGGAGGGGACCCACTGGAACAGCTGTTGGGAGACTGATGGTAGCCTCCCGTCAAGGCCATCCAGCGTGTTCTTTAACGTGCACAGGGTATGGCTCTCCCGCACACGGGGCCACGGCTTAACGTCCCATCCGACGGACGGCGGCCTTTCCAAGCCCATCGGTGTCCCCTACTGACCGTGGGCAGGGCGGTGAATTTTGCGGAGATAAATCTCGACGCTGACCCAGCTGGGACTCGAACCTGGGAACTACAGATTACGAGCTTTGCGCGCTACCGCCTGAGCCACCCCCGCCCCAGAAATAGGTAGGATGGGATGTTAAGATGTTGCGCCATGTGCACGAAGCCTTACTCTGTGCGAGGCAATTCCCAGATTCGATTCCCATCTGGGTCAGCGTTGAGAGTTATCTCCGCAAAATTCCTCGCCCTGCCTACGGTCAGTAGGGGACACCGATGGGCTTATAAAGACCGCCGTCCGTCAGATTGAATGTTAAGCCGTGGCCCCGTGTGCGGGAGAGAGCCATACCCTGTGCATGTTAAAGAACACGCTGGGTGGCCTTGACGGGAGGCTACCATCTGTCTCCCAACAGCTGTTCCAGTAGGTCCCCTCCCCCAACCTTCTCTGAGCCATTTGGGTCCTTGTGACCTGGCCATTTAGCCCATGGTGCGCAAAAAAAAAAATAAAATAAAAATCCCGCTCAGATGTGAAATAATCCAACCCATTACTTTAATTAAATTAATTGGCATTACTGTAACCCCCGGCATGAAATAAATTATTATTGCTGAAATTTAACTTCTTAACTATAGTTTAAGTTTCACACACCTTAAGTTAAATTGACGGAAATTTTCGCATCCCTCTTTTAAAAAGCAAACTTCACCTCCGCTCTCTCTTATAAGAGAGATGCAGCAGCCCAGCTTCCATCTCGAAATGGAGTAGTGTTTCGTTTTTTTAGAATGGCAACGGGAGCGAAAGGATTGAGCAAGTGCGAGTTTCCGGCGGCCACGCGGCAGTCGGCCTCTCTCTGGCGGCAAGGACTTGACCTGGTTTTCGAGGGAATTTCCGACACCGTCGACCTGCTTGCCGAACGAAGACGCATAACTCATCTCACTGAAAGCCGTCGGTTGCCACACAAAGGCTACCTCGGTCATGACGAGGGAGGCTGATCTCGGTTACGGTGTAAATTGGACTGGGATGGCCGAGTGGTTAGCGCGCTTGGCTACTGATCTAAGGGACTCTGGGTTCGAGCCCCGGGTAAGGCATGGATGTATGTGTTGTTTTTCTGTTGAGGTCCTGCCATCCTCACAGACCTTCTACTGTGGCATATAAACTGACAGGCTCCTGTCAGACTTCTGTGGCAAGCAGCTGCTTGAGGGGGTATTTATTATTTATTTTATTATAGGTAATAGAGATGAGCTCGGGCTCAGAATAATTTAAATTTTGAATATTTCTCTTAATTGTGAAAAGAATAAGTAAAAATATAAATATTTTTGATTATAATTTCAACCTTTTCCAGTCTTTAGGAATTAAAAATAAGTCCCATGCGGCTTTTGATTTTTTTTTAAATGTATTCCCCATTTTTAATAAATGAATGACCAATGATGGATAAAATTATTTTTAATTTTTCTCAAAAACAAGAAATTTGAATGACTGCAGACTGCGAGGCGAAAGAAAAATATCTTGTATCATTTCGAAAAATGAATTAAAAATTAACTCTATATAGCAAGCAATTTTTGAATTGAAAACGTCGTCCAACGATTTCGATGTGAATTACGTGTGCGTTTCGTTAAAAAATAATATTCTGCGGGGGGGGTCCTTACTCCCAAATGTTTACTGACCACTATTTTCGCACTTTTGACCCACCCAAAGACAAATAATCCGCCATAGAGGATAGAAACCTCTGAATCCCTCTCTCAATCTCTGAAATCCACTGTTCAACAGTAACGCACCAACGCGTGTGGGGGCGGGGGTGGCTCAGTCGGTAGCGCGCCAGGCTCGTAATCTGTAGTTCCCAGGTTCGAGTCCCAGCTGGGTCAGCGTTGAGAATTATCTCCGCAAAATTCCCCGCCCTGCCCACGGTCAGTAGGGGACACCGATGGGCTTGGAAAGGCCACCGTCCGTCGGATGGGACGTTAAGCCGTGGCCCCGTGTGCGGGATATCCACACCCTGTGCACGTTAAAGAACACGCTGGATGGCCTTGACGGGAAGCTACCATCTGTCTCTCAACAGCTGTTCCAGTGGGTCCCCTCCCCCAACCTTCTCTGAGCCTTCGGGGTCCATGTGACATGGCCATTTAGCCCATGGTGTGCAAAAAAGTGCCGCTCAGAGGTAAAACAACTCAACCCAACGCACCAACGCAGTAGCAGAATTTTTGCATCCTACCCTAAAAATCCACATTAAATAAAAAAAAAGAAACAGAATACTTCATCTTCGGCAGATTCATCTTCGGCTCTCACGTGTCTCCTGTGGCTGGTGTTAAAAAAATTGGAAACTTAAAAAACACAGAAGCACGAAATGAACTTATCGTTTCACCCCTACAGAAGTTCAGCTGGTGTCTGGGTTCGCTACGCACACAAATCGCACTGGGCTGAGCTGGAACAGGAACGGCAGCAGGCGCATGAGCTGTTCTGCTGCAGCAGCGTTGTCTGCCCACTATCGGGCGTCGCCACTGCCGCCGACCGGCCCTGTAATCCAGGCAGCCGGCAGCCCGGATCTAATGAAGCACGTCAGCCGGACTGACACGTCAGGCGGCAGCGGCGCCACTCCCCCCCCTTCCAATCTTCTCATCCCCCTCCTCACTCTCTTCCCTCCCTCCGGCTCTTCAGCACTCCTCGGGATCACGTGGCACGCGTGTCTACAGCAAGAGAGATTGCTAACTCTGCGTTCTCGCGTGGAATACATGTGCATGCATTTTCCACTAACTCGGGCGCTCTGGATGCTTGTCTTTTACGTCGAAGATTTTTCGGCCTTCTCCGAGCAGTCGCCGATCCTGCCGAACATTATTTTTCTTCTTAGAATATCATAGTAGGAATATTTCAACATATGAGAATAGTTTTTGTACTGATATGTGTGTAGAAATTATATTTTAATAATATCATTTTCTGCTGAGGTCCTGCCATCCTCTCAGACCTTCTACTATGGCATATAAACTGACGGGCTCCTGTCAGACCTCTGTGGCAAGCAGCTGCTTGAGGGGGTATTTATTTATTTATTTTCTTATCAAGGAGGAGGCAATGTTTAGTAAAACCGTGGTCGCCAATCTTGTGGACGAAGCGCGATTCTGATGGGGTCTCGTGATGGATTTGTTTAAAACGCTGAAACACTTAAGGATAGGGGCGGGGGTGGCTCAGTCTGTAGCGCGCCAGGCTCGTAATATGTAGTTCCCAGGTTCGAGTCACAGCTGGGTCAGCGTTGAGATTTATCTCCGCAAAATTCCCCGCCCTGCACACGGTCAGTAGGGGACACCGATGGGCTTGGAAAGGCCGCCGTCCGTCGGATGGGACGTTAACGACGCCCCGTGTGCGGGAGAGTCATACCCTGTGCACGTTAAAGAACACGCTGGATGGCCTTGACGGGAGGCTACCATCTGTCTCCCAACAGCTGTTCTAGTGGGTCCCCTCCCCCAACCTTCTCTGAGCCTTCGGGGTCCTTGTGACCTGGCCATTTAGCTCATGGTGTGCAAAAAAGTGCCGCTCAGAGGTAAAACAACCCAACGTTAAAGAACACGCTGGATGGCCTTGACGGGAGGCTACCATCTGTCTCCCAACAGCTGTTCTAGTGGGTCCCCTCCCCCAACCTTCTCTGAGCCTTCGGGGTCCTTGTGACCTGGCCATTTAGCCCATGGTGTGGAAAAAAGTGCCGCTCAGAGGTAAAACAACCCAACCCAACCCGAGCTTAGTGAAGTTATGCATAATACGTCACGACGTAGGGCCGGATCTATGGGGGGTAAGGGGGGTCATACGCCCTCCTTTCAGAACGTTAGTAAGGTAATGGAGTCGAAAAATTATTAAACATATTTATATTTCATGCATTTAGAAGAAAACGTAGGTGAAAATGTACTGCATTGGAAGGCATTTCATCGTTCAACTCAATTTACTTCAAAAGCCCGCTAAAAATGAATTATAATTGTTACAACAAACAGCTTACTAAAATAAAGAAGTTGATGTAACGATTCTATTAAAATAAAGAAGTTGATGTAACGATTCTATTAAAATAAAGAAGTTGATGTAACGACAGGTTAATTTTGATTAGAACGCGTATAACAGCGGATAATTTAATAATTCTGCAAATATTTAACGAACATTGTTGGAAAACGAGAGTTAAAAAGATCTGAGTTGAGATCTTCAATTTATATCCAGTGACAATATTTTCAGTAAGCACAGTATTTTCAAAGTTAGGTAGCTCTGAACGTGACTTTCCATTCAAATAATATGTAAGTGTCCAGAAATCTTCGTAATGTAAAAAATAAAATAAATAAATAAATACCCTCTCAAGCAGCTGCTTGCCACAGAGGTCTGACAGGAGCCTGTCAGTTTATATGCCACAGTAGAAGATCTGAGAGGATGGCAGGACCTCAGCAGAAAACAACACGAACATCCACGTGACTTTCCATTCAAATAATACGTAAGTGTCCAGAAATCTTCGTAATATAATAAATAAAGTAAATAAATAAATACCCCCTCAAGCAGCTGCTTGTCACAGAGGTCTGATAGGAGCCTGTCAGTTTATATGCCACAGTAGCAGATCTGAGAGGATGGCAGGACCTCAGCAGAAAACAACACGAACATCCACGTGACTTTCCATTCAAATAATATGTAAGTGACCAGAAATCTTCGTAATATAATAAATAAAATAAGTAACCCCTCAAGCAGCTGCTTGCCACAGAGGTCTGACAGGAGCCTGTCAGTTTATTTGCCACACTAGCAGATCTGAGAGGATGGCAGGATCTCAACAGAAAACAACACGAACATCCACGTGACTTTCCATTCAAATAATACGTAAGTGTCCAGAAATCTTCGTAATATAATAAATAAAGTAAATAAATAAATACCCCCTCAAGCAGATGCTTGCCACAGAGGTCTGACAGGAGCCTGTCAGTTTATTTGCCACAGTAGCAGATCTGAGAGGATGGCAGGACCTCAGCAGAAAACAACACGAACATCCACGTGACTTTCCATTCAAATAATATGTAAGTGTCCAGAAATCTTCGTAATATAATAAATAAAATAAATAAATAAATACCCCCTCAAGCAGCTGCTTGCCACAGAACTCTGACAGGAGCCTGTCAGTCTATATGCCACAGTAGAAGATCTGTGAGGATGGCAGGACCTCAGCAGAAAACAACACGGACATCCACGTGACTCTCCATTCAAATAATATGTAAGTGTCCAGAAATCTTCGTAATATAATAAATAAATAAATACCCCCTCAAGCAGCTGCTTGCCACAGAACTCTGACAGGAGCCTGTCAGTTTATATGCCACAGTAGCAGATCTGAGAGGATGGCAGGACCTCAGCAGAAAACAACACGAACGTCCACGTGACTTTCCATTCAAATAATATGTAAGTGTCCAGAAATCTTCGTAATATAATAAATAAAATAAATAAATAACCCCTCAAGCAGCTGCTTGTCACAGAGGTCTGACAGGAGCCTGTCAGTTTATATGCCACAGTAGAAGATCTGAGAGGATGGCAGGACCTCAGCAGAAAACAACACGAACATCCACGTGACTTTCCATTCAAATAATATGTAAGTGTCCAGAAATCTTCGTAATATAATAAATAAAATAAATAAATAAATACCCCCTCAAGCAGCTGCTTGCCACAGAGGTCTGACAGGAGCCTGTCAGTTTATATGCCACAGTAGCAGATCTGAGAGGATGGCAGGACCTCAGCAGAAAACAACACGGACATTCCCGTGACTTTCCATTCAAATAATATGTAACTGTCCAGAAATTTTCGTAATATAATAAATAAAATAAATAAATAACCCCTCAAGCAGCTGCTTGTCACAGAGGTCTGACAGGAGCCTGTCAGTTTATATGCCACAGTAAAAGATCTGAGAGGATGGCAGGATCTCAGCAGAAAACAACACGAACATCCACGTGACTTTCCATTCAAATAATATGTAAGTGTCCAGAAATCTTCGTAATATAATAAATAAAGTAAATAAATAAATACCCCCTCAAGCAGCTGCTTGCCACAGAGGTCTGACAGGAGCCTGTCAGTTTATATGCCACAGTAGAAGATCTGAGAGGATGGCAGGACCTCAGCAGAAAACAACACGAACGTCCACGTGACTTTCCATTCAAATAATATGTAAGTGTCCAGAAATCTTCGTAATATAATAAATAAAATAAATAAATAACCCCTCAAGCAGCTGCTTGTCACAGAGGTCTGACAGGAGCCTGTCAGTTTATTTGCACAGTAAAAGATCTGAGAGGATGGCAGGATCTCAGCAGAAAACAACATGAACATCCACGTGACTTTCCATTCAAATAATATGTAAGTGTCCAGAAATCTTCGTAATATAATAAATAAAATAAATAAATAACCCCTCAAGCAGCTGCTTGTCACAGAGGTCTGACAGGAGCCTGTCAGTTTATATGCCACAGTAGAAGATCTGAGAGGATGGCAGGACCTCAGCAGAAAACAACACGAACATCCACGTGACTTTCCATTCAAATAATATGTAAGTGTCCAGAAATCTTCGTAATATAGCATTATCTATCTCGAGCGTTGGAGGCTCTCACCACCCACTGCCTCATTTCGTCTCTAATCTTCGAGATCGGTTCTCCAGAATTCCAAAAGCCAAAGCGAAAGTTTGGAATCCAAGCCGCCTTACCTGAGTATATATATTCATTCGATATCTCGTGACCGCCAATAGTGTCACTGTCCTTGCTTTGCTCGGCCATATTTTTCGGTCTCTGAGCCCCATCAGGAAACTGTTGAGGCCAGACCTCCAGGAACCCAAGAGTGCTGATGAAGCGATCCCTGGGCGTGACAAATAGTTCTGTGTTCTGACTGAGTGCACTTTCCCTTCCAACGAGCTAAGGGTGAGGGGATGACGAGAGAGTGGGGGGCGGCGTTGTTAGGAGGGGGTGAAACACTCCTGCGAAGTCTCCTTCGGCTGGTCCACCCCCGCAGTGACTATATGAGCGAAACAACCTTGTGCTCCGGAAATCAGGTCGTTAGTGAGGCCGCCGACCTCCCACACGCGGCAGCACGCAGAAACTCACGCAGAGACCATCCGCGGCGTGATCTTCGAAGGTGGGAGGGGGGGATCGAAAAGGGAGGTTGCAGAGGAGGGAGGGGGTTGCTAGATTGAGAGTTGCTGTACAAATGGCTGACTCACTGGTTCAAACTCATGCTGTCATGCACTTCCTCCGCATGTGGGTAGGCTAGGGGACAACCAGTGGCTCGCTCACCATGACCGTACAAAGGCGGTGGCGAGCCCGAATCGCATCTCACGAGGAAAAAAAATTAATTTTCTACTTCATTGGATGCGGCGATTAAATATGATGACGACTGCAGTCTGGTATTTAACGTGGCTAATGAGGGATGGTAAAAATGAGACTGCTCAAAGAATTTCGCTCAACTCGTGGGCAATATTGCTAGAGATGTTTCTTATTAAACAGGTGGAAAGTTACAGGACTGGGGTATTGAGTTGGGTTGGGTTGTTTTACCTCTGAGTGGCACTTTTTTGCACACCATGGGCTAAATGGCCAGGTCACAAGGACCCCGAAGGCTCAGATAAGGTTGGGGGAGGGGATTCACTAGAACAGCTGTTGGGAGACAGATGGTAGTCTCCCGTCAAGGCCATCCAGCGTGTTCTTTAACGTGCACAGGGTATGATTCTCCCGCACACGGAGCCACGGCTTAACGTCCCATCCGACGGACGGCGGCCTTTCCAAGCCCATCAGTGTCCTCTACTGACCGTGGGCAGGGCGGGGAATTTTGCGGAGATAAATCTCAAGGCTGACCCAGCTGGGACTCGAACCTGGGAACTACAGATTACGAGCCTGGCGCGCTACCGACTGAGCCACCCCCGCCCCATTTTTGGGGTATTGATATTTGTCGATGTTTTCCGTTCTTCAGAGCTCCAAAAGCCAGCTGTACTTCAGTGGAGTGGAGTGGGAGCTGGCACAAAATGCTACTTATTCTTGAACAAGAAATGTAATCCTTTGGATTACCAGGAAAGGGAGGTCTCGCTCCCCTTTCTCACTACATATCTGATGACTAGTGACGGATCCATAGAGGCAGTACCCGATCACGTACTAGTACCACCTGTGAATTCGCAATGCGCAACCACTTAGTGTGATTGCAATGTTTTTATTATGTGCCCCTCCTGTGAAACGATCTCCGCAAAATTCTCCGCCCTGTCCACGGTCAGTAGGGGGCACCGATGGGCTTGGAAAGGCCGCCGTCCGTTGGATGGGACGTTAAGCCGTGGCCCCGTGTGCGGGAGAGACATACCCTGTGCACGTTAAAGAACACGCTGGATGGCCTTGACGGGAGGCTACCATCTGTCTCCCAACAGCTGTTCCAGTGGGTCCCCTTCCCCAACCTTCTCTGAACCTTCGGGGTTCATGTGACCTGGCCATTTAGCCCATGGTGTGGAAAAAAGTGCCGCTCAGAGGTAAAACAACCCAACCCAAAGTACTAAAGCCACTAAGGAGGATTTCGCATGGGAATGTATCTGGAGCAAACACCGCTTCGTCGAATAACACGAACACAAAATATCTCTACGAAGAATTCGCGAAAACCGTAAGTGTTGTAAAAGACCAAAACGTGCTTAATCAAGAAAAGATCGTAAACATTCACCTTGCACTGGCGAGAAGCCCGCAGAAGTCCGTTAAAAGGTTTCCCTGCTTTTTTGTACCTTCTCTTCATAAGGCACTGCGTAAATCGTTCAAAACGATTCCCTATAAAATAGTGGTGGTGCACTTATTACTTCCACAAGACGTGTCCGCTAGTGCCAGTGTTTCATGGACTGTGTGACTCCTGATCGTGAAGGAAGTTGTTTTACATCTGAGCGATATTTTTTTAACACAATGGGCTAAATACCCAAATTGGGTATTGTTTCATCTGAGCTGCACTTCTTTTTGCATACTGTGGCTAAATGGCCAGGTAAATAAAAACCTCAAGGCTCAGAGAAAGTTGCAGTTGGGTTGGGTTGTTTGGCCTCTGAGTGGCACTTTTTTGCACACCATGGGCTAAATGGCCAGGTCACATGGACCCCGAAGGCTCAGAGAAGGTTGGAGGAGGGGACCCACTGGAACAGCTGTTGGGAGACAGATGGTAGCCTCCCGTCAAGGTCATCCAGCGTGTTCTTTAACGTGCACAGGGTATGTCTCTCCCGCACACGGAGCCACGGCTTAACGTCCCATCCGACTGACGGCGGTCTTTCCAAGCCCATCGGTGTCCCCTACTGACCGTGGGCAGGACGGGGAATTTTGCGGAGATAAGTCTCAACGCTGACCCATCTGGGACTCGAACCTGGGAAGTACAGATTACGA
This sequence comes from Ryuthela nishihirai, assembly GCA_038380435.1. Lineage (NCBI taxonomy): Eukaryota > Metazoa > Arthropoda > Arachnida > Araneae > Heptathelidae > Ryuthela > Ryuthela nishihirai. The sequence continues at coordinate 994,436 of JAWZYU010000002.1, read as the reverse complement.
GCCTGGTGCGCTATCGACTGAGCCACCCCCGCCCCATATTTCGCATGGGAATATATCTGGAGCAAACACCGCTCCGTCGAATAACACGAACACGAAACATCTCTAGGAAGAATTCGCGAAAACCGTAAGTGTTGTGAAAGACCAAAACGTGCTTAATCAAGAAAACAAAAGATCGTAAACATTCACCTTGCACTGGCGAGAAGCCCGCAGAAGTCCGTTAAAAGATTTCCCTGCTTTTTTGTACCTTCTCTTCATAAGGCACTGCGTAAATCGTTCAAAACGATTCCCTATAAAATAGTGGTGGTGCACTTATTACTTCCACAAGACGTGTCCGCTACTGCCAGTGTTTCATGGACTGTGTGACTCCTGATCGTGAAGGAAGTTGTTTTACATCTGAGCGATATTTTTTTAAATACAATGGGCTAAATACCCAAATTGGGTAATGTTTCATCTGAGCTGCACTTTTTTTTGCATACTGTGGGTAAATGGCCAGGTAAACAAAAACCTCAAGGCTCAGAAAAAGTTGTAGTTACTGGAGCGTGCCAGTAACTGCACACGCTCCAGTTTGCTGTGAACGGTAACTGGAGCGTGTACAGTTGCTGTACACGCTCCAGATATTTTTCCTGAATTCTGTAATAACGTGACACGAAGGTTGCCAGATCACTAATTTGTAAAGAAATCGTTGTCAGATATTTTTTTCTGAGTTCTGTAATCAACCATAGTGTTCGGATACTTTTTTGAGCGATTATACCAACAGAAAGCTATCATGATGATTGATACCCACAGTATTACGAATTAACCCTGCAATATGGGTAAGTTGATTTGTATGTTTATTATGAGGTATCAAAGATACGGGTATGTTTTGTCAGGGTTATTGAACTTGTCTATGATGGTGGCAGCACGTCCCAAATTTTAGAAATTTTTGATTATAGAACGTCAGAATTACTCTAATTCCACGAAAGACTTACTTCACAGTTTCGCAATGGGTTGTTGGGTTGTTTTACCTCTGAGCGGCACTTTTTTGCACACCATGGGCTAAATGGCCAGGTGACATGGACCCCGAAGGCTCAGAGAAGGTTGGGGGAGGGGACCCACTTGAACAGATGTTGGGAGACAGATGATAGCCTCCCGTCAAGGCCATCCAGCCTGTTCTTTAACGTGCACAGGGTATGGCTCTTCCGCACACGGGGCCACGGCTTAACGTCCCATGCGACGGACGGCGGCCTTTCCAAGCCCATCGGTGTCCCCTACTGACCGTGGGCAGAGCGGAGAATTTTGCGGAAATAAATGTCAACGCTGACCCAGCTGGGACTCGAACCTGGGAACTACAGATTGCGAGCCTGGCGCGCTACCGACTGAGCCACCCCCGCCCCAAGAGTGTCATCCAAGAAAATAAGTTATTTAATAATATTGATATTACATCATCATTTTTAGGTGCTACATTAATATCGGCAAAAGCTATTATTTATCTTCAGGTTTGAAGAAATAATATTTATAAATATATAATAGTTTTCGTCGTAAAATGATTCAGTTCAGCAATAATCATGGCCAGATCTAAGGGGAGGAACAGCAAAAAGTTGACTCACCCTTGTAGAATAAAAAATGCAAAAGAAAAAGGTTTATTTTGAGAAAATATTAAAATTAATAACCTTTAATTTCTGTTTAATGGTGTTTCTCTCATTTAAACAGTTATTGGTCCGGCTAATTTATTAATAAATAAATAAAATAAATATTAAATATCACCTCAAGCAGCTGCTTGAATAATCCCCTTTTAAAATTAAGTATTAGAAGAATATAAGTATTTACGGAAATACTGTTTAAAATTAATAATCATTCTTACCACAGAGGTCTTAATAGGAGCCTGTAGAATTCATAATTATTTGAGATAATGGCATTAAAACGTAACATAATTAAAAAAAAATACCTCCTCAAGCAGCTGCTTGCCATAGAGCTCTGACAGGAACCTGAAGCGTGTGCAGTTACTGCACACGCTCCAGTTTGCTGTGAACGGTAACTGCACACGCTCAGTATTTCTGTGAGTGGGCCCACACGATCCAGGTTTTTGTGAGCTCACACGATCCAATGTAAATAAAATAAAAATAAATACCCCCTCAATAATACCTACACATACATCCATGCCGTATCCGGGACTCGAACCCAGGTCCCGTAGATCAGTAACCAATTTTACTAAACCAAAATTTTATCTGCGTCAGGGCAACCCCGACAAATAATTGCACGGTGTCTAGTTTTCTGGGACGAAGACACAAAGGTCAACGAACCCTGTGAAACAATCCAAACTCGGAACCGAACACTTCTCCATATAGCACAGCATAGTCTTTTTAAACGCGACTACCCAGAAATTATTGGACATTATATTTTGGGACTGTCTTGTTCTTTTAGCTGGGGTAAAGATGACCTTTCTGTTTCTGAGCAGCACCTGATTTTTCTCTCTCCCTTCGACGTTGAGTTCTGAGTCAGGTTGCCGAGGCCGCCAAGCACTCAATACACATACACCGCGGAGCCCGCCGCCGCCGCAGTCGCCAACGTGGCAGGAAGCCCGCTAAGCGTTCATTTCCCGACACGACGGATCACGTGACTCGGCGCTCTGTAGCCCCCTGTCTGTGGCCTTCACCCGAGAAACTGGCGGACTGTCTGGGTTTGTTGTTGGCTTGTTGATTGGAGGGCAGGAGACGATTTCCCATTTCCCAGTCGTAGACGTGTGAAAAGCTAAGAACTGTATTTCGGGGCAAAGAAAAAGTTATTTTCGGTCAGAAAGAACAAATATATATGCTGTAGATTTGTGTCTTGTGCAGTCTCTTATCTGATGACTAGCAGGAACATCTTGAGAGACTGTGAGACAAATAGGGAGACCATAAGTGATATCTGGGGAGAATATATGAGACAAATGGGGGGGGGGGGACCATAAGTAAAAGAGGGTAAGAGCCTTGGGAGCCTATATGAGACAAATGAGACCATAAGTGATATCTGGGGAGACTATATGAGATAAATGAAGGGCCCATAAGTGATATCTGGGAGACTCTATGAGACAAATGGACGAATGGCGAAATGGAAGGCCCATAAGTGGTATTTGAGGAGACTATATGAGACAAATGGGGGGGACCATTAGTGATATCTAATGGTTCCCCCCCATTTGTCTCATATAGACTATTTCTGGGGAGACTAATGGTGGGGGGACCATTAGATATCATAGGGGGACCATAAGTGATATCTTGGGAAACTATATGAGACAAATGGGGGACCATAAGTGATATCTGGGGACTCTATGAGACAAATGGAGGGCCCATAAATGATATCTGGGGAGACTCTATCAGACAAATGGAAGGCCCATAAGTGGTATTTGAGGAGACTATATGAGACAAATGGGGGGCCATAAGTGATATTTGGGGAGACTATATGAGACAAATGGGGGCCATAAGTGATATCTGGGGAGACTATGAGACAAATGGGGGCATAAGTGATATTTGGGGAGACTATATGAGACAAATGGGGGGCATAAGTGATATCTGGGGAGACTCTATGAGACAAATGGAAGGCCCATAAGTGGTATTTGAGGAGAATATATGAGACAAATGGGGGACCATAAGTGATATTTGGGGAGACTATATGAGACAAATGGGGGCCATAAGTGATATCTGGGGAGACTATATGAGAGAAATGGGGGGCATAAGTGATATCTGGGGAGACTATATGAGACAAATGGGGGCATAAGTGATATTTGGGGAGACTATATGAGACAAATGGGGGGACCATAAGTGATATCTGGGGAGACTCTATGAGACAAATGGAAGGCCCATAAGTGGTATTTGAGGAGACTATATGAGACAAATGGGGAGCCATAAGTGATATTTGGGGAGACTATATGAGACAAATGGGGGCCATAAGTGATATCTGGGGAGACTATATGAGACAAATGGGGGCATGTGATATTTGGGGAGACTATATGAGACAAATGGGGGGCATAAGTGATATCTGGGGAGACTCTATGAGACAAATGGAAGGCCCATAAGTGGTATTTGAGGAGACTATATGAGACAAATGGGGAGCCATAAGTGATATCTGGGGAGACTATATGAGACAAATGGGGGCATGTGATATTTGGGGAGACTATATGAGACAAATGGGGGGACCATAAGTGATATCTTGGGAGACTATATGAGACAAATGGGGGGACCGTAAGTGATATTTTGGGAGACTATAAGAGACAAATGGGTGACCATAAGTGATATCTGGGGAGACTATATGAGACAAATGGGGGGAACATAAGTGATATCTGGGGAGACTCTACGAGACAAATGGAAGGCCCATAAGTGATTTCTGGGGAGACTATATGAGCAAACAGGGAGATCATAAGTGGTATTTGAGGAGACTGTGAGACACAAATGGATTGAGATAAAGAGACAAATGGATAGATCGTAATAGACAAAAGAGGAGACTTTGAGAGACAAATCAGGAGTTTTGGGTTGGAGTGTTTTACTTATGGACGGCACTCTTATACTAAATGCCAGGTTACAAGGACCCAGAGAAAGTTGGGGGAAGGGGACCCACTAGTTAACTGTTAGGGGACAGATGAAAATCTCCCTTCAAGGTCATCCAGCGTGTTCTTTTAATGTGAGAAGTTATGGATCTCCTGCAACACGGAGCCATAGTCTATAACGTCCCATTCCACTGGCGGTGGCCATCCAAACTCATCGGTATGGCTTTTCTGACCGAAGGTAGAATCTGGGTTTAAGGAAAAATAATTTCGCCGCTTATAAAGTTGGGATTTGAATCTAGGAATTGCAAACGTCCTATCGACTGAGGAAGACAGATGAAATCGTCCCGCCAAGGCCATTCAGCGTGTTCTTTAATGGGCAACGGGTATGGCTCTCATGCATAAGGGAACTATGGCTAAACGTCCCATCCGATGGACGGTCGTCTAGCGGAGATAAATCTCAATGCTGGCATCAGATTGCAATCCTGGCATGCTACCGATTGAGCCGTTTTCCAGGTTTCAGTTTCTAGTTTTTCATGCGACTCTTTAGCAGCCAAGATGACGTTCCCAGGTTTCAGTCTCTAGGTTTTCTCGGAACGTCAGATAGGCTGCTAAAGAGTCGAATGAAAACCTAGAAACTGAAATTTGGAAACGACAGCTTGACTGCTAAAAAGTCACCTCAAAATCTAAAGACTGAAATCTGGAAACGACAGCTTGTCTGCTAAAAAGTCACTCAGAATCAAGGGACTGATACTTGGGAACGTCAGCTAGCTTCTAAAGATCCACATCAAAACCCTAGAAACTGAAATCTGGGAACGTCATCTTGACTGCTAAACAGTCGCATGAAAACCGTAGAGACTGAAACCTGGGAACGTCATCTTGGCTGTTAAAGAGTCGCATGAAAACCGTAGAGACTGAAACATATGAACGTCATCTTGGCTGCTAAAAAGTCGCATGAAAACCTAGAGACTGAAACATGGAAACGTCATCTTGGCTGCTAGAGTCGTATGAAAACCATACAGACTGAAACCTGGGAACGTCAACTTGGCTGCTAAAGAGTCGTATGAAAACCATACAGACTGAAACCTGGGAACGTCATCTTGGCTGCTAAAGAGTCGTAGGAAAACCATACAGACTGAAACGTGAACGTCATCTTGGCTGTTAAAGAGTCGTATGAAAACCATACAGACTGAAACCTGGGAACGTCATCTTGGCTGCTAAAGAGTCGTATGAAAACCATACAGACTGAACCTGGGAACGTCATCTTGGCTGCTAAAGAGTCGTAGGAAAACCATACAGACTGAAACATGTGAACGTCATCTTGGCTGCTAAAGAGTCGTATGAAAACCTAGAGACTGAAACATGGGAACGTCATTTTGGCTGCTAAAGAGTCGCATGGAAGCCTAGAGACTGAAACATGGGAACGTCATTTTGGCTGCTAAAGAATCGTATGAAAACCATACAGACTGAAACATGTGAACGTCATCTTGGCTGCTAAAGAGTCGTATGAAAACCATACAGACTGAAACATGTGAACGTCATCTTGGTTGCTAAAGAGTCGTATGAAAACCATACAGACTGAAACATGTGAACGTCATCTTGGTTGCTAAAGAGTCGTATGAAAACCATACAGACTGAAATCTGGGAACGTCATTTTGGCTGCTAAAGAGTCGCATGGAAGCCTAGAGACTGAAACATGGGAACGTCATCTTGGCTGTTAAAGAGTCGTATGAAAACCATACAGACTGAAACCTGGGAACGTCATCTTGGCTGCTAAAGAGTCGTATGAAAACCATACAGACTGAAACCTGGGAACGTCATCTTGGCTGCTAAAGAGTCGTATGAAAACCATACAGACTGAAACATGTGAACGTCATCTTGGCTGGTAAAGAGTCGTATGAAAACCATACAGACTGAAACATGTGAACGTCATCTTGCTGCTAAAGAGTCGTATGAAAACCTAGAGGCTGAAACATGGGAAAGTCATTTTGGCTGCTAAAGAGTCGCATGGAAGCCTAGAGACTGAAACATGGGAACGTCATCTTGGCTGCTAAAGAGTCGTATGAAAACCATACAGACTAAAACATGTGAACGTCATCTTGGCTGCTAAAGAGTCGTATGAAAACCATACAGACTGAAACATGTGAACGTCATCTTGGCTGCTAAAGAGTCGTATGAAAACCATAGAGACTGAAACATGGGAACGTCATCTTGGCTGCTAAAGAGTCGTATGAAAACCATACAGACTGAAACCTGGGAACGTCATCTTGGCTGCTAAAGAGTCGTATGAAAACCTAGAGACTGAAACATGGGAACGTCATTTTGGCTGCTAAAGAGCCGCATGGAAGCCTAGAGACTGAAACATGGGAATGTCATTTTGGCTGCTAAAGAGTTGTATGAAAACCATACAGACTGAAACATGTGAACGTCATCTTGGCTGCTAAAGAGTCGTATGAAAACCATACAGACTGAAACATGTGAACGTCATCTTGGTTGCTAAAGAGTCGTATGAAAACCATACAGACTGAAACCTGGGAACGTCATTTTGGCTGCTAAAGAGTCGCATAGAAGCCTAGAGACTGAAACATGGGAACGTCATGTTGGCTGCTAAAGAATCGCATGAAAACCTAGAGACTGAAACATGGGAACGTCATCTTGGCTGCTAGAGTCGTATGAAAACCATACAGACTGAAACATGTGAACGTCATCTTGGCTGTTAAAGAGTCGTATGAAAACCATACAGACTGAAACCTGGGAACGTCATCTTGGCTGCTAAAGAGTCGTATGAAAACCATACAGACTGAAAACTGGGAACGTCATCTTGGCTGCTAAAGAGTCGTAGGAAAACCATACAGACTGAAACATGTGAACGTCATCTTGGCTGCTAAAGAGTCGTATGAAAACCTAGAGACTGAAACATGGGAACGTCATTTTGGCTGCTAAAGAGTCGCATGGAAGCCTAGAGACTGAAACATGGGAACGTCATTTTGGCTGCTAAAGAGTCGTATGAAAACCATACAGACTGAAACATGTGAACGTCATCTTGGCTGCTAAAGAGTCGTATGAAAACCATACAGAGTGAAACATGTGAACGTTATCTTGGTTGCTAAAGAGTCGTATGAAAACCATACAGACTGAAATCTGGGAACGTCATTTTGGCTGCTAAAGAGTCGCATGGAAGCCTAGAGACTGAAACATGGGAACGTCATCTTGGCTGTTAAAGAGTCGTATGAAAACCATACAGACTGAAACCTGGGAACGTCATCTTGGCTGCTAAAGAGTCGTATGAAAACCATACAGACTGAAACCTGGTAACGTCATCTTGGCTGCTAAAGAGTTGTATGAAAACCATACAGACTGAAACATGTGAACGTCATCTTGGCTGGTAAAGAGTCGTATGAAAACCATACAGACTGAAACATGTGAACGTCATCTTGCTGCTAAAGAGTCGTATGAAAACCTAGAGACTGAAACATGGGAAAGTCATTTTGGCTGCTAAAGAGTCGCATGGAAGCCTAGAGACTGAAACATGGGAACGTCATCTTGGCTGCTAAAGAGTCGTATGAAAACCATACAGACTAAAACATGTGAACGTCATCTTGGCTGCTAAAGAGTCGTATGAAAACCATACAGACTGAAACATGTGAACGTCATCTTGGCTGCTAAAGAGTCGTATGAAAACCATAGAGACTGAAACATGGGAACGTCATCTTGGCTGCTAAAGAGTCGTATGAAAACCATACAGACTGAAACCTGGGAACGTCATCTTGGCTGCTAAAGAGACGTATGAAAACCTAGAGACTGAAACATGGGAACGTCATTTTGGCTGCTAAAGAGTCGTAGGAAAACCATACAGACTGAAACATGTGAACGTCATCTTGGCTGCTAAAGAGTCGTATGAAAACCTAGAGACTGAAACATGTGAACGTCATCTTGGCTGCTAAAGAGTCGTATGAAAACCATACAGACTGAAACATGTGAACGTCATCTTGGTTGCTAAAGAGTCGTATGAAAACCATGCAGACTGAAACCTGGGAACGTCATTTTGGCTGCTAAAGAGTCGCATAGAAGCCTAGAGACTGAAACATGGGAACGTCATTTTGGCTGCTAAAGAGTCGTATGAAAACCATACAGACTGAAACATGTGAACGTCATCTTGGCTGCTAAAGAGTCGTATGAAAACCATACAGACTGAAACATGTGAACGTCATCTAGGTTGCTAAAGAGTCGTATGAAAACCATACAGACTGAAATCTGGGAACGTCATCTTGGCTGCTAAAGAGTCGTATGAAAACCATACAGACTGAAACCTGGGAACGTCATCTTGGCTGCTAAAGAGTCGTATGAAAACCATACAGACTGAAACATGTGAACATCATCTTGGCTGCTAAAGAGTCGTATGAAAACCTAGAGACTGAAACATGGGAACGTCATGTTGGCTGCTAAAGAGTCGCATGAAAACCTAGAGACTGAAACATGGGAACGTCATCTTGGCAACTAGAGTCGTATGAAAACCATACAGACTGAAACCTGGGAACGTCATCTTGGCTGCTAAAGAGTCGTATGAAAACCATACAGACTGAAATATGTGAACGTCATCTTGGCTGCTAAAGAGTCGTATGAAAACCATACAGACTGAAACCTGGGAATGTCATGTTGGCTGCTAAAGAGTCGCATGAAAACCTAGAGACTGAAACATGGGAACGTCATCTTGGCTGCTAGAGTCGTATGAAAACCATACAGACTGAAACCTGGGAACGTCATCTTGGCTGCTAAAGAGTCGTATGAAAACCATACAGACTGAAACATGTGAACGTCATCTTGGCTGCTAAAGAGTCGTATGAAAACCATACAGACTGAAACCTGGGAACGTCATTTTGGCTGCTAAAGAATCGCATGAAAACCTAGAGACTGAAACATGGGAACGTCATCTTGGCTGCTAGAGTCGTATGAAAACCATACAGACTGAAACCTGGGAACGTCATCTTGGCTGCTAAAGAGTCGTATGAAAACCATACAGACTGAAACATGTGAACGTCATCTTGGCTGCTAAAGAGTCGTATGAAAACCATACAGACTGAAACCTGGGAACGTCATTTTGGCTCCTAAAGTATCGCATGAAAACCTAGAGACTGAAACATGGGAACGTCATTTTGGCTGCTAAAGTGTCGCATGGAAGCCTAGAGACTGAAACATGGGAACGTCATCTTGGCTGCTAGAGTCGTATGAAAACCATACAGACTGAAATCTAGGAACGTCATCTTGGCTGCTAAAGAGTCGCATGAAAACCATACAGACTGAAACCTGGGAACGTCATCTTGGCTGCTAAAGAGTCGCATGAAAACCTAGAGACTGAAACATGGTAACGTCATCTTGGCTGCTAAAGAGTCGTATGAAAACCATACAGACTGAAACCTGGGAACGTCATTTTGGCTGCTAAAGAGTGGCATGAAAACCTGGAGACTGAAACATGGGAACGTCATCTTGGCTGCTAAAGAGTCATATGAAAACCATACAGACTGAAACATGTGAACGTCATCTTGGCTGCTAAAGAGTCGTTTGAAAACCATACAGACTGAAACCTGGGAACGTCATCTTGGCTGATAAAGAGTCGCATGAAAACCATACAGACTGAAACCTGGGAACGTCATCTTGGCTGCTAAAGAGTCGCATGAAAACCTAGAGACTGAAACATTGGAACGTCATCTTGGCTGCTAGAGTCGTATGAAATCCATACAGACTGAAACCTGGGAACGTCATCTTGGCTGCTAAAGAGTCGTATGAAAACCATACACACTAAAACATGTGAACGTCATCTTGGCTGCTAAAGAGTCGTATGAAAACCATACAGACTGAAACCTGGGAACGCCATCTTGGCTGCTAAAGAGTCGTATGAGAACCATACAGACTGAAACCTGGGAACGTCATCTTGGCTGCTAAAGAGTCGCATGAAAACCTAGAGACTGAAACATGGGAACGTCATCTTGGCTGCTAAAGAGTCGTTTGAAAACCATACAGACTTAAACCTGGGAACGTCATTTTGGCTGTTAAAGAGTGGCATAAAAACCTAGAGACAAACATGTGAACGTCATCTTGGCTGTTAAAGAGTGGCATAAAAACCTAGAGACAAACATGTGAACGTCATCTTGGCTGCTAAAGAGTCGTATGAAAACCATACAGACTGAAACATGTGTACGTCATCTTGGCTGCTAAAGAGTCGTATGAAAACCATACAGACTGAAACCTGGGAACGTTATCTTGGCTGCTAGAGTCGTATGAAAACCATACAGACTGAAACCTGGGAACGTCATCTTGGCTGCTAAAGAGTCGTATGAAAACCATACAGACTGAAACCTGGGAACGTAATCTTGGCTGCTAAAGATTCGTAGGAAAACCATACAGACTGAAACATGTGAACGTCATCTTGGCTGCTAAAGAGTTGTATGAAAACCATACAGACTGAATCCTGGGAACGTCATCTTGGCTGCTAAAGAGTCGTATGAAAACCATACAGACTGAAACATGTGAACGTCATCGTGGCTGCTAAAGAGTCGTATGAAAACCATACAGACTGAAACCTGGGAACGTCATCTTGGCTGCTAAAGAGTCGTATGAAAACCGTAGAGACTAAAACATGGGAACGTCATCTTGGCTGCTAAAGAGTCGCATGAAAACCTAGAGACTGAAACATTAGAACGTCATCTTGGCTGCTAGAGTCGTATGAAAACCATACAGACTGAAACCTGGGAACACCATGTTGGCTGCTAAAGAGTCGCATGAAAACCTAGAGACTGAAACCTGGGAACGTCATCTTGGCTGCTAAAGAGTCGTATGAAAACCATACAGACTGAAACATGTGAACGTCATCTTGGCTGCTAAAGAGTCGTATGAAAACCATACAGACTGAAACCTGGGAACGTCATTTTGGCTGCTAAAGAGTCGCATGAAAACCTAGAGACTGAAACATGGGAACGTTATCTTGGCTGCTAGAGTCGTATGAAAACCATACAGACTGAAACCTGGGAACGTCATCTTGGCTGCTAAAGAGTCGTATGAAAACCATACAGACTGAAACATGTGAACGTCATCTTGGCTGCTAAAGAGTAGTATGAAAACCTAGAGACTGAAACATGGGAACGTCATTTTGGCTGCTAAAGAGTCGCATGGAAGCCTAGAGACTGAAACATGGGAACGTCATCTTGGCTGCTAGAGTCGTATGAAAACCATATAGACTGAAACCTGGGAACGTCATCTTGGCTGCTAAAGAGTCGCATGAAAACCATACAGATTGAAACCTGGGAACGTCATCTTGGCTGCTAAAGAGTCGCATGAAAACCTAGAGACTGAAACATGGGAACGTCATCTTGGCTGCTAAAGAGTCGCATGAAAACCTAGAGACTGAAACATGGGAACGTCATCTTGGCTGCTAAAGAGTCGTATGAAAACCATACAGACTGAAACCTGGGAACGTCATTTTGGCTGCTAAGGAGTGGCATGAAAACCTAGAGACTGAAACATGGGAACGTCCTCTTGGTTGCTAAACAGTCATATGAAAACCATACAGACTGAAACATGTGAACGTGATCTTGGCTGCTAAAGAGTCGCATGAAAACCATACAGACTGAAACCTGGGAACGTCATCTTGGCTGCTAAAGAGTCGCATGAAAACCGTAGAGACTGAAACATGAGAACGTCATCTTGGCTGCTACAGAGTCGTATGAAAACCTAGGGACTGAAACTTGGGAACGTCATCTTGGCTGCTAAAGAGTCGTTTGAAAACCATACAGACTGAAACCTGGGAACGTCATCTTGGCTGCTAAAGAGTCGTATGAAAACCGTAGAGACTAAAACATGGGAACGTCATCTTGGCTGCTAAAGAGTCGCATGAAAACCTAGAGACTGAAACATTGGAACGTCATCTTGGCTGCTAGAGTCGTAGGAAAACCATACAGACTGAAACCTGGGAACGTCATTTTGGCTGCTAAAGAGTCGTATGAAAACCATACAGACTAAAACATGTGAACGTCATCTTGGCTGCTAAAGAGTCGTATGAAAACCATACAGACTGAAACCTGGGAACGTCATTTTGGCTGCTAAATAGTCGCATGGAAGCATAGAGACTGAAACATGGGAACGTCATCTTGGCTGTTAAAGAGTCGCCTGAAAACCATACAGACTGAAACCTGGGAACGTCATCTTGGCTGCTAAAGAGTCGTATGAAAACCATACAGACTGAAACCTGGGAAGGTCATCTTGTCTGCTAAAGAGTCGCATGAAAACCTAGAGACTGAAACATGGGAACGTCATCTTCGCTGCTAAAGAGTCGTATGAAAACCATACAGACTGAAACCTGGGAACGTCATTTTGGCTGCTAAAGATTGGCATAAACACCTAGAGACTGAAACATGTGAACGTCATCTTGGCTGCTAAAGAGTCGTATGAAAACCATACAAACTGAAACCTGGGAACGTCATCTTGGCTGCTAAAGAGTCGTATGAAAACCATACAGACTGAAACCTGGGTACATCATTTTGGCTGCTAAAGAGTGGCATAAAACCTAGAGACTGAAACATGTGAACGTCATCTTGGCTGCTAAAGAGTCGTATGAAAACCATACAGACTGAAACATGTGAACGTCATCTTGGCTGGTAAAGAGTCGTATGAAAACCTAGAGACTGAAACATGGGAACGTCATTTTGGCTGCTAAAGAGTCTCATGGAAACCTAGAGACTGAAACATGGGAACGTCATCTTGGCTGCTAGAGTCGTATGAAAACCATACAGAGTGAAACCTGGGAACGTCATCTTGGCTGGTAAAGAGTCGTATAAAAATCATACAGACTGAAACATGTGAACATCATCTTGGCTGCTAAAGAGTCGTATAAAAACCATACAGACTGAAACATGTGAACGTCATCTTGGCTGCTAAAGAGTCGCATGAAAACCATATAGACTGAAACCTGGGAACGTCATCATGGCTGGTAAAGAATCGCATGAAAACCGTAGAGACTGAAACTTGGGAACGTCATCTTGGCTGCTAAAGAGTCGCATGAAAACCTAGAGACTGAAACTTGGGAACGTCATCTTGGCTGCTAAAGAGTCGCATGAAAACCTAGAGACTGAAACATGGGAATGTCATCTTGGCTGCTAAAGAGTCGCATGAAAACCTGGAGACTGAAACATGGGAACGTCATCTTGGCTGCTAAAGAGTCGCATGAAAACCTAGAGACTGAAACATGGAAACGTCATCTTGGCTGCTAAAGAGTCGCATGAAAACCTAGAGACTGAAACATGGAAACGTCATCTTGGCTGCTAAAGAGTCGCATGAAAACCTAGAGACTGAAACATGGGAACATCATCTTGGCTGCTAAAGAGTCGCATGAAAACCGTAGAGACTGAAACATGTGAACGTCATCATGGCTGCTAAAGAGTCGCATGAAAACCTAGAGACTGAAACATGGGAACGTCATCTTGGCTGCTAAAGAGTCGCATGAGAACCATACAGACTGAAACCTGGGAACGTCATCTTGGCTGCTAAAGAGTCGCATGAAAACCTAGAGACTGAAACATGGAACGTCATCTTGGCTGCTAAAGAGTCGCATGAAAACCTAGAGACTGAAACATGGGAACGTCATCTTGGCTGCTAAAGAGTCGCATGAAAACCTAGAGACTGAAACATGGAAACGTCATCTTGGCTGCTAAAGAGTCGCATGAAAACCTAGAGAATGAAACATGGGAACGTCATCTTGGCTGCTAAAGAGTCGCATGAAAACCTAGAGACTGAAACATAGAAACGTCATCTTGGCTGCTAAAGAGTCGCATGAAAACCGTAGAGACTGAAACATGTGAACGTCATCATGGCTGCTAAAGAGTCGCATGAAAACCTAGAGACTGAAACATGGGAACGTCATCTTGGCTGCTAAAGAGTCGCATGAAAACCTAGAGACTGAAACATGGGAACGTCATCTTGGCTGCTAAAGAGTCGTATGAAAACCATACAGACTGAAACCTGGGAACATCATTTTGGCTGCTAAAGAGTGGCATAAACACCTAGAGACTGAAACATGTGAACGTCATCTTGGCTGCTAAAGAGTCGTATGAAAACCATACAAACTGAAACCTGGGAACGTCATCTTGGCTGCTAAAGAGTCGTATGAAAACCATACAGACTGAAACCTGGGAACGTCATTTTGGCTGCTAAAGAGTGGCATAAAACCTAGAGACTGAAACATGTGAACGTCATCTTGGCTGCTAAAGAGTCGTATGAAAACCATACAGACTGAAACATGTGAACGTCATCTTGGCTGGTAAAGAGTCGTATGAAAACCTAGAGACTGAAACATGGGAACGTCATTTTGGCTGCTAAAGAGTCTCATGGAAACCTAGAGACTGAAACATGGGAACGTCATCTTGGCTGCTAGAGTCGTATGAAAACCATACAGAGTGAAACCTGGGAACGTCATCTTGGCTGGTAAAGAGTCGTATAAAAATCATACAGACTGAAACATGTGAACATCATCTTGGCTGCTAAAGAGTCGTATAAAAACCATACAGACTGAAACATGTGAACGTCATCTTGGCTGCTAAAGAGTCGCATGAAAACCATATAAACTGAAACCTGGGAACGTCATCTTGGCTGGTAAAGAATCGCATGAAAACCGTAGAGACTGAAACTTGGGAACGTCATCTTGGCTGCTAAAGAGTCGCATGAAAACCTAGAGACTGAAACATGGGAACGTCATCTTGGCTGCTAAAGAGTCGCATGAAAACCTAGAGACTGAAACATGGGAACGTCATCTTGGCTGCTA
Source organism: Ryuthela nishihirai (assembly GCA_038380435.1). Taxonomy (NCBI): domain Eukaryota; kingdom Metazoa; phylum Arthropoda; class Arachnida; order Araneae; family Heptathelidae; genus Ryuthela; species Ryuthela nishihirai. The sequence continues at coordinate 979,137 of JAWZYU010000002.1, read as the reverse complement.
AAGAGTCGCATGAAAACCTGGAGACTGAAACATGGGAACGTCATCTTGGCTGCTAAAGAGTCGCATGAAAACCTAGAGACTGAAACATGGAAACGTCATCTTGGCTGCTAAAGATTCGCATGAAAACCTAGAGACTGAAACATGGGAACGTCATCTTGGCTGCTAAAGAGTCGCATGAAAACCTAGAGACTGAAACATGGGAACGTCATCTTGGCTGCTAAAGAGTCGCATGAAAACCTAGAGACTGAAACATGGAAACGTCATCTTGACTGCTAAAGAGTCGCATGAAAACCTAGAGACTGAAACATGGGAACGTCATCTTGGCTGCTAAAGAGTCGCATGAAAACCTAGAGACTGAAACATAGAAACGTGATCTTGGCTGCTAAAGAGTCGCATGAAAACCGTAGAGACTGAAACATGTGAACGTCATCATGGCTGCTAAAGAGTCGCATGAAAACCTAGAGACTGAAACATGGGAACGTCATCTTGGCTGCTAAAGAGTCACATGAGAACCATACAGACTGAAACCTGGGAACGTCATCTTGGCTGCTAAAGAGTCGCATGAAAACCTAGAGACTGAAACATGGAACGTCATCTTGGCTGCTAAAGAGTCGCATGAAAACCTAGAGACTGAAACATGGGAACGTCATCTTGGCTGCTAAAGAGTCGCATGAAAACCTAGAGACTGAAACATGGAAACGTCATCTTGGCTGCTAAAGAGTCGCATGAAAACCTAGAGAATGAAAAATGTGACGTCATCTTGGCTGCTAAAGAGTCGCATGAAAACCTAGAGACTGAAACATAGAAACGTCATCTTGGCTGCTAAAGAGTCGCATGAAAACCGTAGAGACTGAAACATGTGAAGGTCATCATGGCTGCTAAAGAGTCGCATGAAAACCTAGAGACTGAAACATGGGAACGTCATCTTGGCTGCTAAAGAGTCGCATGAAAACCATACAGACTGAAACCTGGGAACGTCATCTTGGCTGCTAAAGAGTCGTATGAAAACCATACAGACTGAAATATGTGAACGTCGTCTTGGCTGCTAAAGAGTCGTATGAAAACCATACAGACTGAAACCTGGGAATGTCATGTTGGCTGCTAAAGAGTCGCATGAAAACCTAGAGACTGAAACATGGGAACGTCATCTTGGCTGCTAGAGTCGTATGAAAACCATACAGACTGAAACATGTGAACGTCATCTTGGCTGCTAAAGAGTCGTATGAAAACCATACAGACTGAAACCTGGGAACGTCATTTTGGCTGCTAAAGAGTCGCATGAAAACCTAGAGACTGAAACATGGGAACGTCATCTTCGCTGCTAAAGAGCCGCATCAAAACCATAGAGACTGAAACCTGGGAACATCTGCCTAACTGCGAAAGAGTCGCATTGAAACCTATAAACTGAAACTGGAAAAGTCAGCTTGGCTACTAAAGAGTCGCATTGAAACCTATAAACTGAAAACTAGAAAAGTCAGCTTGGCTACTAAAGAGTCATCCCGACGAAATACTCAAACACTCAAGGAAGAAAATAATATAAAAAAGAAGAATGAAGGAGAGTCACAAGATTCGTCGGAAAATCGTTAACAGGATAATTCCCTCTCTCCTCATCCAACTCAATTTCGTTTTTCTTTTTCCGCTTTGAAATTCTTCATTTTTCTCCTCTCGAATTATTTGCTCATTTGTTTCACATCTGGGTCCGAAAATAGATGATGCTGATCTAGAAATAATAAATTGGCGCAATCGGAGCACGGTGATTGGCTCCTAAAAGAGCCGACTTTCCCGTGGCTCCCCGTCCGTGCTCAGGGACGGGCGTGCAGCGACGTAATCAGCAGCTGCGACGTCCATTGTTAGAGAGAGCCGCGTACTCTCGACAGAACGATCTCGCCGTTGCCTGGTCGCTAAATAATGAATGAACCTGATTCGAAATCGCCACTCTCACGTGACCTTTGTTTCCATGCTTTTGTTAGTCGGACGGCGGCTTGTCTCCTGGTTTCGGGTGCGTAGGATCAGCGGCAGCAACAATGAGAAATGAGTTTTGCGCCGCCGTCACGTAACGTAAATCCTGTCCGCGAATGCGGGTTCCGACACGAATCTCTAATCATTCGACTCTGCCTGATGAGCTCGTATTTTCTCGAAAGGGCTTCTATGTTGGGTTGGGTTGTTTTACCTCTGAGCGGCACTTTTTTTGCACACCATGGGCTAAATGGCCAGGTCACATGGACCCCGAAGGCTCAGAGAAGGTTGGGGGAGGGGACCCACTGGAACAGCTGTTAGGAGACAGATGGTAGCCCCCCTTCAAGCGTGTTCTTTAACGTGCACAAGTTATGGCTCTCCCGCACACGAGGCAAGGGCTTAACGTCCCATCCGACGGACGGCGGCCTTTCCAAGCCCATCGGTGTCCCCTACTGACCGTGGGCAGGGCGGGGAATTTTTGCGGAGATAAATCTCAACGCTGACCCAGCTGGGACTCGAACCTGGGAACTACAGATTACGAGCCTGGCGCGCTACCGACTGAGCCACCCCCGCCCCCATTAGCAATGGAAATTCTTTCATATTACGAGGAGAAACTCTATTTTTGTTATCAAAGAAATTACTTTCATATTTCGTGAATAAACTTTCTTCTATTCTTGGTGGAACCAACATGATATGAGGAGAAACTTTCTTCTTTTTAGCAAATAAATCACTATATTTCTTGAAGAAACTTTCTTCTATTAGTGATGGACGTACTATCATATTTCGAGAAGTCTTACGTTATCATATTTCTTCTTATTAGCAAAAAAAAAATCACCTTCATATTTCATAAGGGAATTTTTTTCCTTTTAGTGTTGGAACCACCTTCATATTTCGAGGAGAAACATTCTTCATATTAGCAAAAAATCACTTTCGTATTTGATGAAGAAACTTTCTCCTTTTCCGGATGGAACCAGCGTGATATTTCGAGGAGAAACTTTCTTCTTATTAGCAAAGAAATCACCTTCATATTTCGAGGAGAAACTTTCTTCTTATTAGCAAAGAAATCACCTTCATATTTCGAGGAGAAACTTTCTTCTTATTAGCAAAGAAATCACCTTCATATTTCGAGGAGAAACTTTCTTCTTATTAGCAAAGAAATCACCTTCATATTTCGAGGAGAAACTTTCTTCTTATTAGCAAAGAAATCACCTTCATATTTCGAGGAGAAACGTTCTTCTTATTAGCAAAGAAATCACCTTCATATTTTGAGGAGAAACTTTCTTCTTATTAGCAAAGAAATCACCTTCATATTTTGAGGAGAAACGTTCTTCTTATTAGCAAAGAAATCACCTTCGTATTTCGAGGAGAAACTTTCTTCTTATTAGCAAAGAAATCACCTTCATATTTTGAGGAGAAACGTTCTTCTTATTAGCAAAGAAATCAACTTCATATTTTGAGGAGAAACGTTCTTCTTATTAGCAAAGAAATCACCTTCATATTTCGAGGAGAAACTTTCTTCTTATTAGCAAAGAAATCACCTTCATATTTCGTAAGGGAACTTTCTCCTTTAGTGTTGGAAACACCGTCATATATTTAAGAGAAGCATTGGCTACTGATCTACGGGACCTGGGTTCGAGCCCCGGATAAGGCATGGATGTATGTGTCCATTTTCTGCTGAGGTCCTGCCATCCTCTCAGACCTTCTACTATGGCATATAAACTGACAGGCTCCTGTCAGACCTCTGTGGCAAGCAGCTGCTTGAAGGGGTATTTATTCTTATTTATTCTTTATATTAGTAGCCGTCCCGTGGCCGAGTGGTTAGGCGCTTGGCTACTGATCTACGGGACCTGGGTTTGAGCCCCGGGTCCCGTAGGCATGGATGTTCGTGTTGTTTTCTGCTGAGGTCCTGCCGTCCTCTCAGATCTTCTACTGTGGCATATAAACTGATAGGCTCCAGTCAGACCTCTGTGGCAAGCAGCTGCTTGAGGGGGTATTTATTTATTTATTTATTTATATATTAGCAAAAAATCACTTTCATATTTGGTGAAGAAACTTTTTGCTTTTCCGGATGGAACCAGCGTGATATTTCAAGGAGAAACTTTCTTCTTATTAGCAAAGAAATCACCTTCATAAGGGAACTTTTTCCTTTTGGTGTTGGAATCACCTTAATATTTCGAGGAGAAAGATTCTTCATATTAACAAAGAAATCACTTTCATATTTCGTGAAGAAACTTTCTCCTATTGGGGATTGACCCTGTGTGATATTTCGGGAAAAACTTACTTCTTATTAGCAAAGATATCACCTTCAATATTTCGTAAAGGAAATTTCTCCTTTTAGTGTTGGAACCATCGTATATTTCGAGGAGAAACATTTTTCTTATTAGCGTCTTTCTTTAACTTCGCATCAGATATTTCTTCTTATTTCATTTTGCCTTGCGACGCGATTTCATGCTTTGAACCGAGCCCTTGGCTTTATTTTGTTGAAGCGCTGTCAGTGCAAAAGAGGCAAAAGGAGCAAGAGAAAAGAAGAAGCCGCTGCTACAAAAAGCCAAACGCGGACTTGGACGTAAAAGTTCTCAGCATAAATTGGAGCGAGGCATAAAGAATGCGGCTCCTTCGGCACTTACGGCCCAGAGATTCGATGTGGTAACGGTAGTCGCTGTGCGCCTGCGCTGCTGGTCACTCCAGCTGGGCCCCCGCCGCTGGCGGTTTCCAAAGTGAACGAGGGGGCTTATGGTTGAATGTTATGGCTGCAGCTCTGGGTACACAGCACACGAAGAATGGAATGGGAGGAGATTCGATGGATGGATGGATGGAAGGTGGGTGGGAGAGTAGGAACGGAAGGACTGTGATGGAGGATGAGGGATCGGTGGATGGATGGATGGGAGGATGGAGAGAGGAGGGAGGTGAAGTCGTTGCGGTGAGAGACAAAAAAAAGGAGGAGGAATGTTATGTTGTTAGTGGGGTTAGAATTATGGGGAATGGAACTGGGAAATAAATAGGCAAACGTATATTTAAAAGAGAAGATAAAGATGATGAAACAGGACTTGATTGCTTACTTATTAGGGAAGAGAGAGGAAATTAGTACTTAAAGAAAAGATCTCCGATTCACGAGAGCTTAAAGAGGAATGTATATACATATATACTTAAAGAGGAGATAGAATGTGAAGAAAGGAAAATGTGAAAATGTGTTAATGTAACTAAGAGACTAATTGCTGAAAAGGACATTTACCGTGGTGAGCTTTCTAATGATACCACCTTTAAATCAGAGAGAATGGCGTATTACAAAAGGATAACTAAGGATGCGGTTTTCAAAGGTGCTAAGGAGGCGGTTTTTATGTATATACATTCCTCTTTAAGCTCTCGTGAATCGGAGATCTTTTCTTTAAGTACTAATTTCCTCTCTCTTCCCTAATAAGTAAGCAATCCAGTCCTGTTTCATCATCTTTATCTTCTCTTTTAAATATACGTTTGTCTATTTATTTCCCAGTTCCATTCTCCATAATTCTAACCCCACTAACAACATAACATTCCTCCTACTTTTTTTTTCCCTCCTCCTTTTTCCAAGGTTGGTTTGTTTTACATCTAAGCAGCACTTTTGTGCAAACAATGGGTTAAAATGGCCAGGTCACATGGACCCCGAAGGCTCAGAGACGGTTGGGGAAGGAGACCCGATGGGACAGCTGTTGGGAGACAGATGGTAGCCTCCGGTCATGGGGCGGGGGTGGCTCAGTCGGTAGCGCAGCAGGCTCGTAATCTGTAGTTCGCAGGTTCGAGTCCCAGCTGGGTCAGCGTTGAGATTTATCTCCGCAAAATTCGCCCTACCCACGGTCAGTAGGGGACACCGATGGGCTTGGAAAGGCAGCCGTCCGTCGGACGGGACGTTAAGCCATGGCCCCGTGTGCGGGAGAGTCATACCTTGTGCACGTTAAAGAACACGCTGGATGGCCTTGACGGGAGGCCATCTGAGCCTTCGGGGTCCATGTGACCTGGCCATTTAGCTCATTGTGTGCAAAAAAGTGCCGCTCAGAGGTAAAACAACCCAACTTTTTTTGGCCCTTTTTTTTCCTTCTCCTTTTTCCAAGGTTGGTTTGTTTTACATCTAAGCAGCACTTTTTTGCACACCATGGGCTAAATGGCCAGGTCACATGGACCCCGAAGGCTCAGAGAAGGTTGGGGGAGGGGACCCACTGGAACAGCTGTTGGGAGACAGATGGTAGCCTCTTGTCAAGGCCATCCAGCGTGTTCTTTAACGTGCACAGGGTATGGCTCTCCCGTATACGGTACCACGGCTTAACTACCATGCAATGGACGGCGGCCTTTCCAAGCCCATCGGTGTCCCCTACTGAGCGTGGTTTTTGCGGAGATAAATCTCAACGTTGGCCTAACTGGCACTCGAACTTGGAAACTGCAGATTACGAGCCTGGCGTACTACCGAGTGAGTCACTCCCCCCCCCCGGGGGGTCTCAGTCGGTAGCGCGCCAGGCTCGTAATCTGTAGTTCCCAGGTTCGAGTCCCAGCTGGGTCAGCGTTGAGATTTATCTCCGCAAAATTCCCCGCCCTGCCCACAGTCAGTAGGGGACACCGATGGGCTTGAAAAGGCCGCTGTCCGTCGGATGGGACGTTAAGCCGTGGCGAGGTGTGCGGGAGAGCCATACCCTGTGCATGTTAAAGAACACATTGGATGGCCTTGACGGGAGGTTACCATCTGTCACCCAACAGTTGTTCCAGTGGGTCCCCTCCCCCAACCTTCTCTGAGTCTTCGGGGTCCTTGTGACCTGGCCATTTAGCCCATGGTGTGCAAAAAAGTGCCGCTCAGAGGTAAAACAACCCAACAACCCGCCCCCGGGGAAATGAGACCCAATGAACAGTTGTTAGGAGACAGATGTAAAATTCCGTCAAGGTGAACACGGTTTTACATTTCATCCGACGAATGGTGGTCTTTCTAACACCAATATGTCCCCTTTCTCACCGAGATCAGAACGGTAGTTGGCGGAGATAAATCTCAACGCTGACACATGTAAGACTCGAACCCGGGAACTGCACATTAGGATCCTAGCACGCTACTGACTGACCCACCCTCAAGTAGCTGCTTGCCACATAGGTCTGACAGGATCTTATCAGTTTAATACGCCATAGAGAACATCTGTGAGAAGTTGCACAATATAATTTCTGCATACTGAAATAAATTTAGTTACGGGGGGGGTGATTCCAGACCCCCCTTTGAACGTGAGTGGGGAAATTTAGTAGTTCATAACGCATTATTTTAATATGCCACGACATTTTTGAAATATATCCCACGTTTCCTACACAATGGTTATGAATACATTATTGTAGTTTATCCCTCACGAAACGTAACCATTCATCTCAAAATGTTTTCTTCCTCTGAAGATTTTATCTACATAATTTCATGTGTTTAAAATACCACTAGTTAGTTCTCTTACAATGCATACATTGCTTTATACTTTATAGTTCACACTCACGAGAAAGTTAGGAGCAAATTGTAAATCTCTACCTCCTATCGTGCAGCTTATCGCTCGAGTTTTTGGCATGATTTAATACGACTTAATTTACATTAGGGATAACAGAAAACCAAGCCGCTTGTTGTCTTGTGACGCTAATACTCAACAGACACATAACTCATACACTGTTCGCAAACGTTTGAAATTTCCTGAATTTTTGCTTTTCACTTTTCGTAATTGGACAGTTAATCTATCTCATTAGTTGACGTCACATAGACCCCGAGTTTTGAGTTGTTTTACCTCTGAGAGGCACTTTATTGCACACCATGGGCTAAATGGCCAGGTCACATGGACCCCGAAGGCTCAGAGAAGGTTGGGAGAGGGGACCCACTGGAACAGCTGTTGGGAGACAGATGGTAGCCTCCCGTCAAGGCCATCCAGCGTGTTCTTTAAAGTTGGGTTGTTTTACCTCTGAGCGGCACTTTATTGCACACCATGGGCTAAATGGCCAGGTCACAAGGACCCCGAAGGCTCAGAGAAGGTTGGGGGAGGGGACCCACTGGAACAGCTGTTGGGAGACAGATGGTAGCCTCCCGTCAAGGCCATCCAGCGTGTTCTTTACGTTGGGTTGTTTTACCTCTGAGCGGCACTTTATTGCACACCATGGGCTAAATGGCCAGGTCACATGGACCCCGAAGGTTCAGAGAAGGTTGGGAGAGGGGACCCACTGGAACAGCTGTTGGGAGACAGATGGTAGCCTCCCGTCAAGGCCATCTAATATGTTCTTTAATGTGCACAGGGTATGGCTCTCAGCACACGTAGCCACGGTTTAAAGTCCCATCCGACGGACGGCAGCCTTTCCAAGCCCATCGGTGTCCCCTACTGACTGTGTGCAGGGCGGGGATTTTTGCGGAGATAAATCTCAACGCTGACCCAGCTAGGACTCGAACCTGGGCACTGCAGATTACTTGGCGCGCTACCGTCTGAGCCCCCAAGATTCCGAGGACTCAGAACTCGCTAGCTGAAGGGAATCTACTGGTCACGGAGTTAATCATTTTTGACTCTGGGTACGTTAAAATGAGGTCACTTTTTTTTTTTTTCAAACCTAGGAAGAGGTACTTAGGATCTGCAATGTATGCAAAGTGTAGACCAGTCTTTAGTGTACAAAAATGAACTGGAATTTTATGATATCTATAAATAAAATAGAAAGCACATACTATAATATTGAAGATAATTCTGACTAATATCAAACGAGAACTATGATATTTCGCTACATTTCACAGGATACTACAAGAGAAGTATTGCTACATTTCACACGAGTAATTCATTTGATGCATTTCTCATCACAATGAGCATATAAGCAGTAATTCTTCTTTTTTTTCTAAATTTTCCTTTTTATTGCATTCTGAGATTTTAGAATTTTGTAACTTTTGGGACTGTTTGCTACATTTTAATACATGAAAAAAATAAAAAAATAAACATCCCTTCAAGCAGCTGCTTGCCACAGAGGTCTGACAGGAGACTTTCAGTTTATATGGCATAGTGGTCTGCGAAGATGGCGGGATCTCAGCAAAAGAAAAAAGCGATACAAACATCCATGCCTTACCAGAACTCGAACCCAGGTCCCTTAGATCAGTAGACAAGCATTGTAACCACTCGGATAGATGCTGAATTTAAGTTAGGTTATGTTGTTTTACCTCTGAGCGGCACTTTTTTGCACACCATGGGCTAAATGGCCAGTCACATGGACCCCGAAGGCTCAGAGAAGGTTGAGGAAGGGGACCCACTGGAACAGCTGTTGGGAGACAGATGGTAGCCTCCCGTCAAAGCCATCCAGCGTGTTCTTTAACGTGCACAGGGTATGGCTCTCCCGCACACGGGGCAACGGCTTAACGTCCCATCCGACGGACGGCGGCCTTTCCAAGCCCATCGGTGTCCCCTACTGACCGTGGGCAGGGCGGGGAATTTTGCGGAGATAAATCTCAACGCTGACCCAGCTGGGACTCGAACCTGGGAACTACAGATTACGAGCCTGGCGCGCTACCGACTGAGCCACCCCCGCCCCCCCTGAATTTAAGGGAACTGATGTTAAAAAATAATTTTTATGTATTCTCTTCCTTTAGTAATAAATGATGCACAATGAAATAGAAACATTTTTTCTCCTATAAACAAAAATTCGGGTCTTTTATAACAAAAAGGGTTGTCTGCAAAGCAAAATTTGGATCTTTTATAACAAAATGGGTCGTCTGTAAAGAAAAATTCGGGTCTCTATAACAAAAAGGGTCGTTTGTAAAGAAAAATTCGGGTCTTCTATAACAAAAGGGTCGCCGGTAAAGAAAAATTCGGGTCTTCTATAACAAAGGGGTCGTCTGTAAAGAAAAATTCGGGTCTTCTATAACAAAAAGGGTCGTTTGTAAAGAAAAATTCGGGTCTTCTGTAACAAAATGGGTCGTTTGTAAAGAAAAATTCGGGTCTTCTATAACAAAAGGGGTCGTCTGTAAAGGAAAATTCGGGTCTTCTATAACGAAAAGAGTCGTTTGTAAAGAAAAATTCGGGTCTTCTGTAACATAAAGGGTCGTCTGTAAGAAAAAATCCGGATTTTATATAGCAAAAGGAGTCTTCTATAAACAAAAAGGGGTTAAAGCTAAATGTGCCATTTTGCGGAACGGTAGCCTTCACAAATTCTTCTGTGTCCCCTTTCTCATTGATGATTACAAGAAAGAAATTCTCACTGTAGGAGGCACCGTGAAGACTGTAGCTGGGAACATCAAGTTACAAGCCTGACGTGCTACCGCCTGAGCGTCCAACCCTGAAACTGCCCTTGATCTCATTCTAGAGTGAAGACACCTGAACGACGGATACTGAGCTATTCATAAAATCCTTGGACATTTCTCTTTGAAATCTCGTATTACTCAGAACTCACCCCAACTAGACAACTCTCTTCAGAAACCTCCCATTACGTGTTGACGGAATCTGTTCATAATTCACTCCAAACTCTCCTTTCCGCACTCGTCTCGCAGTTAAAACAAACACCAGAAACGGGGCAGTCCCTCTGAGTTCTCGCCACCCGAGTCAGATTACTGACCTTGTTCCCTCCTTGGGTGGGCCAAGGAGGCGCACAACAGCCATGTGTCGCTTCTGCTTAAAACCTCTGAGGAACAGAACTTAACGATTACTACCAGTTGGATTGGTTGTTTTACCTCTGAATGGCACTTTTTTGCACACAACGGGCTAAATGGCCAGGTCACAAGGACCCCGAAGTTTCAGAGAAGGTTGGGGGAGGGGACCCACTGGAACAGCTGTTTTGAGACAGATGGTAGCTTCCCGTCAAGGCCATCCAGCGTGTTCTTTAACGTTGGGTTGTTTTACCTCTGAGCGGCACTTTTTTGCACACCATGGGCTAAATGGCCAGGTCACATGGACCTCGAAGGCTCAGAGAAGGTTGGGGGAGGGGACCCACTGGAACAGCTGTTGGGAGACAGATGGTAGCCTCCCGTCAAGGCCATCCAGCGTGTTCTTTAACGTGGACAGGGTATGGCTCTCCCGCACACGGGGCCACGGCTTAACGTCCCATCCGATTGACGATGGACTTTCCAAGCCCATCGGTGTCCCCTACTGACCGTGGGCAGGGCGGAGAATTTTGCGGAGCTGAAATTCTGGAACCTCAAACCTATGTAATGTAAAAAAATAGTGCCGGTTAGAAAAGAAAGTAAATGACACATTCACTGAAATGGATCATTTTCGCTATTTAAAGTCTGTCCGGAGTAATTTGGGAATATTCTGTTCGATAATTTCTGTCTAATCTAACTTAGAGAAATTCCCACCACTGCAATATCTCACGCGACACAATAGTCTTCACTCCGCCTCGTTGTTCCGTCTAGGACTCATCCAGAGCCAATATCGAGCGTCCATTACCACGCGCTTGAATGTTCGATGACCGCGTCACGCTTCTGGCTCCTTCCAGCCCCTAGTCCAGCACGAGCTTCCCGTTCAAGTTTCCTCTCTCTCCCATGTCTCGTGACATCATCTACCCGACTCAGCAGGGCCTGTTCGTGTGTGCGCGCGCGTTCCATCCTTTCAGACGTCCACCCTGCAGAATCTCTCGTCTCCCTGGCAGCCCCAAACAATCTCCGATGGCTGAGCCACCGCGTCCTACGATCGAACGACGGAGCGTCTCGCCCTCTCGTTTCCGGTGGCAGGCCGGTGCGCGAGGAATTTGCCGCCGGCGAGAGGCAGTGGGGCGCACGCCAAGTGAACTGACGAAGGGATTGGAAGCTCGGAGGGGGGGAAGGCAGACGAGAGAAAGAGAACGGCCTTCCACGAAGCAGCTGTGGCAGTCAGGCTTTTCTCTCTGCTCTTCATCCTCGTTAAAGGGGAAGAGGAGGGTGAGGTCAGTCGCTTGCCCTCATCAGCGGCTTTGGTTGCCATGGCGCTTCTCCCGAACTGCGCAATTCGCAGAAATTCCTTTTTTTTCCCCTTCGTAACGTCGAATAGTAGAAATTTCGATATTGTTGGGAACTAGAGATAGACCAATAGCGTCTGGCATTTCTCGTTTTCAAAAAATTTAGTGCCCTAACGGCGAAAATTCGAACTACTGGAAGATTCGGAAAATGGGAATTGCAGTATTTATTAATACATAGAAAATAAATTGAGATTTTTTTCGTTTTATTTCTTAAAACCCAAAAAAAAAGTGTTGAATGCTTCTAGATTGCTGTAGCAGCTTTCAGATTATCTCCGCTAAAGCTCATACTATCCTGGGTCAGATTAGGGCCATCGATGGGCTTGGAAAGACCGCCGTCCGTCGTATGTAATGTTAAGCCGTGGATCTATGTGCAGTAGAGCCATATCCATGCACGTTAAAGAACACGCTGGATGTCCTCGACGACAGATTATCATCTGTCTCCTGACAGCAGTCCAGTGGATTCCCCCCCCCCCCCTACTTTCTCTGATCCTTTGGGGTCCTTCTGACCAGGTAATTTAGACTATTGAGTGGGTTGGGTTGTTTTACCTCTGAGCGGCACTTTTTTGCACACCACGGGCTAAATGGCCAGGTCACATGGACCCCGAAGAGAAGGTTGGGGAGAGGGACCCACTGGTACAGCTGTTGGGAGACAGATGGTAGCATCCCATCAAGGCCATCCAGCATGTTCTTCAACGTTGGGTTGTTTTACCTCTGAGCGGGACTTTTTTGCACACCACGGGCTAAATGGCCAGGTCACAAGGACCCCGAAGGCTCAGAGAAGTTGGAGGAGGGGACCCACTGGAACAGCTGTTGGGAGACAGATAGTAGCCTCCCATTAAGGCCATCCAGTATGTTCTTTAACGTTGAGTTGTTTTACCTCTGAGCGGCACTTTTTTTGCACACCATGGACTAAATGGCCAGGTCACATGGACCCCGAAGGCTCAGAGAAGTTGGGGGAGGGAACCCACTGGAACAGCTATTGGGAGACAGATGGTAGCCTCCCATCAATGCCATCCAGCGTGTTCTTTAAGGTGCACAGGATATAGCTCTCTCGCACACGGGGCCACGGCTTAACGTTCCATCCGAGGGAGGCGGCCGTTCCAAGTCCATCGGTGTCCCTTTCTGACCTGGGCAGGGCGTGAAATTTTGCGGAGATAAATCTCAACGCTAACCAAGCTGGGAGTCGAACTTGGGAACTGCAGATTACGAACCTGACGCGCTACCGACTGAGCCCCCCCCCCCCCCCCTGTCTTAGAGGAAGAACGTTTTTGAGTGGTTAGTTACGAAGCTAAAATCCCTGAGAAGTCACGGCTTCTTCCTTTTCGATATTATAATGTTTTTCTGCGTTTAACTTCTGGTGGTTTTCCCACTTTTGCACCCAAAGAAATGAAGAAATTCTTTTACTTATATTAAGATCGTTTTCTTCGTCAGACATATAATTGCCATCAAGTTGAAATTTTTCACAGGAAAACTGATAGTCGATATTTCTGACATTAAATGTTTGGTCAGTCGTTCTGTGGCCGAGTGATTAGCGCGCTTGGCTACTATCAAAGGGTTGGGTTGGGTTGTTTTACCTCTGAGCGGCACTTTTTTGCACACCATGGGCTAAATGGCCAGGTCACATGGACCCTGAAGGCTCAGAGAAGGTTGGGGGAGGGGACCCACTGGAGCAGCTGTTGGGAGACAGATGGTAGCCCCCCCATCAAGGCCATCCAGCGTGTTCTTTAATGTGCAAAGGATATGGCTCTCCCGCACACGGGGCCACGGCTTAACGTCCCATCCGACAGACGGCGGCCTTTCCAAGCCCATCGGTATCCCCTACTGACCGTGGGCAGGGCGGGGAATTTTGCGGAGATAAATCTCAACGCTGACCCAGCTGGGACTCGAACCTGGGAACTACAGATTACGAGCCTGGCGCGCTACCGACTGAGCCACCCCCGCCCCTACTATCAAAGGGACCTGGGATCGAGCCCCTGAGTTAGGCATGGATGTTTTTCGTGTTGTTTTTCTGCTGAGATCTCGCCTTCCTCACAGACTTTCTACTATGGCGCATAAACTGACAGGCTCCTATCAGACATCTGTGGCAATCAGCCGCATGAGAGGATATTTATTTTTATTTATGTTCGGTCGTGTGTTGAAGAAGATTACAACATGTTAGTCTCACTAACGTTTCTTTCTAGAGAAAAATTATGATGACACTGCAGACACATAGTCAGGAAGCATTTCAAGGAAGGGATGATCTAAATTAAGTTCTGAAGAGGTGGGATAAAATATGAATTTTGAAAGTAAAAAATTAATGCAAGTGCCCTATTTTTTTAATGCAAATTATATGTTTACATGTAACATAACGATAAACATGTTAAAATTTTGTTAATGTACAAAACTTATTCTTCTTTGAATTGTGTTTTTTAAAAAAAAAATTACGGTCCTGGAGTTTCGGTGGTTCATTCGATTTGATTTGAAGAGGAGGTTCATTTTGATGGAGTGAATTGTTTTATTTCCGTGGAATAAATTATTTCATTAGATGGAATATATTTTCCCATTTCGTTATAGTAAATTATTTTATTTTCTATGGAATTAATTATTTCTCTACGATGGAAATAAATTTTTAATTCAATGGAATAAATAATTTTCTTTCAAAGGAAGAAATTATTTTATTTCAAATGAATAAATTATTTAATTTCAGTGGAATAAATTATTTAATTTCAATGTAATAAATTATTTTATTTCAGTGAATAAATTATTTGATTGCAATGTAATAAATTATTTAATATCAGCGGAATAAATTATTTTATTTCAGTGGAATAAATTATTTAATTTCAATGTAATAAATTATTTGATTTCAATGTAATAAATTATTTTATTTCAGTGGACTAAATTATTTAATTTCAGTATAATAAATTATTTCTGTGGAATAAAAATTTTTAATTTCAATGTAATAAATTATTTTATTTCAGTGAATAAATTATTTAATTTCAGTGTAATAAATTATTTGATTTCAATGTAATAAATTATTTTATTTCAGTGGACTAAATTATTTAATTTCAGTATAATAAATTATTTCTGTGGAATAAAAATTTTTAATTTCAATGTAATAAATTATTTTATTTCAGTGAATAAATTATTTAATTTCAATGTAATAAATTATTTGATTTCAATGTAATAAATTATTTTATTTCAGTGGAATAAATTATTTAATTTCAGTGTAATAAATTATTTTATTTCAGTGAATAAATTATTTGATTTCAATGTAATAAATTACTTCATTTCGATGAAATAAATTATTTCAAGATGTCATTTTATTTCATTGAAATAAATTGTTTCATTTGAATGAAATAAATTACTTCATTTTATATGAAATGAACTCTTTCCTTCTCGTGGAATAAATCATTTTATTTAGATACAAAAAGTTATTTAATTATTTATATTCTATGCAAGGAATTATTTCATTATTACTGCTCGCTGTTGAAACTTTCTTTTAAAAAATAAATAAATATAATAAACAAAATACAGAGTAAACACAAACTTTAAAAATTATGTTTATTTGTCTATCAATTATTGTTTTGTGTTCCATTTACTTTTCAAGTGCAGCTCCTGTTATACATTGCCTCTTCAACAGATTCAAAGGAAAAAATTATTTTATTTTAATGGAATGAATTGCTTGTTTTCAATCGAATGAACTATTTCATTTCGTTAGAATAAACTGCTTCATTTCGTTAGAATGAACTATTGATTTCGTTGGAATTAACTTTTTCAATACGTTAAAACGAACTTTTTAACTTCGTTAGATTTTATATTTTTATTTTTTATAGAATGAACTATTTCATTACGTTAGAAGGAACCATTTGATTTCGTTAGAATGAACTATTTCATTACGTTAGAATGAACCATTTGATTTCGTTAGAATGAACTATTTCATTACGTTAGAATGAACCATTTGATTTCGTTAGAATGAACTAGTTCATTACGTTAGAATGAACCATTTGATTTCGTTAGAATGAACTAGTTCATTACGTTAGAATGAACCATTTGATTTCGTTAGAATGAACTATTTCATTACGTTAGAATGAACCATTTGATTTCGTTAGAATGAACTATTTCATTACGTTAGAGTGAACCATTTGATTTCGTTAGAATGAACTATTTCATTACGTTAGAATGAACCATTTGATTTCGTTAGAATGAACTATTTCATTACGTTAGAATGAACCATTTGATTTCGTTAGAATGAACTATTTCATTACGTTAGAGTGAACCATTTGATTTCGTTAGAATGAACTATTTCATTACGTTAGAAGGAACCATTTGATTTCGTTAGAATGAACTATTTCATAACGTTAGAATGAACCATTTGATTTCGTTAGAATAAACTATTTCATTTCGTTAGAATGAACTATTTCGTTTCATTAGGTTTTATATTTTTGTTTTTGATTAAATGAACTATTTCCTTACGTTAGAATGAACTATTTGATTTCGATAGAATGAACTCTTTCATTACGTTAGAATTAACTATTTCATTTCGTTAGGTTTTATATTTTTACTTTTTTATAGAATGAACCATTTAATTTTCGTTCGAATAATCTATTTCATTTCGTTAGAATAAAATGCTTCATTTCGTTAGAATGAACTATTTCATTTCGTTAGAATAAACTATTTCATTAATACGGCATAAACTATTTTGTTTTGAATGGAAGGAATATATTATTTCGATGGAATAAATTATTTCATTTTGATTATTTCGTATAAGTCTAAGTGTAGAAAGAAAACATGACATTTTTGGGAATTTGACAGGAAAGGAGAAATATTTTAATAACTACGAGAAAAAGTCTCCCCTGATTACAGTTGATAAAATAACAATCTAGTTCAGGGATTCTCAACGTGGGATACGTGGTAAATGTTTTGGGGGTACGCAGTGAGAGCTCAAAAGTCGCTAGATCTAGTAACAAAGTCGCTAGATCTAGTAACAAAGTCGCTAGATCTAGTAACAAAGTCGCTAAGTTGGCAATGCTGCTGTTCAAAAATGTCATTTTTGAGTTTATCGATATATGTAATTTATGAATACGAAATTTAATGTTTATATATATGTTTTATTTTATTTCCATTGTTATACTATAACTATAGATTTATCTATCTATACAAGGGGTACGCCAGTTACATACACATTTCCAGGGGGTACGTGAAGCATAAAAGGTTGAGAACCACTGATATATATGTTTTATTTTATTCCCATTGTTATACTATAACTATAGTTTTATCTATCTATACAAGGGGTACGCCAGTTACATACACATTTCCAGGGGGTACGTGAAGCATAAAAGGTTGAGAACCACTGATATATATATATGTTTTATTTTATTCCCATTGTTATACTATAACTATAGTTTTATCTATCTGTACAAGGGGTACGCCAGTTACATACACATTTCCAGGGGGTACGTGCAGCATAAAAGGTTGAGAACCACTGATATATATGTTTTATTTTATTCCCATTGTTATACTATAACTATAGTTTTATCTATCTATACAAGGGGTACGCCAGTTAGATACACATTTCCAGGGGGTACGTGCAGCATAAAAGGTTGAGAACCACTGATATATATGTTTTATTTTATTCCCATTGTTATACTGTAACTATAGTTTTATCTGTCTATACAAGGGGTACGCCAGTTACATACACATTTCCAGGGTTTACGTGAAGCATAAAACGTTGAGAACCGCTGATACATATGTTTTCGCATTTCTGCAGCTCCAAAAACTGCTTTGAAAATAAGGAAGTTGAAGTGAGACGAAGAGATGCAGTTGCATTGTCGGCGTTGGGAAAAGGATTCGCCTTTCTGCAGCTCCAAAAAATGCTTTGATAATAAGGAAGTTGAAGTGAGACGAAGAGATGCAGTTGCACTGTCGCCGTTGGGAAAAGGATTCGCATTTCTGCAGCTCCAAAAAATGCTTTGAAAATAAGGAATTTGAAGTGAGACGAAGAGATGCAGTTGCATTGTCACCGTTGGGAAAAGGATTCGCATTTCTGCAGCTCCAAAAAATTCTTTCAAAATAAGGAATTTGAAGTGAGACGAAGAGATGCAGTTGCATTGTCACCGTTGGGAAAAGGATTCGCATTTCTGCAGCTCCAAAAAATGTTTTGAAAATAAGAATTTGAAGTGAGACGAAAAGATGCAGTTGAATTGTAGCCGTTGGGAAAAGGATTCGCATTTCTGCAGCTCCAAGAAATGTTTTGAAAATAAGGAATTTGAAGTGAGACGAAGAGATGCAGTTGAATTGTAGCCGTTGGGAAAAGGATTCGCACATCTGCAACTCCAAAAAAAGCTTTGAAAATAAGGAATTTGAAGTGAGGCGAAGGGATGCAGTTGCATTGTCGCCGTTGGGAAAAGGATTCGCATTTCTGCAGCTCCAAAAAATGTTTTGAAAATAAGGAATTTGAAGTGAGACGAAGAGATGCAGTTGCATTGTCGCCGTTGGGAAAAGGATTCGCATTTCTGCAGCTCCAAGAAATGTTTTGAAAATAAGGAATTTGAAGTGAGACGAAGAGATGCAGTTGAATTGTAGCCGTTGGGAAAAGGATTCGCACATCTGCAACTCCAAAAAAATGCTTTGAAAATAAGGAATTTGAAGTGAGACGAAGGGATGCAGTTGCATTGTCGCCGTTGGGAAAAGGATTCGCATTTCTGCAGCTCCAAAAAATGCTTTGAAAATATGGAATTTGAAGTGAGACGAAGAGATGCAGTTGCATTGTGGCCGTTGGGAAAAAAATTCCCATTTCTGCAACTACAAAAAATGCTTTGAAAATAAGGAAGTTGAAGTGAGACGAAGAGATGAAGTTGCATTGTCACCGTTGGGAAAAGGATTCGCATTTCTGCAGCTCCAAAAAATTCTTTCAAAATAAGGAATTTGAAGTGAGACGAAGAGATGAAGTTGCATTGTCACCGTTGGGAAAAGGATTCGCATTTCTGCAGCTCCAAAAAATGTTTTGAAAATAAGGAATTTGAAGTGAGACGAAGAGATGCAGTTGCATTGTCGCCGTTGGGAAAAGGATTCGCATTTCTGCAGCTCCAAGAAATGTTTTGAAAATAAGGAATTTGAAGTGAGACGAAGAGATGCAGTTGAATTGTAGCCGTTGGGAAAAGGATTCGCACATCTGCAACTCCAAAAAAATGCTTTGAAAATAAGGAATTTGAAGTGAGACGAAGGGATGCAGTTGCATTGTCGCCGTTGGGAAAAGGATTCGCATTTCTGCAGCTCCAAAAAATGTTTTGAAAATAAGGAATTTGAAGTGAGACGAAGAGATGCAGTTGCATTGTGGCCGTTGGGAAAAAAATTCGCATTTCTGCAACTACAAAAAATGCTTTGAAAATAAGGAAGTTGAAGTGAGACGAAGAGATGCAGTTGCATTGTCTCCGTTGGGAAAAGGATTCGCATTTCTGCAACTCCAAAAAATGCTTTGAAAATAAGGAATTTGAAGTGAGACGAAGAGATGAAGTTGCATTGTCGCGTTCGGAAAAGGATTCGCATTTCTGAAACTGCAAAAAATGCTTTGAAAATAAGGAAGTTGAAGTGAGACGAAGAGATGCATTACATTGGGAAAAGGATATCATGTTGGAACAAATAGGACGAATTTTAACAGAATAAACTTCATTTTCCCTTTATCGATTTTTCATTTTAACGATTCTTGTAGTTATCGTTTTATGACACGTAATTCTATGTAATATGATTCAAAAATCTGAACAACTGGTGACACATATTTTTTTAAAATTAAAATTATATCCACGACATCAGATTTTTGAGTAGCAACCCTTGATCTTTTTCATTAAACTCGATAATAATTTCAATTTACAATTACTTTTTGGCGAACATCTCCAGACTTTTGAATCAGATTATAGTTTATCAGCAGAGAAGTTATAGCTAAGCCACGAATATTGCACTTATATAGAATTTTCGTTTCTTACCGTTTCTCTGCACCAGTGGTTCCTCGAAAATATTTTCTTGGCGACTTCCCTGTTGTCTTGAATCACCGAAAGCTCAGTACGCGATATTCACCGTGATTAAAACCACGAAATCATTCAAAAAGAGAAAAATTATTGTTATTTCTCAGTTAGTGGACGGTCCCCCACCGAGCGCTTCCTCGGCTGAAGTTCCTCCTCACTCGACCTCCTCTCCAGCCGACACTCGATAGGCGGGTCACGTGACTCGGGGCAGCTCACCGCCCGTGAACCGCAGGCGTCTCCGACTGCGGGGGTTATCGCCTGGTGCATCACCTTCGCTGCTGGCTCGGTCCGCTGGGGGTGGTAGTAGTCGAGGAAGAGGAGGGGGGGGGGGCGAAGGAGCGAGATAGGAAAAGAGGAGGAGGGAAATGGAGGAGGAACGAGAGACGGGCAAAAGCGAAGCGGTCTGGCGGCAAGCGGGAGGTCGGGGACTGACGGAGAGGAATGAGTGAGTCGTGCTACGAATGGATGGATCCCCAGGACACAACGGAACCAGCTGGCTGATCAGCTGCGCGAGATGGACGGACACGTAGAGAGGATGAAATATGCAAATTATTAGGAGGTGACGGAGAGATCGCTCTCTTGTCCGTCAGTCCGTACCGCGGTGAGGAAGTGTTTGGTATCGACTTCGAGAAATTTTTAGATTTTGCGGAATTTTATTTTTTGGCTTTAGGAAAAAGGGAAATGTTTGGTTTGTGGAATGAAGAAGGCTTTTTAGTTTGATGGTATCGGGACTTTTTTTAGTTTGTGGGGAAGTTTTTAGGATTCGGAATTAGGAAATTTTTAGTTTGAAGGAATGGGAAAGTTTTAATATTTTTGAGACTGGTGAAATTTTTTAGTTTGTGGAATCGGAAAATTTTTATTTTATGCGGATTGGAGGAATTTGCAGGTTGTTAGAACGAAAAAAATTCAATTTTTTTTTTGAGATTGGAGGAATGTTCAGTTTATGGTAATAAGCAGTTTTTTTGTTTTGTTTTTGTGATTGGAGAAATTTTTAGTTTCCGAGAATGCGAAGTTTTTATTATTTATTTGTTTCTTTCTTGCTTTTAGTTTCTGGGAATGAGGAATTTTTTAGCTTTTGAGATTTTAAACTTTTTAATTTACGGGAAAGAGAAAATTTTCATTTCTTGGAGGGTTGGCGAAAGTTTTATTTTGCGAGAATGGAAAAAAAAAATTAATTACCCGGAATGAGAAAATCTTTATTTTTTTCTGATTGGAGGAATGATTATTTTGCTGGATTGAGCAAATATTTAGTGTTTGGGATTGGAAAAATTTTTATCTTGCAAAAACAGGAAAATCTTTAATTTTTGGGATTAGAAGAACATTTTGCTTACGAAGGTGGGAAAATGTTTTGTTTTTGGGGCTGGAGAACTTTTTGGTTTAGAACGGAGAAACGTCTCGTAACTGTGGAACACGAAGAGCTACGTTCTATTTCTGTAGAAAAATGAAAAACTGCTTCACAACTCGAGAATACGAAGAGCACAACTACTTCTAGAAAAAAATAAATAAATGAAGAACTGCTTCATAACTGAAGAACACGAAGAACCATACACTACTTCTGTAGAAAAATGAACTGCTTCACAACTCGAGAATACGAAGAGCACAACTACTTCTAGAAAAAAATAAATAAATGAAGAACTGCTTCATAACTGAAGAACACGAAGAACCACACACTACTTCTGTAGAAAAATGAAGAACTGCTTCACAACTCAAGAATACGAAGAGCACAACTACTTCTAGAAAAAAATAAATAAATGAAGAACTGCTTCATACCTGAAGAACACGAAGAACCACACACTACTTCTGTAGAAAAATGAAGAACTGCTTCACAACTCGAGAATACGAAGAGCACAACTACTTCTAGAAAAAAATAAATAAATGAAGAACTGCTTCATAACTGAAGAACACGAAGAACCACACACTACTTCTGTAGAAAAATGAACTGCTTCAAAACTCAAGAATACGAAGACCACATACTACTTTTGCAGAAAAATGAAGAACTCGGAACTGCTTCACAACCAAATGTCACGAAGAACAACATCCTCGTTGTCTCGCAATGAATCATTTCTTCGCAGCTAAAAAAAGAACCACGTCCTACTTCTGCACGAAATGAAGAATGGAGAACTATTACACAACGAAATAAAAAGAACACGAAGAGCCACTTCTACTTCGGTAGAGAGAGAGAGAAAAGTGGACGAATCGGGAGCTTGAAACTGCTTCATTTAGACAATTTGAAAATGCTAAATCGAGGGACTAATACGACAGCGACGACGAGACGAGGAGTTGTCTCTTCCGATCAGCACAGCAGATCGATAATGATGATGATTAACTTGCAACATCGCTTTTCTGCGAAACACCGGAATTGATCGTCAGTGACAACCGATTACAGAGAGCTATGAAATTATTACGACAGCTTTTGCCACAGACGTAGTTGGTGAGAATCGATTGGTAAAAAAAGCGTGAGACGACTGCCAAGTTTGTGGAACTGCGGATGAGGTCCGTTGATGCTCCGATTCATCAGAGATATTAATGGAATTATTGAAGAAGATTCCTAAGGGCGGATTCGTTCTCTGTGGTAAAAGGGGAGCGGGGGTGGCTCAGTCGGTAGCGCGCCAGACTCGTAATCTGTAGTTCCCAGGTTCGAGTCCCAGCTGGGTCAGCGTTGAGATTTATCTCCGCAAAATTCCCCGCCCTGCCCACGGTCAGTAGGGGACACCGATCGGCTTGGAAAGGCCGCCGTCCGTCGGATGGGACGTTAAGCCGTGGCGCCGTGTGCGGGAGAGCCATACCCTGTGCACGTTAAAGAATACGCTGGATGGTCTTGACGGGAGGCTACCATCTGTCTCCCAACAGCTGTTCCAGTGGGTCCCCTCCCCAACCTTCTCTGAGTCTTCGGGGTCAATGTGACCTGGCCATTTAGCCCATGGTGTGCAAAAAAGTGCCGCTCAGAGGTAAAACAACCCAACCCAACCCTGTGGTAAAAGGGGGGGGGAGTTACGGGCGGAAAATATATAGCTAATATAGGTATGTATTTTAACGATTTTGATTGATTAACGATGGCTGACTGACAGGGGATCGACTACACGCTAATTGCAATTATGAGGCAGAAATGTTACAGCTCTGAAAATTTGCACCTAGGAGTAATCTGGGGAAAAAAATATCCGAAATGTGACCTACGACGTGTCCTTGAAGGTCAAATAGAGGTCACAAAGAGGTCAAATCTTGACTATGAGAGCTAGAAATGTGAAAATTGGTATCTCTGCGGGTGTTTCGGGTTGTTGATCTCGGAAACGTTATGAACTTTTGGATCTGGGGCTCCTTCGAGGTCAAAGGTCAAATTTTGATTTACCGGTGATAGAGAGCTAAATATTGGTTCCCTGGGGTATTTATAGATCGTAGAACTCAGAAACGTTGAGAAATCTTCGAAAGCTCGGAGGAAGGGTGAAGGAGTGCAAGAGGACTCTCCCTTTAAATCTTCGATAGCTCGGAGGAAGGGTGAAGGAGTGCAAGAGGACTCTCCCTTTAAATCTTCGATAGCTCGGAGGAAGGGTGAAGGAGTGCAAGAGGACTCTCCCTTTAAATCTTCGATAGCTCGGAGGAAGGGTGAAGGAGTGCAAGAGGACTCTCCCTTTAAATCTTCGATAGCTCGGAGGAAGGGTGAAGGAGTGCAAGAGGACTCTCCCTTTAAATCTTCGATAGCTCGGAGGAAGGGTGAAGGAGTGCTACAGGGCTCTCCCTTTAAATCTTCGAAAGCTCAGGGGAAGGGTGAAGGAGTGCAAGAGGACTCTCCCTTTAAATCTTCGATAGCTCGGAGGAAGGGTGAAGGAGTGCTACAGGGCTCTCTCTTTAAATCTTCGAAAGCTCAGGGGAAGGGTGAAGGAGTGCAAGAGGACTCTCCCTTTAAATCTTCGATAGCTCGGAGGAAAGGTGAAGGAGTGCTACAGGGTACTTTAAATCTTTGAAAGCTCGGGGGAAGGCGAATGAGTGTTACAGCACTCTCCATTAAAATCTTTGAAATTGGAAAAGAATAATTGTTCACAGGCGTGCTTCAACGGTTTGAGGAAAACATCGTGTTAACTAGGTCACAAGGACTTCCAGGGCTCAGAGAAAGTTGGAGGATGGGAATCCACTCCACAGCTGTACATCCACAATAGGCTGTTACCAACCTATTGTTTCATTATCTCAGAAAAGTGTGTAAATTGTTACTGTCAGTGTAAAATCTCATAAAAACTACCACTTAATTTTCAAATTTTTATTCTATACATATTATTTGTAGAATTTAAATTTGATTAAATTTGATTAATAGAAATATTGCAGGAGACAGCATACCCGATTTTCCCATTTGGAATATCTCTAGGCCAGATATTTTTCCTTACATCCCTGACGTGATTTCAAAACATCACTACCCTTCTGAAGAACTATGGACTCTTACCATGCAGTATATTGGTGGGAAATTTGCTGGTTTTTGCCACATCTTTACTGATGGTTCTAGAAGTGATGAAACTGGAATAGTATCCTGTGCTTTCTGCATTCCTGGTCTCAGTATTAAAGAAGGATTTTCGTTGTCTAATCCAACATCTATTATGAATGGCGAACTTTGGGCTATCCTCAAGGCACTTGAATGGGCATTCATTTTTCATTCAGAAAAAATTCTGATTCTTTCAGACAGCAGGTCTTCACTCCAAGCTCTTCTAGCTGATCCACTTTCTATCTCTAACTGTTCATTAATTTCAGAAATATTATGGCAATGCAATAAACATGTTGAAGAAAATAAAAATCAAACTGTGATCCAGTGGATTCCTAGCCATATAGGAATTTATGGGAACGAAGAGGCTGACAAAACTGCTAGAGAGAGCTTACAGAAAACCGCAAACGTATTTAACATCATTACATATAAAGATTTCTGCATTAGAGAAAATAAAATAACTCACTCTGAATGGATTAAACTTTTTCAAAATAGTCGGAAAAATGTTGGCCTATTCTATCGCAGCATCTTTAATAGCCCCCCCACCCCAACTTCAAACATCTCATCTGAGCAGAAGACAAGAAACAGCTCTTTTCAGGATTAACCTTGATCACTGTGCTTTAAATGAAAAGCTCTTCAAAATTAACAAAAAACCCTCTCCACTTTGTGCCATCTGTAAAACTCCAGAAAATGTTTCTCATGTCTTTTTACATTGTCCTCTCTATCAATTTCAACGACAAATTCTGAAGGAAAAGATGAAGATTATTGATGAAGAATTGTCAATGAAATCTCTTCTCTGCAGAAGCTACAGTAAAAGCAATAGATTTAAAATTCAGACCCTGATTCTCAGTTTCTTGGAGGAAAGTTCTTTATTATACAGAATCTGAATTCATCCTTTGCTGGGTTTTCGTTTTTCGAAAATAAAAAGAAGAGGAATTGAATAATATACAAATATGAAATATTGACTGTTCAAGAAAAATGTGTTTTTGCTTACAAACTTTCTCTAGTGGCCAGTATCTCAAGTGATAACCTCATGGTTATTTTTGTGGTGGAACTGAATAAAGAACTGTGACTGTTATTTTTTATACCTTGTTTGAAGTGTTAATTTTGTTTTTGAAATCTCTTTTGGCTCAGAAAAGAAAAGAAATTAAGATCCAAGAGTATTGGATTACAGAAAGTCTACTCTGCATAAGTAGGAACTTTTAAAAAATTCAGAAAAACTATTCTTTTTATTTTCTACATTGTGATTTACACATCCGATTCTTTGTTTGGGATAGCAGGAAGCCCATTGTTGAAGGGTTTCTAACCTCCCCATCACATTTTATCACATCACATCACATCAATGGCAGATCTCCCGTTTCATCATTTCAGTAATCCGTAAAGATATATATATATGTTACCGCTAAAGCTCGAAAGTCGTTAATGTGCACATTACCTAGCTAATCTGCAGATTAACTGATTTGCTCCGTTAACGTGCGGAATCAAGAGTTTTCCGCATTTTACCTAGGTAATGTGCACATTAACGGCTTCCGTATCGTTAAAGTTCAAAAGTTTGTTTCTCTCATAGTGGTGAATCTCTTGAATACGAATCTTCGTGTCACGTGATTCACTCGTCCGCATTGTAAAAAACGCCCCGGATGAGCGGAGGCCAAGTGAGAACGAATCGGTCAAGTGATTCATTCTTGATAACGAATCACTAAAATGATTCGTTCTCACTTGGCCTGCTCATTTTGGGGGCGTTTTTTATAATTCGGACGACTGATTCATGTTGACAGAGGGATGACCCTGGTTTCAATTCTACTCTCGTACACTAGATAAATAACATTATGTTAATTTAAGCGTACAGAACCGTTCCTGTTGTTCCAGGAAAGATCTTATTTTCATTTTAACGAGTGCCTAGTAGGTAATGTGCAGATTATCCAGGTAATTTTCATTTTACCTAGATAATTTGAGAAATGAAACAATTTTCCGCACGTTAACGGATCACCCTAGTTAATCTGCACAATACCTAGATAATCTGTAGAATAACTGATTTCTGCACTTTAGCGGTAACATATATATTAAAATACTAAGTATTTGAAAAATGCTAATTATAATATTTCATTAGTACCAATCATATTAAAAGAAGTTTTTCTAAATATCATTTTCATTGCTTCCAATGGAAGTTCATGACGTTCACATTCCACCACGAAAATTTGGTATATCTAACATTAATTAATACAGCGTGCAATATTCATTTAAAATTTTGGAATTTTCAAACTTTTTCACCGTTAGAGGGCGCAATTATAGGTTTCGGAAAAATTAAAAAGTGTGAATTCAATTCCTATCTAACCCAAAAAGAATATTTAATTTATCTCTAAAAACAAACAATTACCTGCTAAAACTTAAAAGGTGTGTTTTCCCACCCCCTCTAAAAGGTCAACTCATTGTTGGGTTGTTTTTCCTCTGAGCGGCACTTTTTTGCACACCATGGGCTAAATGGCCAGATCACATGGACCCCGAAGGCTCAGAGAAGGTTGGGGGAGGGGACCCACTGGAACAGCTGTTGGGAGACAGATGGTAGCCTCCCGTCAAGGCCATCCAGTGTGTTCTTTAACGTGCACAGGGTATGGCTCTTCCACACACGGAGCCACGGCTTAACGTCCCATCCGACGGACGGCGGCCTTTCCAAGCCCATTGGTGACCGTGGGCAGGGCGGGGGAATTTTGCGGAGATAAATCTCAACGCTGACCCAGCTGGGACTCGAACCTGGGAACTACATATTACGAGCCTGGCGTGCTACCAACTGAGCCACCCCCGCCCCTAGTTTTCTTTGAAAACAAGATAACAATGCAAACTACAAGCTGCATTTTCTTTGTTAAAACAAAATAACAAGTTTCTCCTATATTAACTGCTTTGATCGCATATAAACAATAATGATAATAATAATACTACAAACACAAATGAAGTTGACAATGATACTGACTGTATGTAGCAGTCAATATTTTTTTTCAAGGTATTGAAAAAAATCTTAGATCGAGCACTCCCCCTAAAAAAGGATGATGCATGTCTGCATATTTTTATGACCAGACCATGTAGCCAAAAGTCAGTGAGCACAACAGCGCCACTCAAAGTTAATCCAGTCCAATGCGACCAAATAATTCTGATTCGACTCATTTATACAGAGGCAAGATTTATTCAAATAAATGTGAAATCATGGCATGACATCCACCTTGAAAGATGGAGCAGTATCTTTCGTGTGAAGAGGAGCAAGAGGAGATGACGTGTGAGACAGGAGGAAAGTTCCAAGCACCAGCGCTGGAATTGAGAGACTTGAACTTGGCTTGCGCAACACGATAATTATTTTTTTGTTTCTTTGAAACGTTACATATATAAATAAACAATGAAATACAATAGTAACCTCGCGGGTGAATTCTCAGTACTGGAAATATATTATAACTTGAGAATATAGAAAATACATTGCAGGTGATATGCATGGAAATACAGTGTTCAAATAGATGAAATAAGAATAAACAAAACTTATAGGTAGAACTATTTTACCTCAGAGTTAGAAAAGAAAAAAGGAAAGATATATATGAATTATTTCTCACTGTATATATATCTCACTGTATATTTATATTTTTTTCAATAGAAGAAATAAATAATACTCACATTTAACATGTAACAGAGAATGTTCTATTTTCAACAGAAAGACTAAATAATATCCACTACCGTACCAAAATAGTAGAGAATTTCAATGTATGGAAATGAGAATTTAATTTTCAAGCTCTATAACTTTTAAAATAGGCATTAAATGAAAAAACGCGGCTGCCGAGTGGTTAGCAAGCTGGGCTACTGACTTATGGGACCTGGGTTCGAGCCCCGGTTAAGGCATGGATATAGTAATGTTTTTCTGCTGAGGTCCCGCCATCCTCTCAGACCTTCTACTGTGGCATATAAACTGGCAGGCTCCTGTCAGACCTCTGTGAAAAGCAGCTGCTTGAGGGGGGTATTTATATTATTTTAGTTTTAAGAAAAAATTAAAAATCATAATCAAATTTAGTTAAATCTCGAACAATATTCATTCAGTATTTAAAGAGTTATGGAAGCTAGAATATTTCGTAATAGTAAGCTTAGGAAAAATTGACCAAAGAAATTTATTAAAACTTAAATAAACTATAATAATTTAATAATTAATTATTAATAATTGATTATTAATAATTTTGATAATTAATAATAATAAATAATTGGTTATTATTAATTTAAATTATTAATAATTGAAATGATAATTGAATAATTGAGTAAATAATAATAATAATAATAATAATAATAATAATAATAATAATAATAATAATAATAATAATAATTTAATAATTAATTACTAATAATTGAGTATTAATAATTTTAGTAATCAATAATAATTAAGAATTTGTTATTATTAATTTAAATTATTAATAATTTAAATGATAATTGAATAATCGAGTAAATAATAATAATAATAATAATAATAATAATAATAATAATAATAATAATAATTAATATTTGAGTATTAATAATCAATAATAATTAAGAATTGGTTATTATTAATTTAAATTATTATTAATAATTTAAATGATAATTGAATAATTGAGTAAATAATAATAATAATAATAATAATAATAATAATAATAATAATAATAATAATAATATGTGCAAACCATGCACATATCAGAAATTTGCGTAAAAATTATTTCAGCATTAGAAAATAATGATTTTTTTTTTTATAAAACAAGATAATTTATTGATAAACTTAATTATTTATCTTCCATAAGTTACTTTCTTTTGAATATTTCACATTTTAGACAGAATTGATTGTAAAGCAATTGTCCTGTAATTTCTCAAATCACTTTTTTATCTTGAAAATAGGAATAATTGTTCGCTTTAATATAACAGAGAATGTTCCATTTTCAATAGAAAAACTAAATAACTTTACTAATATTTCTATGATTTTTTTCATCTATTAATTTTAATAATTCTGCTCAAACATAAAATCCTAGAGATTTATTTCTAGGTAGGGTCTTATGTATTTTTATCTTAACATTTAGAATGTTTAGAATGCTCTAAAAACAGCGTTACTTCTACTGCATCCCCGTGTTTTTTACAATAAACATCTGAATTCAAATTTTCTGGTTATTCTTTAGGAATTATTATATAATTCTCATTAATTTTTCCCCGATGATTATTTTTGTATTTAACAAGGGTGGGAAAACTTTCCCCTTTTTTACATTCCATTTTTTTATGTTATCATTTGCATTTGTAAATATATCATATAGTATTGTGTCATGTCCCTTGAATTTTATATTTATTTATTTATTGTATATTTTTGTTGTATTATATTTAGCACGCTTGGCTATTGATCTAAGGGACATGGGCCTAAGGTCCCTTAGAATTTTGACCAGGGTTGTTTTACCTCTGAGCGGCACTTTTTTGCACACCATGGGCTAAATGGCCAGGTCACATGGACCCCGAAGGCTCAGAGAAGGTTGGGGGAGGGGACCCACTGGAACAGCTGTTGGAGACAGATGTTCCAGAGACAGATGTTGGTAGCCTCCCGTCAAGACCATGCAGTGTGTTCTTTAACATGCACAGGGTATGGCTCTCCCGCACACGTGGCCACGGCTTAACGTCCCATCCGACGGACGGCGGCCTTTCCAAGCCCATCGGTGTCCCCTACTGACCGTGGCAGGGCGGGGAATTTTGCGGAGATAAATCTCAGCGCTGACCCAGCTGGGACTCGAACCTGAATATCGTTGAGAAAACCAAAGGAAATCACATATTAATGAATCTACATATATCGAAAAATAAAATAAATACCCCCTCAAGCAGCTGCTTGCCACAGAGGTCTGACAGGTCCTGCCATCCTCACAGACCTTCTACTATGGCATAATAAACTGGCAGGCTCCTGTCAGACCTCTGTGGCAAGCAGCTGCTTAAGGGGGTATTTATTTTTATTTTTTTATTACATATATCGTCCATTAATGTAGTGCCACAAATAATAAATGAATAATACTATAATGAGATTTTTATTTGAAACATTCCAATCATAAAAAAAACACTGGGAAAAATACTGAACCTTTTTGGAATTGTCACAAAATTTAGGAACAGGTGTGGTTCAGCTGAAAAGATGGAGAACAGCTGGAGCATTTCTCTCCTCTGCTCTTCTGCACTAAGATGCGAGATGCTGCGAGCACTGTTGCAGAAAGATTTTAAGATAATCAAATCCCAGGTATTTATACTTGACGTGATGAGCAATAAACGTGATTCACGCTGCTTTTATCTACTGTACAGCGAAACCACAAAGCAAGGTAATGGGCTCTAAGGAGGCGATATGAGAACCCAGTAAAAATGGAACTTTTCTTAGTGGGTAGAATGAGTGTTCATCGTCATTTTATTTAGTTTGATGTATAAAGCACGTCGGGGTCATGTGATAGGAACGGATGCCACACAGGAATGGGACATCCAAAATTGAATAACTTGTGGTATGCTGACGTTTTAATTTTACTATAAGAGTCTGTTATTGATTTTTTTTTTGGACGTAGTGACACCGGGTTGGGTTGTTTTACCTCTGAGCGGCACTTTTTTGCACACCATGGACTAAATGGCCAGGTCACATGGACCCCGAAGGCTTAGAGAAGGTTGGGGAGGGGACCCACTTGAACAGCTGTTGGGAAACTAATGGTAGCCTCCCGTCAAGGCCATCCAGCGTGTTCTTTAACGTTGGGTTGTTTTACCTCTGAGCGACACTTTTTTGCACACCATGGGCTAAATGGCCAGGTCACATGGACCCCGAAGGCTCAGAGAAGGTTGTGGGAGGGGATCCACTGGAACAGCTATTGGGAGACAGATGGTAGCCTACCCGTCAAGGCCATCCAACGTGTTCTTTAACGTGTACAGGGTATGGCTCTTCTGCACACGAAGCCACGGCTTAACATACCATCCGACCGACGACGGCTTTTCCAAGCCCATCGGTGTCCCCTACTGACGTGGGCCGGGCGGGGATTTTTGCGGTGATAAATCTCAACGCTGACCCAGCTGGGACTCGAACCTGGGAACTACAGATTACGAGCCTGGCGCGCTACCGAGTGAGCCACCCTAGGAGTGACGCCATCAACTCGAAAAGTTAAGAATATTACCCCTCAAGCAGCTGCTTACCACATAGGTCTGACAGCAGACTCTCAAGTAGAATACGCAAATAGAGGAAGTCTGTGAGGATGTCGACACCTCAGCAGAGAAACAAATAAAGAAGCATCCATACCTTATTAGGGAACGGCGCCAGGTCCTTTAGATGAGTCGCCAAGCGCGATAACCACTAGACCAGTGTGGAGATTTATCTCCGCAAAACTCGGTCAGGGACAAATACTCTGTCCTCGGTGAGACAGGGGACGGCAATGGGCTTAGAAAGGCCGCTGTCCATCGAATGAGATGTTAAGCTGTGGTTCGTGTGCAAGGAGAGCCATACCCTGTGCGCGTTAAGTAACATGCTAGATGACCTTGACAGGAGGCTGCCATCTGGTTCCTAACAGCTGTATAGTGGGTCCCCTCTCGCCAACCTTCTCTGAGTCATCGGGTTCCTGGGCCGGGGGTGGCTCAGTCGGTAGCCGCCAGGCTCGTAATCTGTAGTTCCCAGGTTCGAGTCCCAGCTGGGTCAGCGTTGAGATTTATCTCCGCAAAATTCCCTGCCCTGTCCACGGTCAGTAGGGAACACTGATGGGCTTGGAAAGGCCGCCGGCCGTCGGATGGGATGTTAAGTCGTGGCCCCGTGTGCGGGAGAGTCATACCCTGTGCACGTTAAAGAACACGCTGGATGGCCTTGACGGGAGGCTACCATCTGTCTCCCAACAGCTGTTCCAATGGGTCCCCTCCCCCAACCTTCTCTGAGCCTTCGGGGTCCATGTGACCTGGCCATTTAGCCCATAATGTGCAAAAAAGTGCCGCTCAGAGGTAAAACAACCCAACTCTACGAACAGAGAATATCATGTCGCTAAGTTGAGGTTTGGGACGAGACAATTGTCTCCACAGTTATGGACAATATCTGTAGAAAATAAATCTTTCATGTTTTATTTCCAAATTGTTCACTTTTTATGTGAACAACTCTTGCGGAATTGTTCAGGATATTAACTCTTTATTTTTTTTCAGTCTTTATTACTTCGATTGAACCAATAAATGAAATTTCTGTAATAGGATAGATTCAGTGAGGAGGAGAAAACTAAATTGATGGAAGACGATCGGTTTAGTGGTGTTTCGTTTCTTTGGCGTAACCAGTGGAAAGAAACGAAACACTCACCACTAGTGAAGAAGTTTTGCAGTTTAATTTTCGTAAGAGTTTTGTGACAGTCTTGTACTACTAGTAATAGAATGGATTTGTTTTAATTTTAACTTGAAATAAAGAGTGCTATGGATGTTAAACATTAAGGTATTTATTTAACTCTGAGAGTATAGTGATTTTGAAACAGTGTTACTAATGATTTTGGTCGGATTTTATTTTAAATGTGGAGGAAGAAAATACGCTTAGTCAGATCTATAAAATTTGTAAAATCGTGGGTTGGGTTGTTTTTCTTCTGAGCGGCACTTTTTTTGCACACCATGGGCTAAATGGCCAGGTCACGTGGACCCCGAAGGCTCAGAGAAGGTTGGGGGAGGGGACCCACTGGAACAGCTGTTGGAGACAGATGGTAGTCTCCCGTCAAGGCCATCCAGCGTGTTCTTTAACGTTGGGTTGTTTTACCTCTGAGCGGCACTTTTTTGCACACCATGGGCTAAATGGCCAGGTCACATGGACCCCGAAGGCTCAGAGAAGGTTGGGGGAGGGGACCCACTGGAACAGCTGTTGGGAGACAGATGGTAGTCTCCCGTCAAGGCCATCCAGCGTGTTCTTTAACGTTGGGTTGTTTTACCTCTGAGCGGCACTTTTTTGCACACCATGGGCTAAACGGCCAGGTCACATGGACCCCGAAGGCTCAGAGAAGGTTGGGGGAGGGGACCCACTGGAACAGCTGTTGGGAGACAGATGGTAGCCTCCCGTCAAGGCCATCCAGCGTGTTCTTTAACGTGCACAGGGTATAGCTCTCCCACACATGGGACCACGGCTTAACGTCCCATCCGACGGACGGCGGCCTTTCCAAGCCCATCGGTGTCCCCTACTGACCGTGTGCAGGGCGGGGAATTTTGCAGAGATAAATCTCAACGCTGACCCAGCTGGGACTCGAACCTGGGCACTACAGATTACGAGCCTGACGCGCTATCGACTGAGCCACTCCCGCCCCTGTAAAATCGCGGGAGATGCCAAAAACATATAATTCCTTCAGGTGGGAAAAAATATAATATGTTATAAAGGCAGAGAAAAGATTAAAGTCACTTGAGAAAATTTTTTTTGGTGGGGGGGGGGAAGTTGCATAAATAAATTTCTTGGAGTGGCAAAAAGTAAATTTACTCGATGGAGGCAAAAAACTTTATTTGAGGACGACGAAAATGAAATTTAATTCAATGCGATAAAAAATAAATTTGCTTGACTGCGGCAAAAAGCAAATTTAGTTGAGGGCAGTAAAATTAAATTTACTTGAGGGCGAGAAAAATTAAATTTACTCGAGTGTGGTAAAAATTAAATTTACTCGAGGACGGTAAAAAATTAAATTTACTTGAGGACGGTAAAAAAAATTCAGTTTACTTGAGGATGGTAAAAAGTTAATTTACTTGAGGACGCTAAAAATTTTAAATTTGCTTGAGGATGGTAAAAAAATTAAATTTACTTGAGGATGGTAAAAAATTAAATTTACTTGAGGACGGTAAAAAAATTCAGTTTACTTGAGGATGGTAAAAAATTAATTTATTTGAGGACGCTAAAAATTTTAAATTTGCTTGAGGACGGTAAAAAAATTAAATTTACTTGAGGATGGTAAAAAATTAAATTTACTTGAGGACGGTAAAAAAATTCAGTTTACTTGAGGATGGTAAAAAATTAATTTATTTGAGGACGCTAAAAATTTTAAATTTGCTTGAGGACGGTAAAAAAATTAAATTTACTTGAGGATGGTAAAAAATTAAATTTACTTGAGGACGGTAAAAAAATTCAGTTTACTTGAGGATGGTAAAAAATTAATTTATTTGAGGACGCTAAAAATTTTAAATTTGCTTGAGGATGGTAAAAAAATTAAATTTACTTGAGGACGGTAAAAAAATTCAGTTTTCTTGAGGATGGTAAAAAATTAATTTATTTGAGGACGCTAAAAATTTTAAATTTGCTTGAGGATGGTAAAAAAATTAAATTTAC
This sequence comes from Ryuthela nishihirai, assembly GCA_038380435.1. Taxonomy (NCBI): domain Eukaryota; kingdom Metazoa; phylum Arthropoda; class Arachnida; order Araneae; family Heptathelidae; genus Ryuthela; species Ryuthela nishihirai. The sequence goes on along the minus strand of JAWZYU010000002.1, from coordinate 944,513 downwards.
TTGAGGATGGTAAAAAATTAAATTTACTTGAGGACGGTAAAAAAATTCAGTTTTCTTGAGGATGGTAAAAAATTAATTTATTTGAGGACGCTAAAAATTTTAAATTTGCTTGAGGACGGTAAAAAATTAAATTTACTTGAGGATGGTAAAAAATTCAGTTTACTTGTAAAAAAAATAAATAAATACCCCCTCAAGCAGCTGCTTGCCACAGAGGTCTGACAGGATTGAGGATGGTAAAAAATTAATTTACTCGAGGACGCTAAAAATTTTAAATTTGTTTGAGGACGGTAAAAAAAATTAAATTTACTTGAGGATGGTAAAAATTAAATTTACTTGAGGACGGTAAAAAAATTCAGTTTACTTGTAAAAAAAATAAATACCCCTCAAGCAGCTGCTTGTCACAGAGGTCTGACAGGATTGAGGATGGTAAAAATTTAATTTACTTGAGGACGCTAAAAATTTTAAATTTGCTTGAGGACGGTAAAAAAATTAAATTTACTTGAGGATGGTAAAAATTAAATTTACTTGAGGACGGTAAAAAAATTCAGTTTACTTGTAAAAAAAATAAATACCCCTCAAGCAGCTGCTTGCCACAGAGGTCTGACAGGATTGAGGATGGTAAAAAATTAATTTACTCGAGGACGCTAAAAATTTTAAATTTCCTTGAGGACGGTAAAAAAATTAAATTTACTTGAGGATGGTAAAAATTAAATTTACTTGAGGACGGTAAAAAAATTCAGTTTACTTGTAAAAAAAAAAAATACCCCTCAAGCAGCTGCTTGTCACAGAGGTCTGACAGGATTGAGGATGGTAAAAATTTAATTTACTTGAGGACGCTAAAAATTTTAAATTTGCTTGAGGACGGTAAAAAAATTAAATTTACTTGAGGATGGTAAAAATTAAATTTACTTGAGGACGGTAAAAAAATTCAGTTTACTTGTAAAAAAAATAAATACCCCTCAAGCAGCTGCTTGCCACAGAGGTCTGACAGGATTGAGGATGGTAAAAAATTAATTTACTTGAGGACGCTAAAAATTTTAAATTTCCTTGAGGACGGTAAAAAAATTAAATTTACTTGAGGATGGTAAAAATTAAATTTACTTGAGGACGGTAAAAAAATTCAGTTTACTTGTAAAAAAAATAAATACCCCTCAAGCAGCTGCTTGCCACAGAGGTCTGACAGGATTGAGGATGGTAAAAAATTAATTTACTCGAGGACGCTAAAAATTTTAAATTTGCTTGAGGACGGTAAAAAAAATTAAATTTACTTGAGGATGGTAAAAATTAAATTTACTTGAGGACGGTAAAATAATTCAGTTTACTTGAAAAAAAATAAATACCCCTCAAGCAGCTGCTTGCCACAGAGGTCTGACAGGATTGAGGATGGTAAAAAATTAATTTACTTGAGGACGCTAAAAATTTTAAATTTGCTTGAGGACGGTAAAAAAATTAATTTACTTGAGGATGGTAAAAAATTCAATTTGCTTGAGGACTGTAACTTCGTCGAGGCGGCTTAAAATGAGACTTCGAGAAAGCAAATTTCCTTGAGCGTGGTAAAAATTACATTTTCTCCGGATCATAAAGAACAAATTTACTTGTGGGTGTTAAAAATGAAACTGAGGGTGTCAATAGGCAATTTACCTTAGAGTGTTAAGAATGAAATTCATTGATAATCTTAAAAATGAGATTGACGGCTGCAAAAAGCAAATTTATTTGAGGGTTATTAAAAAACATCTGAAGAAAATTATCGGTGGTGCTGCGGGAATCTAACCCGCAACTCTCCAGATACAAGCCAGAGAGCTCTGCCCTTAAACCACGAATAAGACGCCAAAATCTTCCAGAATAACACCTATAAATCTTTCACTGATATAGGGGTGGGGTGGCTCAGTCGGTAGCGCGCCAGGCTCGTAATCTGTAGTTCCCAGGTTCGAGTCCCAGCTGGGTCAGCGTTGAGATTTATATCCGCAAAATTCCCCGCCCTGCCCACGGTCAGTAGGGGACACCGATGGGCTTGGAAAGGCCGCCGTCCGTCGGATGGGACGTTAAGCCGTGGCCCTGTGTGCGGGAGAGCCATACCCTGTGCACGTTAAAGAACACGCTGGATGGCCTTGACGGGAGGCTGCCATCTGTCTCCCAACAGCTGTTCCAGTGGGTCCCCTCCCCCAACCTTCTCTGAGCCTTCGGGGTCCATGTGACCTGGCCATTTAGCCCATGGTGTGCAAAAAAGTGCCGCTCAGAGGTAAAACAACCCAACAACCCAACGGGACGGCTTCCCAACTTATTACCCCCTCAAGCAGCTGCTTGCCACAGAGGTCTGACAGGAGTCTTTCAGTTTATATGCCACAATAGAAGGTCTGTGAGGATGGCAGGACCTCAGCAGAAAAACGACACATACATCCATGCCTTACCCGGGTCTCGAAGCCAGGTCCCTTAGATCAGTAGTCAAGCACGCTAACCACTCGGCCATGGGACGGCTATTGAATATAATACAAAAAAAAAAACGAAATACAAAAAAAAAAACGAAAACAACTCAAAACAAATAATTTCTAGTAATCCAGAAAGTGTGAAAGTCGGAAAGGATGAAACATTCGATATCTGTGTTACATATAAACAGTTGTATTAATTCAATGCAAAAAAAGTTTCCACATCGTCCAGTTTCAAAATGTAATTCTTGAGAACTTTAGAAAATAAATGATAATTCGTGATATTTTTCATGATGACTGCGGGAGAGAGGAAATGAATTTCGGTGCTAAGTACAAATAATAGTGTCTAAAAATTTCCTTATGTAATGCAGGAATTTCATAATTTATGTTTTTATCTCGTCTTAATTGATAATTATTCGTATCAGTTTCAATGCTTTAATTTCTAAAGTAAAAGTATTTAATAATTTCGAAAAAAATAATCATAGCGTAAAGGCAAAATTTCTGCTTTCCGAAACAAAGGTAATGAAGGTTGCGCTTTTGGACTTTTAGTTAATAAGCGAATAAATCTCTTTTACAGCACTAAAGGTTGTTTAAAATTATTGAAATATATGTCCCTCCACCAAGATTTTATCATCATTATCATCATCCTCAAACAGCCATGGGCTACGGAGGTCCAACCAGACTGTGCAATTTAGTTCTCCAAGCAAGTCTGTCCTGGGCTATATCTACTGCATTTGGCCACTGCACACCAATTCAAACAAGGTCCTGTTTGACATTGTCTGCCCACAGCATTCTAGGTCTCCCCCGCTTTCTGAGGCCTTTAGGCACACTGTTGATAACCCTATTAACCAATCTATAATTACCCATACGGGCAACATGGCCAAACCAACGGAATCTTTCTCTGCACAATATGCTGCTTAAAGGAGGTTGCAGACTTCTTTGCCTAACCTCATCATTACTTACAAAGTTGAACCACCTAATGCCCAAGATACTGCGTAAGCATCTGGAATCAAAAGCATCTAGTTTCCTGTTATCTTGTTTACAAAGTGTCCAAGTTTCACTACCATAACTAGAAGAACCAAACTATTATACAGTCTAATTTTAGTCTTTAGGTGTATACGCCTATTTCTCCACACTCTCCATAGATTCTTAAAAGTCCCGGCAGCAATTCCTATTCGTCGGTTAATTTCATGCCGCACATCACCATTATCTGTTACATAGCTCCCAAGATAATTAAACTGTGACACCTGCTCAAGACTGCAACCATTCAGATTAACTGAATCACAGCCTGCCTGACCAATTTTCATCACTTTAGTTTTCTCTCTGTTTATAACCAAACCTACTCTACTACCAGTCTCATCAACAGCTCGAAGAGTTCATCTCATCAACATCATTTGCCAAAAGGGCTAAATCATCAGCATAATCTAAATCAGAAATTTTCGTATCTCCAGTCCATTTAAGGCCAAAATCTTTCCCTTGAAGTGAATTTCGCATAACATAATCAATAACCAAGCTAAAGAGAAAAGGAGACAAAATGCACCCTTGTCGAACACCAGAAGTAATGCTAAACCAATTGCTACAAGCCATACCAACTCTCACACACGACTCAGTGTTATTATAGAGAACTTTCATAATGTTAACTAACTTGTCTGGTATACCATATGATCTCACAATCAACCACAAATTATGACAATCAACAGAGTCGAAAGCCTTTTTGAAATCAACAAAGCTGGCAACCAAAGGTTTCTGAAACTCTAAACATTTCTCAAGAATCTGCCTAAGTGAAAATATCTGATCCACACATCCCCTACCACTTCTGAATCCACATTGCTCATCACGCAATTGACTGTCAACCAGATTCTTAATTCTATTAAGCACAATCATGCAAAGAACTCGTTTTTCTGCTGAGGTCCTGCCATCCTCTCAGATCTCCTACTGTGGCATATAAACTGACAGGCTCCTGTCAGACCTCTGTGGCAAGCAGCTGCTTGAGGGGGTATTTTTTTTTGTTAAGTTGACTTAGAATCGATAATCTAGTGGCAAATAACTACCAGTGATATTTTTTTCAAGTGTGATAATTAAATAACAGTTAAAACAGGTAACTGAAGCTATTTACTTCTTTTCTAGTCTTGAACGAAAAAAGCATAGTAATTTCGTTTGCATAAAAAGAACAATCCCTGGTTCAGGCGGTCGTGGGGTAAGTTTCTGCTGAGGTCCTGCCATCCTCTCTATATCCCATAGTGGCTAAGGAGGTCTATATATCCCGTAGTATACAGCATACACCAGCAGTATAGAAAAGTCATTGTTGGGCTGCTTTACCTCTGAGCTGCACTTTTTTTGCATACAGTGGGTTAAATGGTAGGTCACAAGGACCCCAAGGGTCCAGAGAAGATTTCGGGGTTGGGTTGTTTTACCTCTGAGCGGCATTTTTTTGCACATAATGGGCTAAATTACCAGGTCACAAGGACCCCCGAGGGCTCAGAGGTTTGTGGGTTGTTTTTTTTTTTTTACCTCTGAGAGGTTTTTTTTTGCACACAGTGGCCTAAATGACCAGGTCACAAGGACCACGAGGGCTCAGAGGTTTGTGGGTGGGTTGTTTTACCTCTGAGGAGCATTTTTTTTGCACATAATGGGCTAAATGACCAGGTCATAAGGACCCCGAGGGCTCAGAGGTTTGTGGGTTGGGTTGTTTTACCTCTGAGGGGCATTTTTTTGCACATAATGGGCTAAATGACCAGGTCACAAGGACCCCGAGGGCTCAGAGGTTTGTGGGTTGGATTGTTTTACCTCCGAGCAGCACTTTTTTGCATACAATGTGCTAAATGACCAGGTTATAAGGACCTCGAGGGCTCAGAGGTGTGTGGGTTGGGTTGTTTAACCTCTGAGCGGCGCTTGTTTTTTGCACACAATGGGCTAAACGGCCAGGTCATAAGAACCCCAAGGGCTCACAGAAGGTTGAGGGAGGGGACCCAATGGACTGCTGTTAGAAGACAGATCGCCCTCGGTATCCTTGTGACTGGGGCGTTTAGCCCATTGTGTGCAAAAACTACCCAGCGTGTTTTTTTATAGTGCACAGGGTATGGTTCTCCCGCACACGGGTCACTTAACATCCCTTCCGACGGACGAATGCCTTTCGAAGCCCATCTTTGCCCCCTACTGACCGAGGGCAGGGCGGGGAGTTTTGCGGAGATAAATCTCAACGGGACTACTCTAATAGATGTACTCTAAATGGAATAAATCTCCAGGTAGGACTCGAAGTTATGAACTACTGATTACCAACTGACTTGTTCTGGCGCGCCACCAGTATAGAAAAGGCATTGTTAATGCTGTTAGATAATTGGCTACAGCTACCAACTTATTAAATAAAAAATAAATACCCCCTCAAGCAGCTGCTTGTCACAGAGGTCTGACAGGAGCCTGTCAGTTTATATGCCATAGTAGAAGGTCTGAGTGGATGGCGGGACCTCAGCAGAAAGACATTACTACATCCATGCCTAATCCAGGACTCGAACCCAGGTCTCTTAGATCAGTATAATAAGTAAATAATGCTTACACAGAAATAATGAGTTAAAGCACATATCAACAATTCGATATGAATAAATATATGCAATTGAATATAAATAAACCCGTGTAATGTAAAATATTTACTGTGAAATGAAATGCAATAAAATAAAACCAATATAAGAACAACCAATGAGCTTTATGCCCTTACAGGTTACCAAATTATATTATTATTTTTTATCGATATGCGTTTTTATAATACAGATTAAAAGGCTTAAGAGTGGAAAAAAATAATAATTTTAGATTTATTCATTATTTTAGATTTATTATTTCGTAAAAATCTAAGGGACCTGGGTTCGAGTCCCGGGTAAGGCATGGATGTTCGTGTTGTTTTCTGCTGAGGTCCTGCCATCCTCTCAGACCTTCTACTGTGGCATATAAACTGACAGGCTCCTGTCAGACCTCTGTGGCAAGCAGCTGCTTGAGGGGGTATTTATTTTTTTTATTTTTAAAAATAAATAAAACGGAATTCTGAATCAAAATTTTGGAACATAGAAAAAAACGTTTTTAAGTTACAAGTAAGTTTTTTAATATCAAAAATAAAATATACGAAGAAGAAAATAAAATTATGAAAATTTTGGGTTAACATTAATCATTTCGTGGCCTACTCGTTGGAAAGCAATGAACTATTCTATCAAATCAACTTCTTCCCTATCATTAAGGTAAATTTTTGCAGTTCAAAAAAATATTACTGATTATTAGACAATTTATTAATTACAGAAAAAATATTAGTGGTTCTGCAAAGAGTATAAAAATAGGTAAATGTCTGTAAAGCGTAATCAAAAAAATCCAGTCTGAAATTATCTATTACCTACGCCATTAAAAATCCTACTTACCATGAAGACCCACCCTCTGATTTTTTTCTTGTGGGGCTTTTTGGGTTGGGTTGTTTTACCTCTGAGAGGCACTTTTTTTGCACACCATGGGCTAAATGGCCAGGTCACATGGACCCCGAAGGCTCAGAGAAGGTTGGGGGAGGTGACCCACTGGAAGAGCTGTTGGGAGACAGATGGTAGCCTCCCGTCAAGGCCATCCAGCGTGTTCTTTAACGTTGGGTTGTTTTACCTCTGAGCGACACTTTTTTGCACACCATGGGCTAAATGGCCAGGTCACATGGACCCCGAAGGCTCAGAGAAGGTTGGGGGAGGGGACCCACTGGAACAGCTGTTGGGAGACAGATGGTAGCCTCCCGTCAAGGCCATCCAGCGTGTTCTTTAACGTTGGGTTGTTTTACCTCTGAGCGGCAATTTTTTGCACACCATGGGCTAAATGGCCAGGTCACATGGACCCCGAAGGCTCAGAGAAGGTTGGGGGAGGGGACCCACTGGAACAGCTGTTGGGAGACAGATGGTAGCCTCCCGTCAAGGCCATCCAGCGTGTTCTTTAACGTTGGGTTGTTTTACCTCTGAGCGGCACTTTTTTGCACACCATGGGCTAAATGGCCAGGTCACATGGACCCCGAAGGCTCAGAGAAGGTTGGGGGAGGGGACCCACTGGAACAGCTGTTGGGAGACAGATGGTAGCCTCCCGTCAAGGCCATCCAGCGTGTTCTTTAACGTTGGGTTGTTTTACCTCTGAGCGGCACTTTTTTGCACACCATGGGCTAAATGGCCAGGTCACATGGACCCCGACGGCTCAGAGAAGGTTGGGGGAGGGGACCCACTGGAACAGCTGTTGGGAGACAGATGGTAGCCTCCCGTCAAGGCCATCCAGCGTGTTCTTTAACGTTGGGTTGTTTTACCTCTGAGGGCACTTTTTTGCACACCATGGGCTAAATGGCCAGGTCACATGGACCCCGAAGGCTCAGAGAAGGTTGGGGGAGGGGACCCACTGGAACAGCTGTTGGGAGACAGATGGTAGCCTCCCGTCAAGGCCATCCAGCGTGCTCTTTTAACGTTGGGTTGTTTTACCTCTGAGCGGCACTTTTTTTGCACACCATGGTCTAAATGGCCAGGTCACATGGACCCCAAAGGCTCAGAGATAGTTGGGGGAGGGGACCCATTGGAACAGCTGTTGGGAGACAGATGGTAGCCTCCCGTCAAGGCCATCCAGCGTGTTCTTTAACGTGCACAGGGTATGGCTCTCTCCCGCACACGGGACCACGGCTTAACGTCCCATCCGACGGACGGCAGCCTTTCCAAGCCCATCGGTGTCCCCTACTGACCGTGGGCAGGGCGGGGAATTTTGCGGAGATAAATCTCAACGCTGACCCAGCTGGGACTCGAACCTGGGAACTATAGATTACGAGCCTGGCGCGCTACCGACTGAGCCACCCCCGCCCCTGGAGGGGTGAGGGAAATACGTTTGCTTGGAAAGACAAAATATAATTTTTTTCAGGATGTGGAGGCAAAATATCTCGGCTACTCGACCACTGTAGGAAATTCCGGAACGAGAGCCCGAATTTATTTTAAGGAAAAAAAACTGCTTCGAAGCATCATTATCTTTCCGTTTCTGGCATTTCAGTCTCTTCTTCAACGGATATCTGTATCTCAGGGCACGACGGGAGAAACGCGGCGCACGTGCACCGTCGACCCCTCCAACCACCTGCGTGACCGGGCGCTCGTGCCTCGTGCCACCTTCTACGCCAATCATGCTCTCCGCGGCCAGACTTCGCGGGCAGTCGTTAGCGGGGCGTAAATCTCCCCGTCGAGAGGCCCCGGCTGGCTCTCGCCACGTGGTGTTGTCATGGAGACGCGGAAACTTTCAGCCACTCCTTGGTTGCTGCGAGCGATCTTTCAACGTCATCACCCAAGAGACAACTGAAAGGGGAGGGGGAGAATGACTCGGAAAGTTCCAGAAAGGTGACAAGCTGTCTGAGTCGATATCGTTTACTGGGTATTTTCTTTTGCGTTGTGCGATCTCGTTTCCTGAATTGTTTCCTTTAGCTACGGAAGAAATTAATTATTGCAGGGGTAAATGGCCGAGTGGTTAGCGCGCTTGGCTACTAATCAAAGGGACCTGGGTTCGAGTCCCGGATAAGGCATGGATGTATGTGTTGTTTTTCTGCTGAGGTCCTGCCATCCTCTCAGACCTTCTACTGCGGCATATAAACTGAAAGACTCCTGTCAGACCTCTGTGGCAAGCAGCTGCTTGAGGGGATAATAAGTTGGGAAGCGGTCCCGTTGGATTGTTGGGTTGTTTTACCTCTGAGCGGCACTTTTTTGCACACCATGGGCTAAATGGCCAGGTCACATGGACCCCGAAGGCTCAGAGAAAGTTGGGGAAGGGGACCCACTGGAACAGCTGTTAGGAGACAGATGGTAGCCTCCCGTCAAGGCCATCCAGCGTGTTCTTTAACTTGCACAGGGTATGGCTCTCCCGCACACGGGGCCACGGCTTAACGTCCCATCCGACGGACGGCGGCCTTTCCAAGCCCATCGGTGTCCCCTACTGACCGTGGGCAGGGCGGGGAATTTTTGCGGAAAGCCGTCCCGTGGCCTAGTGGTTAGCACGATGGGCTACTGATCTAAGGGACCTGGGTTCGAGCTCCGGGTAAGGCATGGATGTAGTAATGTTTTTCTGCTGAGGTCCCGCCATCCTCTCAGACCTTCTACTATGGCATATAAACTGACAGGCTCCTGTCAGACCTCTGTGGCAAGCAGCTGCTTGAGGGGGTATTTATTTTTGTAGCCGTCCCATGGCCGAGTGGTTAGCGCGCTTGGCTACTGATCTAAGGGACCTGGGTTCGAGCCCCGGGTAAGGCATGGATGTAGCTACCGTTCACCGTTCATGTGCCCGGGGGTAAGGCATGGATGTAGTTACCAGTTACCGTTCACAGCAAACTGGAGCGTGTGCAGTACTGCACACGCTCCAGTTTGCTGTGAACGGTAACTGGAGCGTGTACAGTTGCTGTACACGTTCCTGAGGTCCTGCCATCCTCACAGACTTTCTACTATGACATATAAACTGACAGGCTCCTGTCAGACCTCTGTGGCAAGCAGCTGCTTGAGGGGGTATTTATTATTATTTATTAAGTGTATTATGTTATATATGGTAAATAACAAAAAGTTCGAAAAAAGTTCTAATTCTTGAAAATAAAAAAAAATAATTGGGAACTGTTTTCTAATCCTAAGATAAAGAAAATTATTGCAAAAAATTATTAGAAGAAATTCATTTAGAATACAGACAACAATTCATTTAGCAGAAAGTGGTAATTGTTCCTCAGCAAATCTTATTGTAATTTGAGAAGAAAAAAAAATCATACATTAAAAATTGATTTTCACTTTTATATGATTACATGACTTGATATGCTTTAAATAATCAACCTTGGTAAATATAAAATATAAAAAAAAAAAACATAAAATAATAGCCAATTACATTAGCTAATAAAATAACTCTTTATTTTTTTTAAAAATGACTAGGAACGTTTTTTTTCTTTGCATTTATTTACATACGTCATTCACTCCTGAGCCAAATAGTAAAAAGACTTGTGCCCAAAGCATTTATTTAAGGTAGTAAAATTGCAAACAACAGTATCAATAGTAAAACTAAATAATGAATTTAGAAATTACCCATATTTGATGAACTAAAATATACATATGCTTTAGATTGGGTTGAAAATATGGATGATGTATTTGGATTAGCTGAGAACAGCTATAAAGCTCTCTCTGTTGTAAGTGAGAAATCGAACCACGATAATTTTAGGTTCTAAAAAAAAATACCCCCTCAAGCAGCTGCTTGCCACAGAGGTCTGACAGGAGCCTGTCAGTTTATATGCCGGAGTAGAAGATCTGAGAGGATGGCAGGACCTCAGCAGAAAAACGACACATGCATCCATTCCTTACCCGCGGCTCGAACCCAGGTCCCTTAGATCAGCAGCCGAGCGCGCTAACCACTCGGCCATGGAACGGCTACAAAAATAAATACCCCCTCAAGCAGCTGCTTGTCACAGAGGTCTGACAGGAGCCTGGCAGTTTATATGCCGGAGTAGAAGATCTGAGAGGATGGCAGGACCTCAGCAGAAAAACGACACATACATCCATGTCTTACCCGGGGCTCGAACCCAGGTCCCTTAGATCAGTAGCCAAGCGCGCTAACCACTCGGCCATGGGACGGCTGCAAAAATAAATACCCCCTCAAGCAGCTGCTTGCCACAGAGGTCTGACAGGAGCCTGTCAGTTTTTATGCCGGAGTAGAAGATCTGAGAGGATAGCAGGACCTCAGCAGAAAAACGACACATACATCCATGCCTTACCCAGGTCCCTTAGATCAGTAGCCAAGCGCGCTAACCAACAGGCCACGGCAAGAGGAAAAATAAACAGATGGGAAGGGGGGGGGGGGCAAGTAACTGGAATTCCATTGTAGTATAATGTGAGTAATTTAAAATATTTATTTATTTTTTTTATAATTTCCCCCCTTCCGCTTTAGAGGTCTTTAAAAAAAATTCTTCAATAATACATGAAAGATTAAAATAAAAATCCCCTCAAGCAGCTGCTTGCCACAGAGGTCTGACATGAGACTGTCAGTTTATATCCCATAGTAGAAGGTCTGTGAGGATGGCAGGACCTCAGCAGAAAAACGACACAAACAGCCATACCTTACCCGGGGCTCGAACCCAGGTCCCTTAGATCAGTAGCCAAGCGCGCTGACCACTCGGCCATGGGACGGCAATTTATTATTATTACGAAGACTAAAATTTTTTCTCATTTTTTAAACACATTTTTTCACACAAAGTGTCGTTTAAATGTTATGCGACTTCGAAGTTAGTAATCTCATTGATCTAAAATGGAAATTCTCTAATAAATTAGTAGGACTTTGTACATTTGTCATATTAGGATTTATCTCAATTTTTAGACGTCCCCTTTGGAGCATCCTAGAATTTATATTTCACTAGCGTTGATTAACTGTCCAGAGGAAATGCCCGAGGACACCCAAGTCCTAGCAGCGTCCATGAGAATAATTAACCATGGTCGACGGTACTCACTCTGTGGAAAAGTAGTTCGCTCTCTAACGGTCCAACATCTGCCCAGCGCTTAATTGTTACATAGAGATTACGAGAGCCGTCTGGCATCAAATGTAAGAAGGACAAAGAAAGAGAGAAAGAGCCAATCACACATCTGCATCGAGGGGGAAGGAGAAGAGAATAAAAAAACCATGATTCGCTTAACCCTTCACAGAGGAAGAAAAGGAAAATGGGAACAGAAAGGGGAAATTAAATCATAATCATCTTCTCGTGAAAAAAACGAAATTTTTAAACTTCCATCTGTCCATCATTGATGCGAATTATATATTGTTGGTACCAAAATGTTGAGATTGTGGGTTCTGGGTTGTGTATCTCTGAACAGCGCTTTTTTTGCACACAATGGGCTAATTGGTTTGTTTTACCTCTGAGCGGCACTTTTTTGCACACCATGGCCAGGTCACAAGGACCCCGAAGGCTCAAAGAAGGTTGGGGGAGGGGACGCGCTAGAACAGCTGTTGGGAGACAGATGGTAGCCTTCCGTCAATGGGGTGGGGTGGCTCAGTCGGTAGCGCGTCAGGCTCGTAATCTGTAGTTCCCAGGTTCGAGTCCCAGCTGGGTCAGCGTTGAGATTTATCTCCGCAAAATTCCCCGCCTTGCCCACGATCAGTAGGGGACACCGATGGGCTTGGAAAGGCTGCCGTCCGTCGGATGGGACGTTAAGCCGTGGCCCCGTGTGCGGGAGAGCCACACACTGTGCACGTTAAAGAACACGCTAGGTGGCCTTGACTGGAGGCTACCATCTGTCTCCCAACAGCTCCGCCAACCTTCTCTGAGCCTTCGGGGTCCATGTGACCTGGCCATTTAGCCCATGGTGTGCAAAAAACTGCCGCTCAGAGGTGAAACAACCCAACCCACCACCCGAAGCAGCTGCTTGCCACAGAGGTCTGACAGGAGCCTGTCACCATAGTAGAAGATCTGTGAGGATGGCGGGACCTCAGCAGAAAGACAACGCATACATCCATGCCTTACCCAGGGCTCGAACCCATATCCATCTGATCAGTAGCCAAGTACGCTAACCACTAGGACTTTTTTGAAAAGTTTCAAAATTGTTGCGACTCATTTCGTGGTAGCTAAAATTGTTCCGATCTTTTTAATCGATTTGGATTGGGTTGCGACAATTTCAAGGCTTGTTAAAATTGTTGCGGCCATTCGATTGGCTATTGGAACGGGTCACGACCATTTCATTACTTTCTAAAATTGTTTGGGCGTTTTGAATGGCTATTCAAGTGGGTTACGACCATTTCATTGTTTCTTAAAATTGCTGCGACCTTTTGAATGACCTTTGAAATGGGTTGCGACCACTTCATTACTTCTTAAAATTGCTACTGCCTTCTGAACGGTTTTTAAAATGGGTTGCGACCACTTCATTACTTGTTAAATTGTTGTGGCCTTTTGAATGACCTTTGAAAAGGGTTGCGACCACTTCATTACTTCTTAAAATTGCTACTGCCTTCTGAACGGTTTTTAAAATGGGTTGCGACCACTTCATTACTTCTTAAAATTGCTACTGCCTTCTGAACGGTTTTCAAAATGGGTTGCGACCACTTCATTACTTCTTAAAATTGCTACTGCCTTCTGAACGGTTTTTAAAATGGGTTGCGACCACTTCATTACTTGTTAAATTGTTGTGGCCTTTTGAATGACCTTTGGAAAGGGTTGCGACCACTTCATTACTTCTTAAAATTGCTACTGCCTTCTGAACGGTTTTTAAAATGGGTTGCGACCACTTCATTACTTCTTAAAATTGCTACTGCCTTCTGAACGGTTTTCAAAATGGGTTGCGACCACTTCATTACTTCTTAAAATTGCTACTGCCTTCTGAACGGTTTTTAAAATGGGTTGCGACCACTTCATTACTTCTTAAAATTGCTACTGCCTTCTGAACGGTTTTTAAAAAGGGTTGCGACCACTTCATTACTTGTTAAATTGTTGTGGCCTTTTGAATGACCTTTGGAAAGGGTTGCGACCACTTCATTACTTCTTAAAATTGCTACTGCCTTCTGAACGGTTTTTAAAATGGGTTGCGACACTTCATTACTTCTTAAAATTGCTACTGCCTTCTGAACGGTTTTCAAAATGGGTTGCGACCACTTCATTACTTCTTAAAATTGCTACTGCCTTCTGAACGGTTTTTAAAATGGGTTGCGACCACTTCATTACTTCTTAAAATTGCTACTGCCTTCTGAACGGTTTTTAAAAAGGGTTGCGACCACTTCATTACTTGTTAAATTGTTGTGGCCTTTTGAATGACCTTTGAAAAGGGTTGCGACCACTTCATTACTTCTTAAAATTGCTACTGCCTTCTGAACGGTTTTTAAAATGGGTTGCGACCACTTCATTACTTCTTAAAATTGCTACTGCCTTCTGAACGGTTTTCAAAATGGGTTGCGACCACTTCATTACTTCTTAAAATTGCTACTGCCTTCTGAACGGTTTTTAAAATGGGTTGCGACCACTTCATTACTTGTTAAATTGTTGTGGCCTTTTGAATGACCTTTGGAAAGGGTTGCGACCACTTCATTACTTCTTAAAATTGCTACTGCCTTCTGAACGGTTTTTAAAATGGGTTGCGACCACTTCATTACTTCTTAAAATTGCTACTGCCTTCTGAACGGTTTTCAAAATGGGTTGCGACCACTTCATTACTTCTTAAAATTGCTACTGCCTTCTGAACGGTTTTTAAAATGGGTTGCGACCACTTCATTACTTCTTAAAATTGCTACTGCCTTCTGAACGGTTTTTAAAAAGGGTTGCGACCACTTCATTACTTGTTAAATTGTTGTGGCCTTTTGAATGGCCTTTGAAATGGGTTGCGACCACTTCATTACTTCTTAAAATTGCTACTGCCTTCTGAACGGTTTTTAAAATGGGTTGCGACCACTTCATTACTTGTTAAATTGTTGTGGCCTTTTGAATGGCCTTTGAAAAGGGTTGCGACCACTTCATTACTTCTTAAAATGCTACTGCCTTCTGAACGGTTTTTAAAATGGGTTGCTACCACTTCATTACTTGTTAAATTGTTGTGGCCTTTTGAATGGCCTTTGAAAAGGGTTGCGACCACTTCATTACTTCTTAAAATTGCTACTGCCTTCTGAACTTTTTAAAATGGGTTGCGACCACTTCATTACTTGTTAAATTATTGTGGCCTTTTGAATGGCCTTTGAAAAGGGTTGCGACCACTTCATTACTTCTTAAAATTGCTACTGCCTTCTGAACGGTTTTTAAAAAGGATTGCGACCACTTCATTACTTGTTAAATTGTTGTGGCCTTTTGAATGGCCTTTGAAATGGGTTGCGACCACTTCATTACTTCTTAAAATTGCTACTGCCTTCTGAACGGTTTTTAAAATGGGTTGCGACCACTTCATTACTTCTTAAAATTGCTACTGCCTTCTGAACGGTTTTTAAAAAGGGTTGCGACCACTTCATTACTTGTTAAATTGTTGTGGCCTTTTGAATGGCCTTTGAAATGGGTTGCGACCACTTCATTACTTCTTAAAATTGCTACTGCCTTCTGAACGGTTTTTAAAATGGGTTGCGACCACTTCATTACTTGTTAAATTGTTGTGGCCTTTTGAATGGCCTTTGAAAAGGGTTGCGACCACTTCATTACTTCTTAAAATTGCTACTGCCTTCTGAACGGTTTTTAAAATGGGTTGCGACCACTTCATTACTTGTTAAATTGTTGTGACCTTTTGAATGGGTTGCGACCACTTCATTACTTCTTAAAATTGCTACTGCCTTCTGAACTGCTTTTAAAATGGGTTGCGCCCACTTCATTACTTGTTAAATTGTTGTGGCCTTTTGAATGTGTTGCGACCATTTAATTACTTGTTAAAACTGTTGTTATAAATGTCGCAACCTTTTGAAATTCGTCAAAATAACTTGCGAAGGTTGGATGGTCGTTAGAACGGACTCCTTCCCTTTGAATGGTTGTCAAAACGTTTTCCCCTTTCAAATAAATGTTTGCTAGAAAGAGTTGTGACCAATAAAAGTGCGTGAAACAATTGCCTTAGGATAAATGGATATTGTTAGTATTGGGCGTTGTTCATTACATGCTCTTGGAGAAACCACCTCCATGGATTGATATTGCTATGAAAAAGACTCAAAGAAGAAGAAATAATTCAAGCGGAATTTTTGTCTTGTTATTCTGTTTATCCAATTCATTTCTTATCTTTTGTACTCTTCTCAAAAGCAACGATCTTTTGTTACCATTCTAACAAGCCATCTCGAACCAATTTCTCTCCAGTTGAGACCTCAATGTCTTTCCCACTCCATGAACGATAAGTTCTTTCCTCCTCTATCGCCTCTTCTCTCTCCACCGTTTTCTCCTCTTTTTTTTCCCTCTTTCGCTCTTTGTTTTCAACTGCGTTCTCTCAAGGTCAAATCAATAGTCTCTTTATTTCGAAAGCAACCTCTCCTTGGCTGTTTTGGTACGTCGTGAACAGGTACAAACAGTGCTGCTAGTGTGCTCGGAAGAAGCGTTGTATAGCAACGGAGACAGCCTGACTTTTCCTTGGCCCTCACGGCAACCTCTCTTGCCTTCCCCACCTGAGATAGCTGGCAGCCAAACAGCGGTGGAGGAGAGAGCTTATCTCCACGGCGACGCTCTTCGCTATCTGGCTATGTCCCGTCACTGTGGCTGCCAAAAATACGGCAAAGATGTTTGTTTTAGAGCGAGGAGATAGCGCTAGAGGCTCTAACCTCCAACTCCAAGATAACGTTCCCTCACGGAATGTGGCAGCAACTGATGGAAGAAACATGTGACTCGCGTGCTAATGCTACGGCAGCCGAGCTTTTACGCGCACACGAGCTTTTTTAGCAATGGGTTCATGAGAAAGATTTAACTATCTAGCCTATTCGAATCACAAGTGAAAAAAGAGATTGAAGAAAATAGGAAATTTTTAAATAAATAATGTTTTAGTTTAGTTTTTTTAAATGAGTTAATTTGTTTGCTCATTCTTTTCCGACAATATTTTTTTTTTTCTTATGAGTTAGGTGTTGCAGCACTTAAGAAAAAGGGGGAAATTATCGACCAGGAAACATTTCCTCCGCGGTTTGTACAAAGTGTATAATATAGAAGGAAAAAAAAACCTTTTGGGAAAAAAAATACTGTCTCTCTCAGTGAGATAATAATACACTGCCTTACCAGAGTAAGAAATAGAGTTGGTTTGGGTTGTTTTAACTCTAAGCGGAACTTTTTTGCACACAATGGTCTAAATGGCCAGGTCACAAGGACCCCTAGGGTTCAGATAAGGTCTGAGGGTGGGGACCCATTGGAACAGCTGTTAGGAGACAGATGGTAGTCTCCCGTCAAGGCCCGATGGGCTTGGAAAGGCCGCCGTCCGTCGGATGGGACGTTAAGCCGTGGCCCCGTGTGCGGGAGAGCCATACCCTGTGCACGTTAAAGAACACGCTGGATGGCCTTGACGGGAGGCTACCATCTGTCTCCCAACAGCTGTTCCAGTGGGTCCCCTCCCCCAACCTTCTCTGAGCCTTCGGGGTCCATGTGACCTGGCCATTTAGCCCATGGTGTGCAAAAAAGTGCCGCTCAGAGGTAAAACAACCCAACCCAACAACCCGTCAAGGCCATCCAGCGTGTTCTTTAATATGCATAGGGTATAGCTCTTCCGCACACGGAGCCCGGATTAACTCCCCATCCGACGAACGGCGGCCTTCCCAATTCCGACGGTATGTCCCCTTTGGTCAACCAAGGCAGGGTGAGAGGTTAGCAGATATAAATCTCAACGGTGGCACATTTGGGACTCGAACCTGGAAACTGCAGATCATGAGTCTGGGGCTCTACCGACACAGACAATCCCTTTCCCTTTTAGAAATAAAAAATAAAACCTACATAATTCCACCACTTAAAATTCACTAGGTGAGAAGTGGATTTCAAGCCGGAGGCCTTCAGCACTATAAAAAGCAAATACTCCTTCAAGCAGCTACTTGACGCAGTTTTCTGACAGGAGCCTGTTAGTTTATACACAATATAGAGGACTTGGGAGGAAGACGAGACCTCAACAGAAAGACAACACAGACATACTTTTTTTTCGCATTTTTTTGTTCCTAAGTTTTTTTTTTTTTTTGGGGGGGGGGAGTATTTTGTTTTATATATTGAAAGCCAACACAGACATCCCCCTTTTTTTGTTCCTGAGTTTTTTTGGGGTGGGGGTGGAGGGGGAGTATTTTGTTTTATATATCGAAAGCCAACACAGACATCCTCTTTTTTTCGTTCCTGAGTTTTTTTGTTTTATTTATTTATTTTTTTTGGGGGGGAGGGATTTTGTTTTATATATCGAAAGACAACACAGACATCCTTTTTTTTTTCGCATTTTTTTGTTCCTGAGATTATTTTTTTTTCGGGGGGGGGGGGTTATTTTGTTTTATATATCTAATGAGATGACTGATGTTTACAATTTAAATTGTTCTTGTGTTGAGATCTCACTCTATTTTTACTTCTTAAACATTATACGAAATAAAAAAAAACTACTCGGGGTTCGAACCCAGGTCCTTTTGTTCTGTAACCAAGAGCGTTAACCCCTCTCGGCCCTTTGCCCATTTGATTTCGCTCGTTTCGAAATGCATTAGAATAACATCAACGAAACTTTAAGGTCTTTGAACGTTTTGAAAGCGATCCCTAAGGAATCGAAGAAACTTTCTCTTTTTTTTTTCTGGAAAATCAACGGTCCCTTTGTTTTAAATCTAAAAATGTAACTGAAGAGTTCCGTTTCCACGAAAATCGAAAAGATTTTTTATTTTAGTGAACAGGTGGAAAGAAGATACCTTTTTCATCATATGTCTTGAAAGCTTTCAAAAATATTAAGCAAAAGTTCCGAGACGTTGAATGGCACAAAACATCAGTTGTTTCCGAAATTATTCTGCAAGAAAGTCTCTTTTCTGTGAAGTGTGGTTTCCGCTTACCTAACGGAAAATGGTTGAATGCAGATTCGGGTTGTATGAGGAAACGAGGCGGCAGATAAAATAACAGCGGCATTCAGGGCGGTCATCATTCTCAAGTCTATAAAGGTCCATTTAAGGGCGGTCATCATTCTCAAGTCTATAAAGGTCCATTTAAGGACGGTCATAACTCTCATAACTTTTAGGTCTGTAAGGGGTTATTCAGGGGCGGTCCTCTCAAGTCTGTAAAGGGCCATTCAGGGGTAGTCATAATTCTCAAGTCTGTAAGAAGCCATTCATGGTAGGTCATAACTTTCAAGTCTGTAAGGAGCCATTCATGGGAGGTCATAACTCTCTAGTCTGTAAGGAGATATTCATGGAAGGTCATAACTCTCAAGTCTGTAAGGAGCCATTCATGGGAGGTCATAACTCTCAAGTCTGTAAGGATCCATTCATGGAAGGTCATAACTCTCAAGTCTGTAAGGAGCCATTCATGGAAGGTCATAACTCTCAAGTCTGTAAGGAGCCATTCATGGAAGGTCATAACTCTCAAGTCTGTAAGGATCCATTCATGGAAGGTCATAACTCTCAAGTCTGTAAGGAGCCATTCATGGAAGGTCATAACTCTCAAGTCTGTAAGGAGCCATTCATGGGAGGTCATAACTCTCAAGTCTGTAAGGAACCATTCATGGGAGGTCATAACTCTCAAGTCTGTAAGGATCCATTCATGGAAGGTCATAACTCTCAAGTCTGTAAGGAGCCATTCATGGGAGGTCATAACTCTCAAGTCTGTAAAAAGCCATTCATGGGAGGTCATAACTCTCAAGTCTGTAAGGAGCCATTCATGGGAGGTCATAACTCTCAAGTCTGTAAGGAGCCATTCATGGAAGGTCATAACTCTCAAGTCTGTAAGGAGCCATTCATGGGAGGTCATAACTCTCAAGTCTGTAAGGATCCATCCATGGGAGGTCATAACTCTCAAGTCTGTAAGGAACCATTCATGGGAGGTCATAACTCTCAAGTCTGTAAGGAGCCATTCATGGAAGGTCATAACTCTCAAGTCTGTAAGGAGCCATTCATGGGAGGTCATAACTCTCAAGTCTGTAAAAAGCCATTCATGGAAGGTCATAACTCTCAAGTCTGTAAGGAGCCATTCATGGGAGGTCATAACTCTCAAGTCTGTAAGGAACCATTCATGGGAGGTCATAACTCTCAAGTCTGTAAGGATCCATCCATGGGAGGTCATAACTCTCAAGTCTGTAAGGAGCCATTCATGGGAGGTCATAACTCTCAAGTCTGTAAGGAACCATTCATGGGAGGTCATAACTCTCAAGTCTGTAAGGATCCATCCATGGGAGGTCATAACTCTCAAGTCTGTAAGGAACCATTCATGGAAGGTCATAACTCTCAAGTCTGTAAGGAGCCATTCATGGAAGGTCATAACTCTCAAGTCTGTAAGGAGCCATTCATGGGAGGTCATAACTCTCAAGTCTGTAAGGAGCCATTCATGGGAGATCATAACTCTCAAGTCTGTAAGGATCCATCCATGGGAGGTCATAACTCTCAAGTCTGTAAGGAACCATTCATGGGAGGTCATAACTCTCAAGTCTGTAAGGAGCCATTCATGGAAGGTCATAACTCTCAAGTCTGTAAGGAGCCATTCATGGGAGGTCATAACTCTCGAATCTGTAAGGGGCCATTCTATTTTTACTAATATATTCTTTAGTGCTATTGGAAAAGAAAACAGTGACGAAATACCGGAGAGCTAATCCCTTTAGAAAGCAAAAGCCACTGGTCTGTTAAAAAACGGGGACCATGGGGGCCATGATCCCTCCTTAGGACCACCACTAGCAGCATTATAAAAAAGCAGCGAAAACCGAGAGAAAATATTTTTATTTATTTATTTAATGAGTGTACGACAACAGATCAATGATTCAATAACAGTGGACATATACAAAGAGAATTAATCAAAATTAGTACATATAAAGGTAGATAAATAAATCAGTACAAAAAAGTGAAAAGGACACATACAACATTCAAAAGTAGGTATACAAAAAAGCATCCCGAGAGTAAAAGCAAAAAGTAAAGCAATAACAGGTAGCACGAGAGTACAGCGGCATATTTTCAAATGATAATAGCATAATGGAAGTAAAGTGGCAAAAATGAAAGGAATTATAGGCAGCAGCATGATAGGAAATCGGCAGAATTCAAACGACAGCATCACATCACGAGAGTTAAATCGGCAGAATTCAAAAGACAGTATCATCAACACGAGAGTTAAATCGGCAGAATTCAAAAGACATCATCATCACCACGAGAGTTAAATCGGCAGAATTCAAACAACAGCATCATCATCACGAGAGTTAAAATCGGCAGAATTCAAACGACAGCATCATCATCACGAGAGTTAAATCGGCAGAATTCAAAAGACATCATCAGCACCACGAGAGTTAAATCGGCAGAATTCAAACGACAGCATCACATCACGAGAGTTAAATCGGCAGAATTCAAACAACAGCATCATCATCACAAGAGTTAAAATCGGCAGAATTCAAACGACAGCATCATCATCACGAGAGTTAAATCGGCAGAATTCAAAAGACATCATCAGCACCACGAGAGTTAAATCGGCAGAATTCAAACGACAGCATCACATCACGAGAGTTAAATCGGCAGAATTCAAACAACAGCATCATCATCACGAGAGTTAAAATCGGCAGAATTCAAACGACAGCATCATCATCACGAGAGTTAAATCGGCAGAATTCAAAAGACATCATCAGCACCACGAGAGTTAAATCGGCAGAATTCAAACGACAGCATCACATCACGAGAGTTAAATCGGCAGAATTCAAAAGACATCATCAGCACCACGAGAGTTAAATCGGCAGAATTCAAACGACAGCATCACATCACGAGAGTTAAATCGGCAGAATTCAAACAACAGCATCATCATCACGAGAGTTAAAATCGGCAGAATTCAAACGACAGCATCATCATCACGAGAGTTAAATCGGCAGAATTCAAAAGACATCATCAGCACCACGAGAGTTAAATCGGCAGAATTCAAACGACAGCATCATCATCACGAGAGTTAAATCGGCAGAATTCAAAAGACATCATCAGCACCACGAGAGTTAAATCGGCAGAATTCAAACGACAGCATCACATCACGAGAGTTAAATCGGCAGAATTCAAACAACAGCATCATCATCACGAGAGTTAAAATCGGCAGAATTCAAACGACAGCATCATCATCACGAGAGTTAAATCGGCAGAATTCAAAAGACATCATCAGCACCACGAGAGTTAAATCGGCAGAATTCAAACGACAGCATCACATCACGAGAGTTAAATCGACAGATTTCGCAAGACAGCTTCAACAATGTAGGTGATAGGCAAAAATCAGAGGGGCGAAAATCTGGGTGATAACAAAAATATCATTGCTTATGGCTACGGAAAACTTTGAATGATCTAGGTTAGATGGGCTTAAAATATAAATTTTTTTTCTTAGGGGGTAGATGTAAAAATCGCCCTATTTTTTCTGACTTTTCTTTCAATATTATTAAAAAATAATAATGTTACATGATCATTCAGAGTAGGCACAAGTTAAATAACTTATGCATTAAAACACATAATTATAACTGTCAATATAAATTAATAATTAACCAAAAATGCATGTTCCTGCCCAATTGTGGAAGAGGTTAATAAAATTCAATATTTGGGGATTTATATTGACCAAGATTTTAAATGGAAATCGCACATAAAATATACTTGTGATAAACTAAGGTATGCATCTTACAAAGTGTTGAAGTTGAATACACTTATTCCATTGGATGTCATAACAATGATATATAAAGCTCTCTGTGAATCAATCATTAGGTATGGTATCAGTATATATGGATGCACATATAAATCTGTTTTAAATAAAATTAAACGAATACAAAAAAGTACTCTAAATAATATTGTTAAATTCAATAAACATGTAATTAATGAAGATCACATTGGCAATATTTTTCATTATCTGAACATTTTACCAGTTGACTTGTTATATATTTATGTAATTATCATTAGAAATTACTTTAAAAATGAACACGAGGAGAAAATATTGCACCCAAAGTTTTTAATTCTCTTTTGAGAGATCTGTTATGTCTGAGCACTTATTCAATATTAAAACTAAAGTTTCGAAATGGTTATTAGATGTAAATATTTGAAAAGTAATGCTTAAAAAGTCATAATTTGTATCTGGTATTGTTTTAAGCAACTTCAATATTAATGTGAAATGATGACTTGTACATACAATAGGTGATATTTTTGTGCAATGCGTGTTATAATCCGTAATCTTATTGGGTTTTTTTTTATAAATGTGTTTAATTTTTCATGTTTGTGTTATGATACATGTTTTTCTTTTTGTTGCTGTTGTTGTTTTATTTTTTGTTTTTAATTTGTGTTTTTTTTTCCATTATACATGTCTTATTCTTTAATTTAACATGTCATTGTGATTGAAAGAAATCTTGCTGACAAGCCACAAGGCTTAGAGAGATAATCTATGTATTTATGGCCGAGTGGTTACCACGCTTGGCTAGTGATCTATGGGACTTGGGTTCGAACCCCGGGTAAGGCATGGATGTATGTGTCGTTTTTCTGCTGAGGTCCTGCCATCCTCACAGACCTTCTACTCTGGCATATAAACTGACAGGCTCCTGTCAGACCTCTGTGGCAAGCAGCTGCTTAAGGGGGTATTTATTTTTTATTTTTTTAAGGCATAAATAAAGTTATTATTATTACAAAGTCGCATATAAGCTCATGAAGGTGGTGAACATACAGATTATTTAAGTACAAAATTTTGGTAACATTGACGCTCAATTTTTCATAATGGAAAAAAAAAATACACAAAAACACTTTTCGGAAAGATTTTTGAGAAGAGTATTTCCGAGAGAGATTTGTGATGTTCCCATGGTTGAGTCCCAACTATGCTCTGGCTCTTTAAAGAACCTCAACAGAAAAACAATATTAACAAGTGTTTAAATTTGAAACCCCTTTTAAGCTTGAGTCTCACGTTAAATAGTTCTCCTCTCTGAAAAAATCCGAGCACCACAAACGTCCTCCTCTCAGAAAAACCCCGAGCACCACAAACGTCCTCCTCTCTGAAAAAATCCGAGCACCACAAACGTCCTCCTCTCTGAAAAACCCCGAGCACCACAAACGTCCTCCTCTCTGAAAAACCCCGAACACCACAAACGTCCTCCTCTCTGAAAAACCCCGAGCACCACAAACGTCCTCCTCTCTGAAAAACCCCGAGCACCACAAACGTCTGTCCTCCTCTCTGAAAAACCCCGAGCACCACAAACGTCCTCCTCTCTGAAAAACCCCGATCACCACAAACGTCCTCCTCTCTGAAAAACCCCGAGTACCACAAACATCCTCTTCCCTGAAAAACCCCGATCACCACAAACGTCCTCCTCTCTGAAAAACCCCAAGCACCACAAACGTCCTCCTCTCTGAAAAACCCCGAGTACCACAAACGTCCTCTTCCCTGAAAAACCCCGATCACCACAAACGTCCTCCTCTCTGAAAAACCACGAGCACCACAAACGTCATCCTCTCTGAAAAACCCCGAGCACCACAAACGTCCTCCTCTCTGAAAAACCCCGAGCACCACAAACGTCCTCCTCTCTGAAAAAATACGAGCACCACAAACGTCATCCTCTCTGAAAAACCCCGAGCACCACAAACGTCCTCCTCTCTGAAAAATCCCGAGACCACAAACGTCCTCCTCTCTGAAAAACCCCGAGCACCACAAACGTCCTCCTCTCTGAAAAACCTCGAGCACCACAAACGTTCTCCTCTCTGAAAAACCCCGAGCACCACAAACGTCTTCCTCTCTGAAAAACCCCGAGCACCACAAACGTCCTCCTCTCTGAAAAACCCCGAGCACCACAAATGTCCTCCTCCTCTCTGAAAAACCTTGAGCACCACAAGTGCCCTCCTCTCTGAAAAAACCCGATCACCACAAATGTCCACCTCTTTGAAAAATCCCTGATCACCGCAAATGCCCCCTCTCTGAAATCTCGATCACCACAAATGTCCCCTATGGAATATGCAACCTTTAAAAAGTCCACACGCATACGTCCAAAACCACTTCACCTCTATACCGAGTCCTTTTTCGACATTGAACATTTTACAGGCGGCAGTCCGCGCATACCAACTAGTTTTACCAGTGACAGCCGCACCCCGCCATCTTGGAGGCAGCGTGTGGGCACGTTATCACGTGCGCCAGGAACGGCATTTCCGCGCCCCGGCCGCAAAGTAAATAAGCGAGCTCGTGCGGCGTCGAAGGAGCTGTGTGGCCTGGCATAGTGCCAGAGCGTTGTCGATGTGCCACTTGCTCTCGTGGCTTTTTACGTTGCTGCTGGTGGCGTCTACTGGGGAAATAAATGCCACGGGAAGCGCCATGAAAAACGTTGGGTCCGGACAGTCGAACGCACTCTTGGGAAAACCCACGGCGTCGAAATCGTGAGGATGGGTTTCCGTAGAGGTGCACTTAGGGAAGGTGTTAAATGTTCTTTTTGGAGGGTGGAGCATTGAGGTGGAGAAGTTATGGAATCCTGGTGGATTTGCGGAGAGTCTTTTTTTTTCGTTTTAGGCGGAATAAACTCAGGAACTTTTTATTTTAGAAAGAGTTTGGTTAGTTTTTCTTCTGAGCGGAACTTTTGGGTACATAATGGTTAAGTAGTCAGGTCACAAAGACCCACCGAAGAGTTCAGGGAATTTTGGGGAATGGGTTAGGTTGGGTTGTTTTACCTCTGAGCGGCACTTTTTTGCACACCATGGGCTAAATGGCCAGGTCACAAGGACCCCGAAGGCTCAGAGAAGGTTGGGGGAGGGGACCCACTGGAACAGCTGTTGGGAGACAGATGGTAGCCTCCCGTCAAGGCCATCCAGCGTGTTCTTTAACGTGCACAGGGTATGGCTCTCCCGCACACGGGGCCACGGCTTAACGTCCCATCCGACGGACGGCGGCCTTTCCAAGCCCATCGATGTCCTCTATTGACCGTGGGCAGGGCGAGGAGTTTTGCGGAGATAAATCTCAACGCTGATCCAGCTGGGACTCGAACCTGGGCCCCCGAAGAGTTCAGGGAATTTTGGGGAATCGGATTTACCGAACAATTATTAGGAAATAGATGGAAACATGCCGCCGAGATGGGATGTTTTTACCTCTGAGTGACACTTTTATGCAAACAGTAGATTAAGTGGCCAGGTTACAACGACCCCAAGAGCTCAGAGAAATATGGGGAATGGGATCTGCTGGGCAGCTGGTAGGAGGTAGATGGAAGCAAACTGTTCAGGTTGGATGCTTTTAACCCCAAAAAATCAGAAAACGTTGGTCAGAACCACAAATTTAATACTATTCAATAATAAATTATCGCAGGAATAGTCCTGTAGCCGTCCCGTGTGTTAACGCTCTTCGCTAGTGATCTAAGGGACCTGGGTTCGAGCCCCGGGTAAGGCATGGACGTTTTGTGTTGTTTTTCTGCTGAGGTCCTGCCATATTCACAGACCTTCTACTATGGCATATAAACTGACAGGCTCCTGTCAGACTTCTGTGGCAAGCAGCTGCTTGAGGGGATTTTTAGTTATAGTCATGTAGACAAAGAAGACTAAAAATTGGTTGTTTTGACTGGGATTCAAACCCAGGTCTCCAAAAAACATGTCGGGAGTCTTAACTGCTAATTCACCTAGGAAATAACCATTCCTCCGGGGGCGGGGGTGGCTCAGTTGGTAGCGTCCCAGGATCGCAATCTGTAGTTCCCAGGTTCGAGTCCCAGCTGGGTCAGCGTTGAGATTTATCTCCGCAAATTTCTCCGCCGTGCCCACGGTGAGTAGCGGACACCGATGGGCTTGGAAAGGCCGCCGTTCGTCGGATGGGACGTTAAGCCGTGGCCCCGTGTGCGGGAGAGCCATACCCTGTGCACGTCACGTTAAAGAACACGCTGGATGACCTGGACTGGAGGCTACCATCTGTCACCAAACATTCTCTGAGCCTTCGGGGTCCTTGTGACCTGGCCATTTAGCCCATGGTGTGCAAAAAATTGCCGCTCAGAGGTAAAACAAGCCAACGTTAAAAGGTTGGGTTGGGTTGTTTTACCTCTGAGCGGCACTTTTTTGCACACCATGGGCTAAATGGCCAGGTCACATGGACCCCGAAGGCTCAGAGAAGGTTGGGGGAGGGGACCCACTGGAACAGCTGTTGGGAGACAGATGGTAGCCTCCCGTCAAGGCCATCCAGCGTGTTCTTTAACGTTGGGTTGTTTTACCTCTGAGCGGCACTTTTTTGCACACCATGGGCTAAATGGCCAGGTCACATGGACCCCGAAGGCTCAGAGAAGGTTGGGGGAGGGGACCCACTGGAACAGCTGTTGTGCAAACAACAGAGATCGGTTTGGGAGACAGATGGTAGCCTCCCGTCAAGGCCATCCAGCGTGTTCTTTAACGTGCACAGGGTATGGCTCTCCCGCACACGGGGCCGTGGCTTAACGTCCCATCCGACGGACGGCGGCCTTTCCAAGCCCATCGGTGTCCCCTACTGGCCGTGGGCAGGGCGGGGAATTTTGCGGAGATAAATCTCAACGCTGACGCAGCTGGGACTCGAACCTGGGAACTACAGATTACGAGCCTGGCGCGCTACCGACTGAGCCACCCCCGTCCCCCAACGTTAAAGAACACGCTAGATGACCTGGACTGGAAGCTACCATCTGTCTCCAAACATTCTCTGAGCATTCGGGGTCCTTGAGACCTGGCTATTTAGCCAATGGTGTGCAAAAAAGTGCCGCTCAGAGGTAAAACAATCCAACGTTAAAGAACACGCTGGGTGACCTGGACTGGAGGCTACAATCTGTCTCCAAACATTCTCTGAGCCTTCAGGGTTCATGTGACCTGACCGTTTAGCCCATAGTGTGCAAAAAAGTGTGGCTCAGAGGTAACCCAACGTTAAAGAACACGCTGGATGGCCTAGACGGTAGGCTACCATCTGTCTCCCAACAGCTGTTCCAGTGGGTCCCCTTCCCCTTCTCTGAGCCTTCGGGGTCCTTGTGACCTGGCTACTTAGCCCATGGTGTGCAAAAAAGTGCCGCTCAGAGGTAAAACAACCCAAGAAACCGAGCTGTGAATTATCTATTGTTTGACATAGTACGGAATTGTCTCTGTTCAAGGGGTCTCGGAATGATCCATCCCTGAAATGTTCATCATTCAGTGTGGCTTAAAGGCAACGCCGAATTGCGGAAGGTTTTTAGTCGAGTTCCAACGTATTTAGCAGTCTTATACTACTCTACCTCCTCGTGTGAAATGATGCGTTGTCTTACAACTGATCACCGAGTGTTTTATCATTCACCCCCCCATGTCTTTCTCCTCCCCCTTTCATTTTTCAGTCCGACCTTTTGTCTCTCTTCTCCCCGAAGCTGACTGATTTATCGCCGCCGAAGACCGCCACCGCTGATCAATAGTAATGAACGACGCGGTCTGAGTTGGCTGTTGCCGCACTTGCGATGTGCTCTCTCAGCGTTCGACTGTGGCGCAACCATTAGTGGCAGCGACGGGCCTTCGCTTTCCCTTCCCTCCCTCCTCTCAGGACTTCCCCCCTCCCTCCGCCACATTGCCGGCGAGTAATCAGCAACTCGTGCACACATACACGCGTGCCTCGTCGGAAAGTAACGAATAAAACAGGCACGCGAGTTCAGCGGGAACTCGTGCATCGAACGAGCACACGAGAGGACGAGACGAGAAATTTCGTCATCGGTTTAGAGACCTCGATGATATTTACTCCGCCAATTATTAGACTTTTTTCCCCCCCCCGTCGTTTCCTCTGAGATTTTAACCTGCATATTTCGTACTTTGATGCCATTTTAGAGGCCGTGGCGCATTATCAGTTATCCCATTAACATAAGAAGGAATGGAAGAACGCATTAGCCTTCGATAGGCACACCAGCATTTCTTTTCTGTTTTCAGACTGATTGTCTGGGTTTTCTTCCATTTCGTTCTTGCCTCTCTCATAAAGCACCCTCCAAGCAGTATGGGTTTCGGAAATTAAGTGCTAATGGCCGCTGTATGCGTAGATCTTGAAGCAAAGTGCATTGAGATTACCGGTCAATATTGATATTATTGACATCGGAGACCTTTCAGTGGTCTTTCGCAGTCTTTTGAATTTAGGTATACCGGAGAAAAGGTCTGCAGTAGATGAGTGTGAGTCTGACGGTAAAATGTTTGGAAGAATCGCTAATTTATCTGCCATAGGTTTAGAACCAGCCGATGGAGATAGTGCTGCCTCCTACATTAAACAGAATCGTTAATAAAATTATCTAGGGAGAGTCACTGTGTCTGATAGGAGTCTTGTCAAGAGTGGTTCTGATAGGAATCTTGTCAAGAGTGATTGTGATAGGAGTCTTGTCAAGAGTGATTGTGATAGGAGTCTTGTCAAAAGTGGTTCTGATAGGAATCTTGTCAAGAGTAGTTCTAATAGCAGTCTTGTCAAGAGTGATTGTGATAGGAGTCTTGTCAAGAGTGATTGTGATAGGAGTCTTATCAAGAGTGATTGTGATAGGAATCTTGTCAAGAGTGATTGTGATAGGAGTCTTGTCAAGAGTGGTTCTGATAGGAATCTTGTCAAGAGTGATTGTGATAGAAGTCTTGTCAAGAGTGATTGTGATAGGAGTCTTGTCAAGAGTGATTGTGATAGGAATCTTGTCAAGAGTGATTGTGATAGGAATCTTGTCAAGAGTGATTGTGAGAGGAATCTTGTCAAGAGTGATTGTGATAGGAGTCTTGTCAAGAGTGATTGTGATAGGAGTCTTGTCAAGAGTGATTGTGATAGGAATCTTGTCAAGAGTGATTGTGATAGGAGTCTTGTCAAGAGTGATTGTGATAGGAGTCTTGTCAAGAGTGGTTCTGATAGGAATCTTGTCAAGAGTGATTGTGATAGGAATCTTGTCAAGAGTGATTGTGATAGGAATCTTGTCAAGAGTGATTGTGATAGGAGTCTTGTCAAGAGTGATTGTGATAGGAGTCTTGTCAAGAGTGGTTCTGATAGGAATCTTGTAAAGAGTGATTGTGATAGGAGTCTTGTCAAGAGTGGTTCTGATAGGAATCTTGTCAAGAGTGATTGTGATAGGAGTCTTGTCAAGAGTGATTGTGATAGGAATCTTGTCAAGAGTGATTGTGATAGGAATCTTGTCAAGAGTGATTGTGATAGGAATCTTGTCAAGAGTGATTGTGAGAGGAATCTTGTCAAGAGTGATTGTGATAGGAGTCTTGTCAAGAGTGATTGTGATAGGAGTCTTGTCAAAAGTGGTTCTGATAGGAATCTTGTCAAGAGTAGTTCTAATAGCAGTCTTGTCAAGAGTGATTGTGATAGGAGTCTTGTCAAGAGTGATTGTGATAGGAGTCTTGTCAAGAGTGATTGTGATAGGAATCTTGTCAAGAGTGATTGTGATAGGAGTCTTGTCAAGAGTGATTGTGATAGGAGTCTTGTCAAGAGTGGTTGTGATAGGAGGCTTGTCCAAAGTGGCTCTGATAGGAGGCTTGTCCAAAGTGGCTCTGACAGAAGGCTTGTCCAAAGTGGCTCTGATAGGAGGCTTGTCCAAAGTGGCTCTGACAGAAGGCTTGTCCAAAGTGGCTCTGATAGAAGTTTTGTCAAGAGTGATTGTGATAGGAGTCTTGTCAAGAGTGATTGTGATAGAAGTATTGTCAAGAGTGATTGTGATAGGAGTCTTGTGAAGAGTGGTTCTGATAGGAGGCTTGTTCAGAGTGGCTTTGATAGGAGTCTTGTCCAGAGTGGTTCTGATAAGTCTTGTCACTGGTGGTGATAGCAGTCTTTTCAATACTTGTCTAATAGCAGTATTCTCAATACTTGTCTGAAAGTAGTGTTGTCAAGAGTGGTTCTGATAAGAGTCTTGTCCAGAGTGGTTCTAATAAGTCTTATCAAGAGTGATTCTGGTGAGAGTCTTGTCCAGAGTGCTTCTAATAAGTCTTATCAAGAGTGATTCTGTTAAGTGTCTTGTCAATAATATTTTTGATAGGAATTTTGTTGATATTTGTCTGGTCGATTATTCTGTCAGGAGTGGTTCGGATAAGAATCTTGTCAATACTTGTCTGGTAGGTTGTCTTGTGAAGAGTGATTGTGATAAATTCTTGCCAAGAGTGGTTCCGATAGAAGTCTTGTCAATACTTGCCTCATAGTTGTCTTGTTAAGAGTGATTATATAGGAGTGATTGTATAGGAGTCTTGTCAAGAATGGTAAATCGGAGTCTTTTCAAGAGTGGTTTTGATAGATTTTTTATCAAAAGTGGTTTAGACAGGAGTCTTGTCAATACTAGTTTGGTAGGTTGCCTTGTGAAGAGTGGTTATGATAGATTCTTGTCAAGAGTGGGTTGGGTTGTTGGGTTGTTTTACCTCTGAGCGGCACTTTTTTGCACACCATGGGCTAAATGGCCAGGTCACATGGACCCCGAAGGCTCAGAGAAGGTTGGGGGAGGGGACCCACTGGAACAGCTGTTGGTAGACAGATGGTAGCCTCCCGTCAAGGCCATCCAGCGTGTTCTTTAACGTGCACAGGGTATGGCTCTCCCGCACACGGGGCCACGGCTTAACGTCCCATCCGACGGACGGCGGCCTTTCCAAGCCCATCGGTGTCCCCTACTGACCGTGGGCAGGTCGGGGAATTTTGCGGAGATAAATCTCAACGCTGACCCAGCTGGGACTCGAACCTGGGAAGTACAGATTACGAACCTGGCGCGTTACCGACTGAGCCACCCCCGCCCCCGAAGGCTCAGAGAAGGTTGGGGGAGGGGACCCACTGGAACAGCTATTGGGAGAGAGATGGTAGCCACCTGTCAAAGCCATCCAGTGTGTTCTTTAACGTGCACAGGGTATGGCTATCTCGCACACGGAGCCACGGCTTAACGCCCCCATCCGATGAACGGTGGTCTTTCCAAGCCCATCGGTGTCCCCTACTGACCGTGGGCACGGCGGGAATTTTTTCGGAGATAAATCTCAACACTGACCCAACTGGGACTCGAACCTGGGAACTACAGATTATGAGTCTTGCGCGCTACCGACTGAAAAAATCACTCCTGCCCCCGGACAGCTGTTGGGAGAGACATGGTTGCCACCTGTCAAGGTCATCCAGTGTGTTCTTTAACGTGCACAGAGTATGGCTCTCCCGCACACGGTGCCACGGTTTAACATCCCATCTTTCGGACGGCGGCCTTTCCAAGCCCATCGGTGTCCCCTACTGACCAAAGGCAGAGCGAAAAGTTTTTCGGAGATAAATCTCAATGCTGGCCCAACTGGGACTCGTACAGTCGCTCAAAAAAATATCCGAACACTATGGTTGATTACAGAATTTTGAAAAAATATCTGGCAACGATTTTTTTAGAAATTAGTGATCTGGCAACCTTCGTGTAACGTGATTACAGAATTCAGGGAAAAAAATCTGGAGCGTGTACAGCAACTGTACACGCTCCAGTTACCGTTCACAGCAAACTGGAGCGTGTGCAGTTACTGCACACGCTCCAGTTTGCTGTGAACGGTAACTGCACACGCTCAATATTTCCGTGAGTGAGCCCACACGATCTAGCATCAAAATAATATGACCACCTACAGTCTCTCAAAAAAATATCCGAACACTATGATTGATTACAGAAATTTGAAAAAATATCTGGCAACGATTTTTTTAGAAATTAGTGATCTGGCAAACTTCGTGTCACGTGTCACGTGAACGAAAAATCGTTGCCAGATATTTTTTCAGAATTCTGTAATCAACCATAGTGTTCGGATATTTTTTTTGAGCGACTGTACATGAGAATTGCAGATTACGAGCCTGGCGCGCTACGATTGAACAGAATCCACGGCCTATCATTCAAATCCTAGAGTTTCAGTTCTGAACAAAATGCCAGAGC
The DNA here is from genome assembly GCA_038380435.1 of Ryuthela nishihirai. Taxonomy (NCBI): domain Eukaryota; kingdom Metazoa; phylum Arthropoda; class Arachnida; order Araneae; family Heptathelidae; genus Ryuthela; species Ryuthela nishihirai. Next base: position 911,716 of record JAWZYU010000002.1, on the reverse strand, counting down.
ATTCACTAACGAAAATTCCATCAGGATTCCCTCGTGCGGTCCAGAACAATTTGCCGGTGTGGTGGTTTCTCGATAGAAACAGTCATGGCCTACCTCAAACGTCTGGATGCTATCGCATTGGGCAAACAGAACGAAATACGACAGGCGATAAGCATCTGGGGCATATCCAACATTGTGTACACAACGCATCCTTATATCTGAATCTGTAGGCACACATACTTATAAGGGAACTGTTAAGCCACCTGCTTCAGCTGCGATCTCTTTATTGACAGTTACTATGCGCTAACTCTACAAAGCCGAAAGCCTGGAAAGATTCGACCACAATCTACTTCAGAGTTTGAACTGGAAACAACACAGAGAAAAAAAAAAACACCTGTTATGTAGTCAGAAGTACACTTCATGGGTAGAAGGTTTTTTTGATGCTAGATGCGACGAAATACCTACCGTTGGTTATTTCGCTGGTGGGGCTGTCGGCGGCGATAGCGCGCCAGGCTCGTAATCTGCAGTTTCCAGGTTCGAGTCCCAGCTAGGTCAGCGTTGAGATTTATCTCCGCAAAATTCCCCGCCCTGCCCATGGTCAGTAGGGGACACCGATGGGCTAGGAAAAGCTGCCGTCCGTCGGATGGGACTTTAAGTCGTGGCCCCATGTGCGGGAGAGTCATACCCTGTGCACATTACAGAACACGCTGGATGGCCTTGACGGGAGGCTACCATCTGTCTCCCAACAGCTCTTCCAGTGAGTCCCCTCCCCCAACCTTCTCTGAGCCTTCGGGGTCCATGTGACCTGGCCATTTAGCCCATTGTGTGTAAAAAGGTAAAGCTCAGAGGTAACACACCCAACGTTAAAGAACACGCTGGATGGCCTTGACGGGAGGCTACCATCTGTCTCCCAACAGCTGTTCCAGTGGGTCCCCTCCCCCAACCTTCTCTGAGCCTTCGGGGTCCATGTGACCTGGCCATTTAGACCATGGTGTGCAAAAAAGTGCCTCTCAGAGGAAAAACAACCCAACCATAATTCACTGGTGCAGAGTGGTTAGCACGCTTGGCTCTTGATCAAAATACCTGGGGTAAAGACATAGATGGTTCTTGTGTTGTCTTTCTGCTGAAGTCTCGCCTTCCTTGGGGTGAAGATGTCACTGTCGAAATTGCGACAGGCTCGTAATCTGCAGTTCCCTAGTTCGAGTCCCATCTGGGTCAGCGTTATTTCTGCAAAACACCCCGCCCCGTTCTTGGTCAATAGGGGACATCGATGAGATTGGAAAGGCCGCTGTCCGTCGGATGGGACGTTAAGCCGTTGCCCCCTGTGTGAGAGAGCCATACCCTGTGCACGTCAAAGAACATGCTGGATAGTCTTGACGTGAAGCTATCGTCTGTCTATGGGTCCTGTCCAATGGGTCCCCCCCTCCCAACTTCGTGGCGGCTCCCCCAACTTTCTCTGAGTTTAGTATATCAGAAAATATCATAAAATTGATGAAATTTTGGAAAATTCCTGTTGTTTTAAACAAATTAATAATTGTAAAACTGAGAGAAAAAGGAAAGAGTGGATTACTGATGACATTATTTTAACAATTAAAAATTGAGATATATTATGGTTGTTTTTTTTATCTCTGAGCGGTACTTTTTTGCACACCATGGGCTAAATGGCCAGGTCACATGGACCCCGAAGGCTCAGAGAAGGTTGGGGGAGGGGACCCACTTGAACAGCTGTTGGGAGACAGATGGTAGATTCCCGTCAAGGCCATCCAGTGTGTTCTTTAACGTGCACAGGGTGTGGCTCTCCCGTACACGGGGCAGCGGCTTAACGTCCCATCCGACGGACGGCGGCCTTTCCAAGCCCATCGGTGTCCCCTACTGACCGTGGGCAGGGCGGGGAATTTTGCGGAGATAAATCTCAACGCTGACCCAGCTGGGACTCGAACCTGTGAACTACAGATTACGAGCCTGGAGCGCTACCGACTGAGCCACCCCCGCCCCATGAGATATATTATGGGGAAGATAGAAAGAAAATATTAAGCCGAAGTGGTTAGTGCGCTTTGTTTCTGATATAAGGGACCTGGGTTCGAGTCTCGGGTAAGGCATGGATGTTCGTGTTTTTTTTTGCTGAAGGTCTGCCTTCTTCACAGATCTTCTACTATGGCATATAAAAACTGATCGGCTCCTATCATACCTCTGTGTCAAGCAGCTGCTTCAGGGAGTATTTATTATTTTCTTATATAAAATGGAAAGAAATAGAGTAAACATCATTATAAGGAACCAAAAACGCATATTTTATTGAAATAAATTAGCAATTAATAAAGATAATAATACGAGGTTGTGGGAATTAATTAATGATGTTAATGATGATAAAAAAAGGATGTCAATCGACGAAAATGTTGAAAGACAATTTATTAGAGAAAATACTCCAAAGTTAAATTATAAATGATTTTGTTAATTTTTTTTGTAACAACTATTAGTGAGATGCAAACAGAATTTACGACGATGAAAATACTAGATCAGATAACGTTTACGAATTATATTGCATAAATAAGAATTCCATGCATTTTCCGCTAGCTAGTAATTTCGATGTGGCCAATATTATAGATTGCTTAAAATATAACACATCTCCTGGATTTGACAATATTAAACCAAAATACATAAAGGAAAATAAATGAAATTTTGTTCATGTAATAACAATTCTTATAAATAAAATTTTTGAAATTTCGCAAATCCCAAAAGCTATGAAAATTGGAATTCTTCGTCCGGTATATAAAATTGGATCAAAAAAGAATTTTAATAATTATAGACCAATAACTCTATTAAAATTTTTTGATAAGATAATGGAAAAATACGTTGGAGATCGCTTGCAAAATGTTTTGAATAAAATTAATTTTCTGTCAAGTCAGCAATTTGGGTTCCGTAAAGGTATGGGAACGCAAAGTCTTTTGGAAGATCTTATTAATGATATAAATATTAATTTAAATATAGGAAAGAAATGGGTTGCGGTATTTATGGACTTAAATAAAGCATTTGATTCCGTTGACATTGACATCTTGCTACAGTAATTGTATTTACTTGGTATTAGAGGGAATATTTTTGAATGGTTAAAAGCTACTTATTATATAGAGAAATAGTTATGAAAATAAATAATAATTTTAGTGATAAATTTCAGATCAATTTTGGAGTTCTACAAGGATCTATTCTCGGCCCTATGCTATTTCAAATATACATAAATGATTTGGCTAATATTAATTTCAATAGTAAATTATATATGTATGCTAATGATACAGTGCTAATCAACCTCCACTCAGATTTAGAATACGCTATTTGCAATCTACAAGATGATTTTAATAAAGCAGTTAAATGGTTTGCTCTTAATAAAATGAGTGTAAACGAGAAAAAAACTAAATTTATGTGTATTGGTTTTCAACAACCTACACTTAATAGAAGAATTACTAAGCATCGAATAAGTTGTACTATGCTGGATGGTTTATTACCTGGTATATGCAATTGTCCTAAAATAGAAGAAGTAAACGAAATAATTTACCTAGGCTTGAAAATGAATTCGAAAATGAAATGGAATAAACATATTGATTGGATGTGTTCAAGACTACGATTTGTAGCATTTAAAATTTGGAAACTTTACTTGTTTGTTGATACACAGATAACTATTTTAGTATATAAAGCACTTTCTGAATCTATAATTAGATATATGGAATAAGAGTTTATGGGACAGCCAATAAGACAGAAAGAAATAAAATTAAAAGAATACAATTTAGTCTGCTAAAAGGATTGTGCAATTCAGAAGTTAAATATTCCCTTACAACGAAAGATGATATATTCAGTTTGTTCAAAATTTTACCTATTGAAAGTTTATATGTGTTTGTTTCTGTTATCAATAACTTCTTTGATGATACCTATAAGCAAAATATTTGCCACAATTAGTTTACTAGAAAAAAGGCTATGGGTTTTTTAAAACAACCAAAATTTTATAATTACGGACGAAATTCCAAAATATATCAAATTCCCTACCTATTTAACTTGCTTCCTAGAGAAATAGTTAACTTAAAAAAAATTTGACGTTAAAGAAAAATTATTTCAGTGGCTGATGAAAAAGTGATGGTTTTATTCGGAAACTTTTTTCATTTTGTCGGTTTTCTTTTTTCTTTTTTCTTTTTTTTTTCTCTCCTTAATTTTTTTCTTGCCGTCCCATGGCCTGATGACTGATCTAAGGGACCTGGGTTCGAGCCCCGGGTAAGGCATGGATGTATGTGTCGTTTTTCTGCTGAGGTCCTGCCATCCTCTCAGATCGTCTACTTTGTCATATAAACTGACAGGCTCGTGTCAGACCTCTGTGGCAAGCAGCTGCTTGAGGGGGTATTTATTTTATTTTTTTCTCACTTATCACCTATCGTTTAATTTTAAGCACCATCATCATCTCATCCTCAAGCCGCCATGGGCTACGGAGGTCCGACCAGACCATGCAGTTTAATTCTCCAAGCAAGTCTGTCCTGAGCTACATCTACTGCATCTGGCCACTGCACACCAATTCTAACAAGGTCCTGTTTGACATTGTCTGCCCACCGCATCCTAGGTCTCCCCCTCTTTCTGAAGCCTTTAGGCACACTGTTCATAACCCTATTCACCAATCTATAATTACCCATAGGGGCAACATGGCCAAACCAACGGAGTCTCTCTCTGCACAATATACTGCTTAAAGGAGGTTGCCGACTCCTTTGCCTAACCTCATCATTAGTTACAAATTTGAACCACCTAAATGTCCAAGCATCTAGAATCAAAAGCATCAAGTTCCTGTTATTTTGTTTACAATTTATTTGAATTTGAAAAGCCCTCGATGTCCTTGTGACCTGGCCATTTAGCCCATTGTATACAAAAAAGTGCCGCACAGAGATAAAAGAATCCAACATCTCAATCACCAATCACTTCTGAATGGGGGCGGGGGTGGCTCAATCGGTAGTACACCAGGCTCGTAATCCTGACCTTCCCACATTCGAATTCCAGCTGGGTTAGCATTAAGATTAATTTCCGCAAAATCCCAACCCTGCTCCTCGGTCAGTAGGGGATAGCGATGGACTTGGAAAGTCCGCCATCCGTCCGATGATACTTTAAGCCGTTATCCAGTGTGCCAAAGAACCATACTTAAGGTACATTAAAGAACACGCTGGATGGCCTTGACAGGCTACTATCAGTCTCCTAACAGCTGTCCAATGGATCACCTCATTCCAATTTTTTGGGGTCTTTGTGACCAGGTCACAAAGACCTTGGTCACTTTCTGCATGCTCTGCAAAATTCCCCGCCCTGCCCACGGTCAGTAAGGAACACCGATGGGCTTGGAAAGGCCGCCGTCCGTCGGATGGGACGTTAAGCTGTGGTCCCGTGTGCGGGAGAGCCATCCCTGTGCACGTTAAAGAACACGCTGGATGGCCTTGACGGGAGGCTACCATCTGTCTCCCAACAGCTGTTACAGTGGGTCCCCTCCCCCAACCTTTTCTGAGCCTTCGGGGTTCATGTGACCTGGCCATTTAGCCCATGGTGTGCAAAAAAGTGCCGCTCAGAGGTAAAACAACAACCCAACCCACTTTCTGCGTGATTATTAAGCTTCAGTTTTGTGTGAATTAGAATACATAGAGAAAAGATTTTCTTTGGATAGCAAGATGACATTATAAAGATGTGCTAGGTTTGTCCCTTAACTGCATTCAAGCGCCCTCTTCATTGTGATTTTTGTAGGATTTTCTTGGATGATTTTTCGCTATGTCAATTAGGCGGTCGAAAACATTTGCTGTAAGGCAGCAGGACTAGTTTGAGATGTGCTCAAGTCTCCAAGTGGGAACCTCCCTCATTAACTCTTACGCTTCAGTTTTTGGTGAATTTCTGGTATCATCTTTCTCCCATTAACCAATAGTCAGAAAACCTGTTTTCGGACGGTGAGTTGGTTGGGTCTTTTATATCTCTGAGAGGCACTTTTTTGCACACAATGGGCTAAATGGCCAGGTCACAAGGACCCCGAGGGATTAGAGAATGTTGGGGAGAACGAACCCACTGGAACAGCTGTTGGGTTGGGTTGTTTCACCTCTGAGCGGCACTTTTTTTCGCACCGTGGGCTAAATGGCCAGGTCACAAGGACCCCGAAGGCTCAGAGAAGGTTGGGGGAGGGGACCCACTGGAACAGCTGTTGGGAGACAGATGGTAGCCTCCCGTCAAGGCCATCCAGTGTGTTCTTTAACGTTGGGTTGTTTTACCTCTGAGCGGCACTTTTTTTCATACCGTGGGCTAAATGGCCAGGTCACATGGACCCCGAAGGCTCACAGAAGGTTGGGGTAGGGGACCCACTGGAACAGTTGTTGGGAGACAGATGGTAGCCACCCGTCAAGGCCATTCAGCGTGTTCTTTAACGTTGGATTGTTTTACCTCTGAGCGGCACTTTTTTGCACACCATGGGCTAAATTGCCAGATCACAAGGACCCCGAAGGCTCAGAGAAGGTTGGGGGAGGGGACCCACTGGAACAGCTGTTGGGAGACAGATGGTAGCCTCCCGTCAAGGCCATCCGGCGTGTTCTTTAACGTGCACAGGGTATGGCTCTCCCGCACACGGGGCCACGGTTTAACGTCCCATCCGACTGACGGCGGCCTTTCCAAGCTCATCGGTGTTCCCTACTGACCGTGGGCAGGGCGGGGAGTTTTGCGGAGATAATTCCCAATGCTGGCCCAACTGGGACTCGAACCTGGGAACTATAGATTATGAGCCTAGCGCGCTACCGACTGAGCCACCCCCGCCCCACAGCTGTTGGGAGACAGACAGTAGCCTCTAGTCACTTTCATCCAGCGTGTTCTTTAACGTGCGCGGGGGATGTTTCTCTCGTACACTAGGCCACGGCTTTACGTCCCAGTTAACAGACGGACGCCTCTCCAAGTCCATAGGTGTTCCCTACTGACCGAGCTGTTCCAGTGGGCTCCTTCTCTGAGCCTTTGGGGTTTTTGTGACCTGGTCATTTAGTCAATGGTGGCAAAATAGTGCCGATCAGAGGTAAAACAACAAACCTTCGAGTGGATGAATTTCGACTCGAATCTGAGAACTCAGATACGAACCTGGCACGCTCCCCCCCCCCCCCCCAAAAAAAGGTGCATTGGATTGTTTTACCTCTGAGCGGCACTTTTTTGCACACCATGGGCTAAATGGCCAGGTCACATGGACCCCGAAGGCTCAGAGAAGTTTGGGGGAGGGGACCCACTGGAACAGCTGTTGGGAGACAGATGGTAGCCCCCCGTCAAGGCCATCCATCATGTTCTTTAACGTGCACAGGGTATGGCTCTCCCGCACACGTAGCCACGGCTTTACGTCCCATCCGACGGACGGCGGTCTTTCCAAGCCCATCGGTGTCCCCTACTGACCGTGGGCAGGGCGGGGAATTTTGCGGAGATAAATCTCAACGCTGACCCAGCTGGGACTCGAACCTGGGAACTACAGATTACGAGCCTGGCGCGCTACCGACTGAGCCACCCCCGCCCCTAGGTGCATATAAATATAACGCATTATATGTTCACAATTGATAAGTTCTAGTAAGAAAAAAAAATGAAAAATATCTGGAGGAAAGAAATTTCTCTCTCGTGTCTCTTTCTCCTCTTTGGTGCGTGCGTGACACACACACACCTCTGCACTTGTACGATTGAGTGCAAGCACACAGCCATGAAGTATGCACTTACCTACGTCCCCGTGAAAAGGACGGGCTGCGGCGACGTCCACACGCTAGACCGGAGCTACCACCATCCTAGTCAGTCACACGGTAAACAGGAAGTCCGCCTCACTCAGCTAACAGCGTGTGCCCGTACACGCAAAAACTTTCGAACTTCGTCGGCAAGCGTCGTGTAGAGCAGAAGAGATGGGGGCCCGTGCTGGTGGAAAGGAAACCGCCGACGCACGCTACGCTCTCACGCACGCACGCACGAACACGTCCTCTCGCTGATCAATGGGTGCAAGCGGCACGGTAGCTGGGCTGCGGGCATTGTGCGGGAAGGGCAGGGAGCATCTTTCGGGATGGGCTCGGCGAGATGACGGAAAAGTAAACTCCGAACACGAGGGCATTGTTGACAATGGCGCGTGAAGGGGGTTTGTTTCTCTTATCTGAAGAATTGCATGTGGGGAATCGCGTGACTAGAGTCATCAGTTGCATTTGAATGTTTATTGATTTCGGAAAAGTTATTAATTCTTTTTTTTTCCTTCCCGAGATTGTTAGGTGAGAGGATTTGGAGGGAAAAACGGGATCTTTTATAGACCTTAGGTCATGTTATTTTGGTGCCACTGAATGATTGTGAAGGCTAATCACACCTCAGTTATGTGACACACGATTATATCCCTCCGCGAGTCCAGATTTAAAATAGGCTCTTAACCAACTCAAAGAAATAATGGGGGAGGGGGGGATTAAAAATTTTTATTAAAAAAAAATAAGAAAGAACGCTGGTAATGTGAACTTATGATAAAATGTGAGATGTCGCAAATTTCTGCGTTGGCATTCTAAATGTAAAGGTTGGTTGTTTTACCTCTGATCGGCACTTTTTTGCACACCATGAGCTAAATGACCAGGTCACAAGGACCCCAAAAGCTCAGAGAAGGAGCCCACTGGAACAGCTGTTGGGAGACAGATGGTAGCCTCCCGTCAAGGCCATCCAGCGTGTTCTTTAACGTGCACAAGGTATGGCTCTCCCGCACACGGTCCCACTTCTTAACGTCCCATCCGACGGACGGCGGCCTTTCCAAGCCCATCGGTGTCTCCTACTGACCGAAAGAAGGGCGGGGATAAATTTTGCAGAGATAAATCTCAACTCTGACCCAGCTGGGACTCAAACCTGGGAACTGCAGAATACAAGCCTGGCGCGCTACCGACTGAGCCACTCCATTCCCTTTCCTCTTTTGGTTACTGGCCATAATATAAATAGTCGAACTATAAAGTTTCCTCTTTTCTCCCCGATTTGTGGATCTTAGCGATTCAAAAAAGCATTTTAAGAGAAGTCCTATTTCTGCTAGGTTAAGTGACAACCCCAAACGGCGTTTTCTTTCTAACTTTTCGTTTCTAACAATAATAGAGTACAGGCAAGTACAGGCCGACCAATTCGCTCTCTTTTTCTCCGTACGCTTATGTCAAATGTATCCGCAAGAGGGCGCTCAGACACTGCACAAGGTTAACCAATCAACCACTGGGGGGTTGGGTTGGGTTGTTTTACTTTTGAGTGGCACTTTTTTGCACACCATGGGCTAAATGGCCAGGACACATGGACCCCGAAGGCTCAGAGAAGGTTGGGGGAGGGGACCCACTGGAACAGCTGTTGGGAGACAGATGGTAGCCTCTCGTCAAGGCCATCCAGCGTGTTCTTTAACGTGCACAGGGTATGGCTCTCCCGCACACGGAGCCACGGCTTAACGTCCCATCCGACGGACGGCGGCCTTTCCAAGCCCATCGGTGTCCCCTACTGACCGTGGGCAGGGCGGGGAATTTTGCAGAGATAGACCTCTGTGGCAAGCAGCTGCTTGAGGGGGTATTTATTATTATTTATTTTTTAAATCTCAACACTGACCCAGCTGGGACTCGAACCTGGGAACTACAGATTACGAGCCTGGCGCGCTACCGACTGAGCCAACCCCGCCCCAATCAACCACGTTGTCTGCATGGATGCATAGAAGTGTGCTCTCCGAGTTAGGAATTTAAACAGCGATCGTTTTAACGTTTCTGATTTCTAATTTAAAAAAAAATTCTCCATTTTTTTTTTAAAAGAAGAATCTGGAGAAAACTTTTTCTTTTGGCCAGTGTTTGCCACTGTTTGTTAAGCAACAGACACAAAAACACGATTTACAAACAAGTCGTTCGTTGGATTTCACTAAAGGTACGTGGCCGAGTGGTTAGCACGCTTGGCTACTGATCTAAGGGACCTGGGTTCGAGCCCCGGATTAGGCATGGATGTGTGTGTCGTTTTTCTGCTGAGGTCCTGCCATCCTCTCAGATCTCCTACTGTGGCATATAAACTGACAGGCTCCTGTCAGACCTCTGTGGCAAGCAGCTGCTTGAGGGGGGTATTTATTATTATTATTACAGGTGAAGTCCATGATCATATATCTCACTAATAACGGGGGGGGGCAGGGTGGCTCAGTCGGTAGCGCGCCAGGCTCGTAATGTAGTTCCCAGGTTCGAGTCCCAGCTGGGTCATCGTTGAGATTTATCAACGCAAAATTCCCCACCCTGCCCACGGTCAGTAGGGAACACCGATGGGCTTGGAAAGTCCGCCGTCCGTCGGATGGAACGTAAGCCGTGGCCTGTGTGCGGGAATATCATACCTTGTTGCACGTTAAAGAACACGCTGGATGGCCTTGACGGGAGGTTACCATCTGTCTCCCAACAGCTTTTCCAATGGGTCCCCTCCCCCAACCTTCTCTGAGCCTTCGGGGTCCATGTGACCTGGCCATTCAGCCCATGGTGTGCAAAAAAGTGCCGCTCAGAGGTAAAACAACTCAACGTTAAAGAACACGCTGGATGGTCTTGACGGGAGGCTACCATCTGTCTCCCAACAGCTGTTCCAGTGGGTCCCCTTCCCCAACCTTCTCTGAGCCTTCGGGGTCCATGTGACCTGGCCATTTAGCCCATGGTGTGCTCAGAGGTAAAACAACCCAACTCACTAATAACTGGAAAGCAATCTATATATATTATTACTAATAATTATTTAATAATGCTCGAGGATCTCATTGCGATACCTTACACTGTTACAGTCCTTCCTGGAAAGCCATGAAGGTCTATGAGGTCATTAAGAGTGACGCCTGAGCACACCAACAGACCACCAGCTCCAAAGCTGTCTCTTTCCCGGATGTTAATGGAATGATATCTGGTTCCAGGCTGTCTCCAGACCAATAATCGTCTGGAATCGGTTTGCAGAATAAATTGGGATTCATCGGTGAACAGAACATTGCCCCATTAACGTTGAGTCCTTGGGTTGGATTGTTTTACATCTGAGCGGCACTTTTTTGCACACCATGGGCTAAATGGCCAGGTCACATGGATTCCGAAGGCTCAGAGAAGGTTGGGGGAGGGGACCCACTGGAATAGCTGTTGGGAGACAGATGGTAGCCTCCCGTCAAGGCCATCAATGCGTGTTCTTTAACGTGCACAGGGTATGGCTCTCGCACACGGGGCCACGGCTTAACGTCCCATCCGACGGACGGTGGCCTTTCCAAGCCCATCGGTGTCCCCTACTGACCGTGGGCAGGGCGGGGAATTTTGCGGAGATAAATCTCAAGCTGACCCAGCTGGGACTCGAACCTGTGAACTACAGTTTACGAGCCTGACGTGCTACCGACTGAGCCACCCCCGCCACTACGTTGAGTCCAATTGTAATGTTGTAAAGAACAACTCAATCAGGTTCTACGCTAGCCATACATCAAAGGAGCATGCGCAACTGGTAGTCTTGCATAAAATTGACCTCTATGAAACCTTCTGGACCTAACCGCATGATAGTTTGCCAGGATACCGACTGTCCTTGAGGATGCAGCAAGGTCGAAAGCGAGTAGGAGTGTTGTACGGTTTCTGTGTCGCCTTGCATTTAGGAACAGGTAACTCTCATTCCTAGTCGATGTGAAGGCAAAAACAGGTCTTCTAGCGATGGATTAGCTTGTTTGAAATCGATTCCAAAGGCGGCTTACAAGGCTACGTTTCATGTTTAGCTATCTGGGTATCACAGACTGACGTTGTCTGGCCTCGAGCCTCCCGATTGCTCGCCTCCTCATTTTTTCCGGCCATTATCTAACGGTTGGCTATCGCCGATGTCGTACATCACGACTCTAACACGAAGTGACGCGCACGTGCAAATGAGGGGCTTTTTATACTGAAGTGTTTCTTGTGTGCGACTGTCATCATCCTCATCCTCAAGCAGCCGTGGGCTATGGAGGTTCAACCAGATTGAGCAATCTAGTTCCCCAAACACCTCTATCCTGAGGCCATCTACTCCATTCTAACACCAATTCACACCAATTCACACCACTGCACACCAATTCCAACAAGGTCCTGTTTGACATTGTCTGCCCAACGCATCCTAGGTCTCCTCATCTTTCTGAGGCCTTTAGGCACACTGTTCGTAACTCTATTCTTTAATCTATAATTATGCATACGTGCAACATGGCCAATCCAACGGAGTCTCTCTCTGCACAATATGTTGCTTAAATAGAGGTTGCCGACTCCTTTGCCTAACCTCATCATTACTTACAAAGTCAACCACCTAATGCCCAAATACTGCGTAAGCATCTAGAATCAAGACATCAAGTTTCCTGATATCTTGCTTAAAAAGGGTCTAGGTTTCACTAAAATAAGTAACTCTAGGAAGAACTAAACTATTATGCAGTCTAATTTTAGTCTTTAGGTATATACGCCTATTTCTCCACACACTCCATAGATTCTTAAAAGTCCCGGCAGCAATCCCTATTCGTCTGTTAATCTCATGCCGCACATCACCATTATCTGTTACATAGCTCCCAAGATAATTAAACTGTGACACCTGCTCAAGACTGCAACCATTCTGATTAACTGAATCACAGCCTGCCTGACCAATTTTCATCACTTTAGTTTTCTCTCTGTTTATAACCAAACCTACTCTACTACCAGTCTCATCAACAGCTCGAATGAAAGAGTTCATCACATCAACATCATTTGCCAAAAGGGCTAAATCATCAGCATAATCTAAATCAGAAATTTTCGTATCTCCAGCATATTTAAGGCCAAAATCTTTCCCTTGAAGTGAATTTCGCATAACATAATCAATTACCAAACTAAAGAGAAAAGGAGACAAAATGCACCCTTGTCGAACACCAGAAGTAATGCTAAACCAATTGCTACAAGACTTACCAACTCTCACACACGATTCAGTGTTATTATAGAGAGCTTTCATTATGTTAACTAACTTGTCTGGTATACCATATGATTTCACAATCAACCACAAATTATGACGATCAACAGAGTCGAAAGCCTTTTTAAAATCAACAAAGCTAGCAACCAAAGGTTTCTGAAACTCTAAACATTTCTTAAGAATCTGCCTAAGTGAAAATATCTGATCCACACATCCCCTACCACTTCTGAATCCACATTGCTCATCACGCAATTGACTGTCAACCAGATTCTTAATTCTATTAAGCACAATCACGCGAAGAACTTTACCTGGAACAGAAAATTGGATGATACCTTTATAGTTATTACAGGAACTGCGATCACCTTTTTTAAAAATACGGATAATAATAGCTCTGGTAAAATCCTTAGGAATAATGCCTTTATCTTAAAAGATATTCAAAATTTCAGTCAGCCATCTGATAACACAAACATTCCGAGCTCTAAGCATTTCTGTAGTAATTTCATCTACCCCTGGGGATTTATGAAGATTAAGTTTAGAAATAGCCAAAATAACTTCAGATTGTATTATAGGCCAACATTAAAGCCACCAATGCATCTATCATCTTTACATACAAGGGAGCAGAACTAACCGCATTGTTTGAAACATCACTGAAATGCTCCTCGAATGTTCCATGTAAAGTTCTTCGCGTGATTGTGCTTAATAAAATTAAGAATCTGGTTACAGCTCTCTGCTGTTGTGCTGTCTAACTGCTTCCTCAGTTCTGTCAGCCAAACCATCAAGCCAAAGATTCTTATCAGTAGCTAACTGATCCTTTACACGTTTATTAAGTTCTCTGTAATGCTTTCTATTAGGACTAGTAGGGTACTGATTAAGGACGTTCCTTCTTTCAGAAATAAGCTCAAGTGCCTTATCACTTAAATAATTCTGTCTCCTCTGCTCCTTTTTTCCTAAAAGAGTACAGTTAGTTTCCAAAAAAGCCTGTTTAAAATGATCCCATTCTTTCTCAACTTCAGTATTAAGCAAACCATGACTGTCATAATGACTAAGTAATCTATCATGGTAAGCTTTAGCTATAACTGCTATAACTGGGTCTTTCAGAGCTTCGGTATTAAAGGTAAATTTTTTAAATTTAGCACAACACTTTTTAAGTTTAAGTTGCAAGACACTTTTAACAAGGTAATGGTCAAATCCAATTTCTACTCCTCTGTATGATCTGCCATAGTAGAAGGTCTGTGAGGATGGCAGGACCTCAGCAGAAAAACAACACACATAACCATGCCTCCTTACCCGGGGCTCGAACTCTGTGGCAAGCAGCTGCTTGAGGAGGTATGATCTGGTATTCCTAACAGAACTAGCCAATTTGCCATTAATTTTGTGTGCAAATTTGAATTCAGCGTCAATTTTTATGTAAAAAATCTGACTTTTGCGATTTATTTTCAATTATTCCAAAGGTAGGCCGATTTTTACATTTGTTTCTTAACTTTTAAGCGCCAATGTATTGAAGTTTAAATTAAGTTCCGAGGTAAATTCTTATAATGTGAAACTAACTTCCCTAATTCTTTAAATAAATAAATAAAAATAAGTAATAAATACCCCCTCAAGCAGCTGCTTGCCACAGAGGTCTGACAGGAGCTTGTCAGTTTATATGCCATAGTATAAGTAAGGTCTGTGAGGATGGCAGGTTGTTGGGTTGGGTTGTTTTACCTCTGAGCGGCACTTTTTTGCACACCATGGGATAAATGGCCAGGTCACATGGACCCCGAAGGCTCAGAGAAGGTTGGGGGAGGGGACCCACTGGAACAGCTGTTGGGAGACAGATGGTAGCCACCCGTCAAGGCCATCCAGCGTGTTCTTTAACGTTGGGTTGTTTTACCTCTGAGCGGCACTTTTTTGCACACCATGGGCTAAATGGCCAGGTCACATGGACCCCGAAGGCTCAGAGAAGGTTGGGGGAGGGGACCCACTGGAACAGCTGTTGGGAGATAGATGGTAGCCTCCCGTCAAGGCCATCCAATGTGTTCTTTAACGTGCACAGGGTAAGGCTCTCCCTCACACGGGGCCACGGCTTAACGTCCCATCCAATAGACGGCGGCCTTTCCAAGCCCATCGGTGTCCCCTACTGTCCGTGGGCAGGGCGGGGAATTTTGCGGAGATAAATCTCAACGCTGACCCAGCTGGGACTCGAACCTGAGAACTGCAGATTACGAGGTATTGCGGAGGTATTGCGGAGGTAATGCGAAAAGCATTAAGTTTGAAACGCTGAAATCAATTCTAAATAATTATTAAATTTTGCGAGTGATATGTTTATATTTCAATCAAGCATAATGACATTTGATCATGGTCTAATTTACCTCTTCAGGACCTACTTAAGACAGCAGAGTGTGTCAGCTAAGAAAATTTTTTATAAAATATTGTTGCAAAGAAATGCTCTCTGAAAGGGGGAAAAATAGCGTTAAAGTCTCACTAAAATAGAAACAGTTTCCCGGTTCAATTCGATAACCCCAAAAGAGCGATCAGGAAACAGGAAAAAGTGAAAAATTCAATTCAGTAAGCTGTCTACCGGCTTCAACAGGATCTGCTGATTACGCGCCACTTTCTCTAGCACAGTAGAGTTCATCATTATCCTCTACCACGTGGCACTTTTTTTCCTCGAGGAAAAAGTGTCATGTGCCAAATCAATTATCATACCGTGTTATGAGGGGCGGGGGTGGCTCAGTATGTAGCGCGCCAGGCTCGTAATCTGTAGTTCCCAGGTTCTAGTCCCAGCTGGGTCAGCGTTGAGATTTATCTCCGCAAAATTCCCCGCCCTGCCCACGGTCAGTAGGGGACACCGATGGGCTTGGAAAGGCCGCCGTCCGTCGGATGGGTGCGGAGAGACATACCCTGTATCCCGTGTGCGGGAGAGACATACCCTGTGCACGTTAAAGAACACGCTGGATGGCCTTGACGGGAGGCTACCATCTGTCTCCCAACAGCTGTTCCAGTGGGTCCCCTCCCCCAACCTTCTCTGAGCCTTCGGGGTCCATGTGACCTGGCCATTTAGCCCATGGTGTGCAAAAAGGTGTCGCTCCGAGATAAAACAACCCAACGTTAAAGAACACGCTGGATGGCCTTGACGGGAGGCTACCATCTGTCTCCCAACAGCTGTTCCAGTGGGTCCTCTCCCCCAACCTTCTCTGAGCCTTCGGAGTCCATGTGACCTGGCCATTTAGCCCATGGTGTGCAAAAAAGTGTCGCTCCGAGATAAAACAACCCAACGTTAAAGAACACGCTGGATGGCCTTGACGGGAGGCTACCATCTGTCTCCCAACAGCTGTTCCAGTGGGTCCTCTCCCCCAACCTTCTCTGAGCCTTCGAGGTCCATGTGACCTGGCCATTTAGCCCATGGTGTGCAAAAAAGTGTCGCTCAGAGATAAAACAACCCAACGTTAAAGAACACGCTGGATGGCCTTGACGGGAGGCTACCATCTGTCTCCCAACAGCTGTTCCAGTGGGTCCCCTCCCCCAACCTTCTCTGAGCCTTCGGGGTCCATGTGACCTGGCCATTTAGCCCATGGTGTGCAAAAAGGTGTCGCTCCGAGATAAAACAACCCAACGTTAAAGAACACGCTGGATGGCCTTGACGGGAGGCTACCATCTGTCTCCCAA
Organism: Ryuthela nishihirai; assembly: GCA_038380435.1. Lineage (NCBI taxonomy): Eukaryota > Metazoa > Arthropoda > Arachnida > Araneae > Heptathelidae > Ryuthela > Ryuthela nishihirai. Next base: position 895,198 of record JAWZYU010000002.1, on the reverse strand, counting down.
CAGCTGTTCCAGTGGGTCCTCTCCCCCAACCTTCTCTGAGCCTTCGGAGTCCATGTGACCTGGCCATTTAGCCCATGGTGTGCAAAAAAGTGTCGCTCCGAGATAAAACAACCCAACGTTAAAGAACACGCTGGATGGCCTTGACGGGAGGCTACCATCTGTCTCCCAACAGCTGTTCCAGTGGGTCCTCTCCCCCAACCTTCTCTGAGCCTTCGAGGTCCATGTGACCTGGCCATTTAGCCCATGGTGTGCAAAAAAGTGTCGCTCAGAGATAAAACAACCCAACGTTAAAGAACACGCTGGATGGCCTTGACGGGAGGCTACCATCTGTCTCCCAACAGCTGTTCCAGTGGGTCCCCTCCCCCAACCTTCTCTGAGCCTTCGGGGTCCATGTGACCTGGCCATTTAGCCCATGGTGTGCAAAAGAGTGCCGCTCAGAGGTAAAACAACCCAACGTTAACCTCGCATATTCTTCTCGATGGCCTATTTAAGTAACAGGCTCATGTCAGACCTCTCTGATGAACAGCTGCTTGACGGATAATTAATGAAGTAATAAGCTGAAAAAAATTTATCTTGCCATGAGTGGGATTCGAACCCCACGTCTCCTTGAAACATGCCAGTAATTCTAACCGTCAATTCCTAACCTTTTGTCAGCTGGAATGGCCTTATAAACTTTCAGTATTTATTTGATTCGCAACAGTGGCGCTATCTATCCGGAAAAAACTTTTTGTGGTCATCCCACATCTGATATAATGTCAGGAGAACTTACCCTCTGCACGTTAAAGAACACAAGAATTGGATTGGATTGTTTTATCTCTGAGCGGCACTTTTTTGCACACCATGGGCTAAATGGCCAGGTCACATGGACCCCGAAGGCTCAGAGAAGGTTGTGGGAGGGGACCCACTGTAATAGCTGTTGGGAGACAGATGGTAGCCTCCCGTCAAGGCCATCCAGCGTGTTCTTTAACGTTGGGTTGTTTTACCTCAGAGCGGCACTTTTTTGCACACCATGGGCTAAATGGCCAAGTCACATGGACCCCGAAGGCTCAGAGAAGGTTGGGGGAGGGGACCCACTGGACCAGCTGTTGGGAGACAGATGGTAGCCTCCCGTCAAGGCCATCCAGCGTGTTCTTTAACGTTGGGTTGTTTTACCTCAGAGCGGCACTTTTTTGCACACCATGGGCTAAATGGCCAAGTCACATGGACCCCGAAGGCTCAGAGAAGGTTGGGGGAGGGAACCCACTGGACCAGCTGTTGGGAGACAGATCGCAGCCTCCCGTCAAGGCCATCCAGCGTGTTCTTTAACGTTGGGTTGTTTTACCTCAGAGCGGCACTTTTTTGCACACCATGGGCTAAATGGCCAGCTCACATGGACCCCGAAGGCTCATAGAAGGTTGGGGGAGGGGACCCACTGGAACAGCTGTTGGGAGACAGATGGTAGCCTCCCGTCAAGGCCATCCAGCGTGTTCTTTAACGTTGGGTTGTTTTACCTCTGAGCGGCACTTTTTTGCACACCATGGGCTAAATGGCCAGCTCACATGGACCCCGAAGGCTCATAGAAGGTTGGGGGAGGGGACCCACTGGAACAGCTGTTGGGAGACAGATGGTAGCCTCCCGTCAAGGCCATCCAGCGTGTTCTTTAACGTTGGGTTGTTTTACCTCTGAGCAGCACTTTTTTGCACACCATGGGCTAAATGGCCAGGTCACATGGACCCCGAAGGCTCAGAGAAGGTTGGGGGAGGGGACCCACTGTAATAGCTGTTGGGAGACAGATGGGAGCCTCCCATCAAGGCCATCCAGCGTGTTCTTTAACGTTGGGTTGTTTTACCTCTGAGCGGCACTTTTTTGTACACCATGGGCTAAATGACCAGGTCACATGGACCCCGAAGGCTCAGAGAAAGTTGGGGGAGGGGACCCACTGGAACAGCTGTTGGGAGACAGATGGTAGCCTCCCGTCAAGGCCATCCAGCGTGTTCTTTAACGTTGGGTTGTTTTACCTCTGAGCGGCACTTTTTTGCACACCATGGGCTAAATGGCCAGGTCACATTGACCCCGAAGGCTCAGAGAAGGATGGGGGAGGGGACCCACTGGAATAGCTGTTGGGAGACAGATGGTAGCCTCCCGTCAAAGCCATCCAGCGTGTTCTTTAACGTTGGGTTGTTTGACCTGTGAGCGGCACTTTTTTGCACACCATGGGCTAAATGACCAGGTCACATGGACCCCGAAGGCTCAGAGAAAGTTGGGGGAATGGATCCACTGGAACAGCTGTTGGGAGACAGATGGTAGCCTCCCGTCAAGGGCATCCAGCGTGTTCTTTAACGTGCACAGGGCACGACTCTCCCACACACGGGGCCAAGGCTTAACGTCCCATCCGACGGACGGCGGCCTTTCCAAGCCCATCGGTGTCCCCTACTGACCGTGGGCAGGGCGGGGAAATTTTGCGGAGATAAATCAGCTGGGACTCGAACCTGGGAACTACAGATTACGAGCCTGGCGCGCTACCGACTGAGCAACCCCCGCCCAAGAACACAAGGCCATCCAGGGTGCGTGCAGAACTACTACACGCACCTGCACGTTAAACCCCTCTGCACGTTAAAGAACACCCTGGATGACCTTGATGTGAAACCTTCCATCTATCTACTAACAGCTGTTCAGTAAATCCCCTTCTCCAACTTTCTCCAATTCCTTGGGGGTTTTTGTAACCTTACACATTTACTCCGACGTCAATGAGTGAAAAAAAAAATACCGCTCAGAGATAAACTAACCGAAAGAAAAGAAGAGATATGATCGTGACAGAGAAAGAGGAAATGGCCATATTTTATTTCCAATGAGAAACCGTTTCCTCTTCCACTGCTAATGGTTGGTTTCCCAATCTCATCTCCCTGTTCCGCCCAAAAGAAATAGTGCCCATGACACACGCACAAGAGCACCAAGCATCTTCCTACTAACCGTCTCTCTGCGATGGTGTCCTCTCCTCTGCAATAGGCGGTCCTAGTCCTTTTGTTTCACAACAAAAGGCCGGAGGAGTCTGGTGGAGTCATTTCTGGGTTTAACCTCTGGAACTAATAGTTCCCTTGTCTCGTTCGCCTCTCCTGAGTGCCCGGATGTCTATGCGGCGCGTATTTGTACGTAGAGCAGTACATAACAGAGAGAAAATGGGGTAGAGAGTTCTACCTTTCTCTTCCCCCGTCCTCCCCCTACAAATGGAGGGAACCACCCCTATATCTTCCATCATTCCCGCCTTGTATCCTTCAGACAAAACAATGTTCTTTGTGCACGTGAGGCGTCTCTTTTCTCTTCCACGAACGCCCAGGTAGGAGAGAAACTTAGGGCGGGGGTGGCTCACTCGGTAGCGCGCCAGTCTCGTAATCTGTAGTTCCCAGGTTCGAGTCCCAGCTGGGTCAGCGTTGAGATTTGTCTCCGCAAAATTCCCCGCCCTGCCCACGGTCAGTAGGGGACACCGATCGGCTTGGAAAGGCCGCCGTCCGTCTGATGGGACGTTAAGCCGTGGCCCCGTGTGATGGAGAGCCATACCCTGTGCACGTTAAAGAACACTCTGGATGGCCTTAACGGGAGGCTACCATCTGTCTCCCAACATTTGTTCCAGTGGGTCCCCTACCCCAACCTTCTCTGAGCCTTCGGGGTCCATGTGACCTGGACATTTAGCCCATGGTGTGCAAAAAAGTGCCGCTCAGAGGTAAAACAATCCAACCCATGGGGAGAAACGTTTCGCCTTCTCGGTGTCTCCAACGAATAGCAGTCTCCACAGGGGAGATTTGCTTGAATTCTAGTACACTACAATGCGAAATATTTGCGGAGACTTCCATGTTATGTGAAATGGAAAGTCACATTCAGAACTCGGTAGCGCACCAGGCTCCTAAGCTGCAGTTCCCAGGTTCGAGTCCCACCTGGGACAGTATTGAGGTTTAGTTTCGTAAAACTCTTCACCCCTGCCCTCTGTCAATAGAGGACATCGATGGACTTGGAAATGCCGCCGTCTGTCGGATGAGACGTTAAGCCGTGGTTCCATGTGTTGGAGATTTTTGGGTTGTTTTACCTCTGAGCGGCACCTTTTTGCACACCATGGGCTAAATGGCCAGGTCACATGGACCCCGAAGGCTCAGAGAAGGTTGGGGGAGGGGACCCACTGGAACAGCTGTTGGGAGACAGGTGGTAGCCTCCCGTCAAGGCCATCGAGCGTGTTCTTTAACGTGCACAGGGTATGGCTCTCCCGCACACGGGGCCACGACTTAACGTCCCATCCGACGGACGGCGGCCTTTCCAAGCCCATCGGTGTCCCCTACTGACCGTGGGCAGGGCGGGGAATTTTGCGGAGATAAATCTCAACGCTGACGCAGCTGGGACTCGAACCTGGGAACTACAGATTACGAGTGTGGCGCGCTACCGACTGAGCTACCCCCCGCCCCCATGTGTTGGAGAGACATACTTTGTGTATGTTAAAGAACACGCTGGATGGCCTTGACGGTAGGCTACCATCTGTCTCCCAATAGCTGTTCCAGTGGATATCCTACCCCAACCTTCTCTGAGCCTTCGGGTTCTTTGTGACTGATCGTTTTGTCCATTGTCTGCAAAAAAAAAAAAGTGTCTGTCAGAGGTAAAATAGCCCAACCCACATTCAGAGCTCCCTAACAATGTAAATAAACCTAAAAAAAAATACCCCCTCAAGCAGCTGCTTGCCACAGAGGTCTGACAGGAGCTTGTCAGATTTATATGCCACAGTAAGAAGGTCTGTGAGGATGGCAGGACCTCAGCAAAAAAACTACACATACATCCATGTCTTACCCGGGACTCGAACCCAGATCCCTTAGATTAGTAGTCAAGCGCGCTAACCATTCGGCCATTAGGAAAAATATCACTCGAGATAATTTGAAGATCTCACTCAACTCTTTTTAATTTTCGCCTTTCAATAATTTTCTTGTGATATTTAAAGAGTATGGAGCCTGAAGTACTTTAATTTCCTTATAGTGACCCAGAGAGACGTGAAATTTTTGCGTTCATTCATATTTTTCTACATTTTAAATTATATATGATGACGAAATAAAATTGATTGACGACATGACTTGAAAAGCCCACTAAAACACAAATTATAATTGTTACAACAAACAGTTTCCTAAAAAATAAAAAAAAAATGCAAATTTAGCAGTTAGTGGAATGATTTCTTTCAATTATTTCTGAAAATGTTTAGAACGATTATAACAGCAGGATTTACTGTTCAGTGTTTCCAACTTAATAACTCTGTTGTAATTTTTTTTTGCCGTCCCATGGCCGAGTGGTTAGCGCGCTTGGCTACTGATCTAAGGAACCTGGGTTCGAGCCCCGGTAAGGCATGGCTGTTTGTGTCGTTTTTCTGCTGAGGTCCTGCCACCCTCTCAGACCTTCTACTATGGCATATAAACTGACAAGCTCCTGTCAGACCTCTGTGGCAAGCAGCTGCTTGAGGGGGTATTTATTTTTGCAGCCGTCCCATAGCCGAGTGGTTAGCGCGCTTGGCTACTGATCTAAGGGACCTGGGTTCGAGCCCCGGGTAAGGCATGGATGTATGTGTCGTTTTTTCTGCTGAGGTCCTGCCACCCTCTCAGACCTTCTACTCTGGCATATAAACTGACAGGCTCCTGTCAGACCTCTGTGGCAAGCAGCTGCTTGAGGAGGTATTTTTTTTTAAATATTAAAAAATGAAAAAAACATATTATAGTCTTTCAGCTTTATTTGACAATTGCAAAATATTTGAAAAATAATAAAATAATATGCATGCTAAATAAACAATAAACTTTGTTAAGTAAAGAAAAAAAAGTTTCGATCCCAACACCCTCTTTCTTGTCTCTGGTAGAGTCCCTTTTTTAGTCCCTTTTTTTTTTCTCTCTCTCTCTCGAGGCTTGCAGTAATAAACTCCATCAAAATCCCTTTCCCAGAACAAAGCCAACTTTAGCGGTTTTACGATCTGCGAAAGACAGGAACAACAGCCAGATTGTTGTAGGGCGTTGTGCGAGTGGAGCAAAACATTGCGAACGACGCTGCGAAATTAGGTGATATAGCCATAAATAACATGATCTATGCCGTTAATGTGCTATTGAACCAATGATACAGCATGCTTGCCTATACATCCATAATACCGATCCGCAGAGTCCCTCCCCACTCTATCTGCTTTGTGGAAACGAGTCACTCCGTATGTTCGACTTCATCTAGACGTCCCTATCGACGTCCTTGGGTGGCAGGGACGGTGAGAGTTTGTAAGGAAAGAGACGAAGGACGGGGGGTGGGGGGTGGAGTTGGACAGACTTCAGTGTCCACGATCAATGAGGCCTCAGTCAATATTAATGACCTCATTAAGGACAAGATCCTCCTTCCAACACTGATGTGCTGTTCATGTGAGAACGTACTTCAGGTGATACTCGGGTGGTTTAGCATGCAACATCACCTCGGGGCAGTAGACGTGCACACGAGCAGTCGGAGGAGGCGTCCAAGACGATGTCACGGAGCTGTTTAGTGGCGGCCAAAAGGGAATGTCTTCTCATTAAAGTATCATGTCATAGAGCACAGGCAATGTTTTTGGAAGGAGGTGATTTGTTTTAGTTTCTGGGGAATACTAAATGGAAATGAGAAAAATGAGATAAGCAAAGAAAATGTTTTAGTAAAATTTATTAGTGAGAAAACAGTTTTTAGCCGGAAGATTCAGAAAAGAAAAAGGCTGTAAAGGAAATTTGGATAGGAAAATTAGGGAGGGGAGTTTTGGTTTGGGAAAGAAATTTATGGTAGAAGGTCTCAATGGGGGAAAGTAGTGGGAAAAGGAAAATATGGATACAAGATTAGGGGAAATGTAGTAGGGTAAAATGTGGATACAAGATTAGGGGAAATGTAGTGGGAAAAAAATGTGGATACAAGATTAGGGGAAATGTAGTGGGAAAAAAATGTGGATACAAGATTAGGGGAAATGTAGTGGGAAAAAAATGTGGATACAAGATTAGGGGAAATGTAGTGGGAAAAAAATGTGGATACAAGATTAGGGGAAATGTAGTGGGAAAAAAATGTGGATACAAGATTAGGGGAAATGTAGTGGGGAAAAAATGTGGATACAAGATTAGGGGAAATGTAATGGAAAAGAAAATGTGGATACAAGATTAGGGGAAATGTAGTGGGAAAAAAATGTGGATACAAGATTAGGGGAAATGTAGTGGGAAAAAAATGTGGATACAAGATTAGGGGAAATGTAGTGGGAAAAAAATGTGGATACAAGATTAGGGGAAATGTAGTGGGGAAAAAATGTGGATACAAGATTAGGGGAAATGTAATGGAAAAGAAAATGTGGATACAAGATTAGGGGAAATGTTGTGGAAAAGAAATTTGACTACATTAAAGGGGAAATATAGCGGAAAAGTAAATTTGGATATAAGATTAAGGAAAAAGGCTGGAAAGGAAAATGGGGCTACAATATTATGGAAAAAGTTATGGGAAAGAAAATTTGGATATAAGATAGGGGAAATGTATTGGAAAAAAATGTGTGTATAAGATTAGGGGATATGTAGTGGAAAAGAAAAGGTGGATGCAAGATTAGCAAAAAGGTAGTGGAAAAGAAAAGGTGGATGCAAGATTAGCAAAAAGGTAGTGGAAAATAAAATTTGGATATAAGATTAAGGAAAAATTGTGGAAAGGAAAATGTGGATACAATATTAAGGAAAAAGTTGTGGAAGAGAAAATTTGCATACGAGATTAGGGGAAATGTAGTGGAAAAGCAAATGTGGATACAAGATTAAAGGAAATGTAGTGGAAAAGCAAATGTGGATACAAGATTAAAGGAAATGTAGTGGAAAAGCAAAATGTGGATACAAGATTAAAGGAAATGTAGTGGAAAAGCAAAATGTGGATACAAGATTAAAGGAAATGTAGTGGAAAAGATAATGTGGATACAATATTAGGGAAAGTGCAGGGGAAAAAATAAAATGTGGATACAAGATAAAAGAAATGTAGTGGAAAAGAAATGTGGATACAAGATTAAAGGATATGTAGTGGAAAAGAAAACGTAAATACAAGATTAGAAGAAATTTAGTGGAAAATAAAACTTGGATATAAGGTTAAGGAAAAATTGTGGAAAGGAAAATGTGGATACAATATTAAATAAAAAGTTGTGGAAGAGAAAATTTGTATACGAGATTAGGGGAAATGTAATGTAAAAGAAAATGTAGATACAATGTTAGGGGAAATGTAATGTAAAAGAAAATGTAGATACAATGTTAGGGGAAATGTAATGTAAAAAAAATGTGGATACAAAGTTAGGGGAAGTGTAGGAGAAAAGCAAATGTGGATACAAGATTAAAGGAAATGTAACGGAAAAGAAAATATGAATAGATGATTAGGGGAAATTTAGTGGAAAATAAAATTTCGATATAAGGTTAAGGAAAAATTGTGGAAAAGAAAATGTGGATACAATATTAAAGGAAAAATTGTGGAAAGGAAAATGTGGATACAATATTAAAGGAAAAATTGTGGAAAGGAAAATGTGGATACAATATTAAAGGAAAAATTGTGGAAAGGAAAATGTGGATACAATATTAAAGGAAAAATTGTGGAAAGGAAAATGTGGATACAATATTAAAGGAAAAATTGTGGAAAGGAAAATGTGGATACAATATTAAAGGAAAAATTGTGGAAAGGAAAATGTGGATACAATATTAAAGGAAAAATTGTGGAAAGGAAAATGTGGATACAATATTAAAGGAAAAGTTGTGGAAGAAAAAATTTGTATACGAGATTAGGGGAAATGTAGTGGAAAAAAATGTGGATACAAGATTAGGGAAAATGTAGTGGAAAAGGAAATGGGAATAAAATATTATGGGAAAATATAGTGGAAAAGGAAATGGGAATAAAATATTATGGGAAAATATAGTGGAAAAGGAAATGGGAATAAAATATTATGGGAAAATATAGTGGAAAATAAAATGTGGATACAAGATTAAGGAAAATGGCTGAAAAGGGGAATGCGGCTACAATATTAAGGAAAAAAAAGTGGAAAAGAAATTTTTATGCGAGATTAGGAAAAATGTAGTGGAAAAGAAAAAAAATATGGATACAATATTATGGAAAATTTGAGCAGATTAAGGAAGGGGAAGTTGTGGAACAGAAAAATTTCGATAGCAATTTCAGTGGTGAAAGTTGGGTAGCACTCCAGGTTCGTAATCTTGAGCTGTAGTTTGTAGGTTTGAGTGAATTATGCGCTTTGCAAAACAAAACTTTAAGAAAAATAAATTATCCTTCATAATGATCGAATTTATGTAACGTTTGTTTTTTAAAATAAAAGTTTGGTAAGTTATTTCATTTTCAGCAAGTGAGTCATAATAATGGTTTCTTTATAAGTGTAAAAAAACGCTGACAATTTTTTTTTTTTAAATATGGGCACCCGGCATTGACATGGCATGGGGGTTGAGTGACAATGAATCAATCATCAATCAGGGGACAACTCGTACTTTGCAACAATACTTTATTTTTTTTAAAAAAGATCACCGAAATGTGGAAGCATATACATATACGTACGTGTAATAAAAATAATATTATGATCACAAAAAATTTCCATGTTACACTAAATCTTTTTTTTCAGAACGAGAAATTAATTCTCTTTAGTACTTACTCCAAAAGGAACAAAATCTGAAATCCAATCGCACCGCTGGGGGGCGGGGTTGGCTCAGTTGCTAGCGCGCCAGGCTCGTAATCTGTAAGTTCCCAGGTTCGAGTCCCAGCTGGGTCAGCGTTGAGATTTATCTCCGCAAAATTTCCCCGCCCTGCCCACGGTCAGTGGGGGACACCGATGGGCTTGGAAAGGTCGCCGTCCGTCGGATGGGACGTTAAGTCGTGGCCCCGTGTGCGGAGAGCCATACCCTGTGCACGTTAAAGAACACGCTGGATGGCCTTGACGGGAGGCTACCATCTGTCTCCCAACAGCTGTTCCAGTGGGTCCCCTCCCCCAACCTTCTCTGAGCCTTCGGGGTCCATGTGACCTGGCCATTTAGCCCGTGGTGTGCAAAAAAGTGCCACTCAGAGGTAAAACAACCCAACGTTAAAGAACACGCTGGATGGCCTTGACGGGAGGCTACCATCTGTCTCCCAACAGCGCTTCCAGTGGGTCCCCTCCCCCAACCTTCTCTGAGCCTTCGGGGTCCATGTGATCTGGCCATTTAGCCCATGGTGTGCAAAAAAGTGCCGCTCAGAGGTAAAACAACCCAACGTTAAAGAACACGCTGGATGGCCTTGACGGGAGGCTACCATCTGTCTCCCAACAGCTGTTCCAGTGGGTCCCCTCCCCCAACCTTCTCTGAGCCTTCGGGGTCCATGTGACCTGGCCATTTAGCCCATGGTGTGCAAAAAAGTGCCGCTCTGAGGTAAAACAACCCAACGTTAAAGAACACGCTGGATGGCCTTGACGGGAGGCTACCATCTGTCTCCCAACAGCTCTTCCAGTGGGTCCCCTCCCCCAACCTTCTCTGAGCCTTCGGGGTCCATGTGACCTGGCCATTTAGCCCATGGTGTGCAAAAAAGTGCCGCTCAGAGGTAAAACAACCCAACGTTAAAGAACACACTGGATGGCCTTGACGGGAGGCTACCATCTGTCTCCCAACAGCTGTTCCAGTGGGTCCCCTCCCCCAACCTTCTCTGAGCTTTCGGGGTCCATGTGACCTGGCCATTTAGCCCATGGTGTGCAAAAAAGTGCCGCTCAGAGGTAAAACAACCCAACCCAATCGCACCGCGTATTTCTTCCATCACACCAGCATCTTATTTCTCTTCTTCTGCTACCAACAGGCAGTCGAAGTGTCACAAAACAATTGTTGTTCTTTCTGGTAATTCTCTTCTTTGAGTAATATTTTGCGGGTGGTAATCGTCTCCACCCACGTACTGTCCCCCAAGCAATTTCCTCTCGCCTGTGGCTTGGAATTGCGATATGTCCAACATATTTGACCGATGCTGTACTTAGTCTCGCGCTATCAGTCTTCCTCGAGATCTTCGATATTGCCCCCGCGACGGATGCTACTGCGCAGACTCTTCAGCGCTTCGATCTCCAGCAAAGCAGCAACAGCAGGGCAAACAGATTTAGCGCCGCGCAGCGAGTTCCGCGGAGGTTTGCTAGGCCCCGAGGCACGGTGGAGGGAGGACGACCGGCACCGGCCGACTTGCTGCATTACCGGGGTCGTGCCGGGCGTTGGCCCGAGGGCAGCGGCCGTTAACGATCGCGTGCAAGTCCTGCTCTCTCGCCGATCGCCGCCGCTCCGAGAGATCAATCAAGGGTATAGCGACGGCGATTCGATCTCTGGTTCATCAGCGCTTGGTTGGCGCGTGAGACGAAGAAGCGTTGTGGTGTGGGGAGAGATAAAGAGAGCGATGAGGTAGTTGTTGGGGGGGAGGGGGAGAGGGGAAGGAAAAGAGAGCTTGAGTTTGGATCCACATCGAACGTGTTTTTCGTGTTAGGGCATTAGCGTGCTACGGTCACGTTTTGTGCCCAGAGGAAAAACCACAGGAGCCGAATATCGTTTAATCATTTCTTCGATTTGTCCACAATTGCCGTTTTTTTTTTGCATGGGGATATGAACACATCTACAATCGTAGTCTATACTGAAGGAGACGCCGTCCAGTTCTTCAACAGAGCATAACCGAAATCATTTCAAAAATGGTCCAATACGATCAGACTTGCCACCACTGATAGCACAGACCAAAATCTACTGTTCTTTGAAACTTTACATCTTGGGTTGGGTTGTTTTACCTCTGAGCGGCACTTTTTTGCACACCATGGGATAAATGGACAGGTCACATGGACGCCGAAGGCTCAGAGATGGTTGTGGGAGGGGACCCACTGGAACAGCTATTGGGAGATAGATGGTAGCCTCCCGTCAAGGCCATCCAGCGTGTTCTTTAACGTGCACAGGGTATGGCTCTCCCGCACACGGGGCCACGGCTTAACGTTCCATCCGACGGACGGCGGCCTTTCCAAGCCCATCGGTGTCCCCGACTGACCATGGGCAGGGCGGGGAATTTTGCAGAGATAAATCTCAACGCCGACTCAGCTGGGATTGGAACCTGGGAACTACAGATTACGAGCCTGGCGCGCTACCGACTGAGCCACCCCCGCCCCTTACATCTTGGAGTTTGGCTCTGCTCAACCATTCGTCTCTGTCCGTCCGTTCATTGCTGTCTGCCCATCCATCTCTCTGTCCTTCCGTTTTTCTCTCTGTCCATTCGTCTCTCTGTCCATCCGTCTATATGTCTATTTGTCCATGCGTCCACCCATCTCTGTCTGTCCATTCTGTTTGTTTTCTTTCGTCTTTCTGTCCATCCATCTCTCTATCCTTCATCTTTCTGTCTCTCTGTTTATTCGCTTGTCTCCTGTCTGTCCTTCCAAGAAAGGGGGTGACTCAGTGGGTAGCGCGCCAGGCTCGTAATCTGCAGTTCCCAGGTTCGAGTCTCACCTGTGGTAGTGTTAAGATTTGCCACCGCTAAAGTCCCTCCCAACCTTCGTTCAGAAAGGGGACACCGATGGGCTTGGAAAGGCAGCCGTCCGTCGGATAGGACGTTAAGCCGTGGTCCGTGTGCGGGAGAGCCGTACCCTGTGCTCGTTAAAGAACACGTTGGATGTCCTTGACAGACAGGTGCGGGGGTGGCTCAGTCGGTAGCGCGTCAGGCTCGTAATCTGTAGTTCCCAGGTTCGAGCGTTGAGATTTATCTCCGCAAAATTCCCCGTCCTGCCCACGGTCAGTAGGGGACACCGATGGGCTTGGAAAGGCCGCCGTCCGTCGGATGGGACGTTAAGCCGTGGCCCCGTGTACGGGAGAGCCATACCCTGTGCATACCCTGAGGCTACCATCTGTCTCCCAACAGCTATTCCAGTGGGTCCCCTCCCCCAACCTTCTCTGAGCCTTCGGGGTCCATGTGACCTGGCCATTTAGCCCATGGTGTGCAAAAAAGTGCCGCTCAGAGGTAAAACAACCCAACGTTAAAGAACACGCTGGATGGCCTTGACGGGAGGCTACCATCTGTCTCCCAACAGCTGTTCTAGTGGGTTCCCTCCCCAACCTTCTCTGAGCCTTCGGGGTCCATGTGACCTGGCCATTTAGCCCATGGTGGGCAAAAAAGTGCCGCTCAGAGGTAAAACAACTCAACCCAACTTGACAGACAGATGGACTACACGACGTGAATTGTCCATCTGTCCAACAGCTGTCCAATTCCCCCTTCTCTAACCCCTTTGGGTGTTTGTGACCTGGCTATTTAGCCCATTGTGTGCAAAAAAAGAGCGCAGTTCAGAGGTAAAAACAACGCAAATAACCGAACCTCCTTCCTCAAAGGAGAACACTCGACACTTGAACATTTATTACACAGTTAATAAAAACGAAAGAAAACGACGAAATTATCTAAAAATTATCTGAATCGGAGTTTCAGAGATATCTGTAGAAAATGCTGAGTTGGATTACGGCAAAGAATTTGATTCGTCGCGCCCCCCAAGAGAATTAATGATACCTGTTCAAACAGGAGGGAGGCACTGCACGCACCCCGTCTCTTTCGCACTCGCCGCCGCCGCCGGAGAAGTCTTTGCATATTCACTCGCTGCTGCTAGGCAGAGTTGGCTCACGATACGGCCGGGAAGATGACGCGACCGGCATATCATTATTAAGACTGCGGGGCGGGCTCTCGCCCAGCCAGCCGCACAAAGCAAGTCTCCTCGCCCCCCCCCCCCCGACTTTTCTAGCGTGTCCGACAACACACACACGACAGAGTAGAAGGTGATGGAAGCATATGACGTGACGTACCTTGCGGCGGAACAGAGAGATTCCGACTGCGATGATGGAGCACGTCTGAAGGCCGACACTTGTACGGCTGGTTCAGAAAGAAAACCGTCGCCTCCTCATGTTGATGAAATACGAACCTACTGGGAAACAATAGACTGTGCTTTTTCGCATTTTAATAAGTGTGAGCAGCAGAATTATTGAAGCATTCGTTAGACTATAGTCTATCGCAGTGAGCTTTTTTTAGAGTGTTTCAGACGCGTTGTTGAAGAATGTCTTCGATTTTTGGGTTGGGTTGTTTTACCTTTGAGCGGCACTTTTTTGCACACCATGGGCTAAATGGCCAGGTCACATGGACCCCGAAGGCTCAGAGAAGGTTGGGGGAGGAGACCCACTGGAACAGCTGTTGGGAGACAGATGGTAGTCTTCCGTCAAGGCCATCCAGCGTGTTCTTTAACGTTGGGTTGTTTTACCTCTGAGCGGCACTTTTTTGCACACCATGGGCTAAATGGCCAGGTCACATGGACCCCGAAGGCTCAGAGAAGGTTGGGGGAGGGGACCCATTGGAACAGCTGTTGGGAGACAGATGGTAGCCTCCCGTCAAGGCCATCCAGCGTGTTCTTTAACGTTGGGTTGTTTTACCTCTGAGCGGCACTTTTTTGCCCACCATGGACTAAATGGCCAGGTCACATGGACCCCGAAGGCTCAGAGAAGGTTGGGGAAGGGGACCCGATGGAACAGCTGTTGGGAGACAGATGGTAGCCTCCCGTCAAGGCCATCCAGCGTGTTCTTTAACGTTGGGTTGTTTTACCTCTGAGCGGCACTTTTTTGCACACCATGGGCTAAATGGCCAGGTCACATGGACCCCGAAGGCTCAGAGAAGGTTGGGGGAGGGGACCCATTGGAACAGCTGTTGGGAGACAGATGGTAGCCTCCCGTCAAGGCCATCCAGCGTGTTCTTTAACGTTGGGTTGTTTTACCTCTGAGCGGCACTTTTTTGCACAACATCGGCTAAATGGCCAGGTCACATGGACCCCGAAAGCTCAGAGAAGGTTGGGGGAGGAGACCCACTGGAAGAGCTGTTGGGAGACCCTTGAAGGCCATCCAGCGTGTTCTTTAACGTGCACAGGGTATGGCTCTCTCACACACACGGGGCCACGACTTAACGTCCCATCCGACGGACGGCGGCCTTTCCAAGCCCATCGGTGTCCCCTACTGACCGTGGGCAGAGCGGGGAATTTTGCGGAGATAAATCTCAACGCTGAGAATGTCTTCGATGAAGAGGAGGGACATTATTCATTTTATTTTTTGTTTTAAAATTGCTACGATTGGACTTATAGTATTGAATTTGTACAGAATGGGCTAAATGACCAGGTTACAAGGATCCCGAAGGCCTAAAGAAGGTTGAGAGAGATGGCACACCGGACAGATGTTGGTGGTCAGAAAGTAGCCTCCCGACAAGGCCATCCAGCCTGTTCTTTAACGTGCACAGGGAATGGCTGATACGGCGTCATTACTTAACGATTGATACTAAGGACGTCAATTCCACCAACTCGGAAAAATGTAACTGAGGATAAAGATCGTAATCAAATATATTTAAAACCCGATTTTCAAGAATATTCGCTCAGGATTTTTAAATCTTATAATAGTCGGAATATTTCACAACAACAATGCCCCATAAGAACTGATTTTAGAAGTTAATTTAATAATTATTGTTTCAACCATAAAATAAATTTACATTTTATAAGGATCTATAACGATTATTTCAATATTAGATCGGGGCGGGGGTGGCTCAGTCGGTAGCGCGCCAGGCTGTAGTTCCCAGGTTCGAGTCCCAGCTGGGTCAGCGTTGAGATTTATCTCCGCAAAATTCCCCGCCCTGCCCACGGTCAGTAGGGGACATCGATGGGTCTTGGAAAGACCGCCGTCCGTCAGATGGGACGTTAAGCCGTGGCTCCGTGTGCGTGAGAGAGCCATACCCTGTGCACGTTAAAGAACACGCTGGATGGCCTTGACGGGAGGCTATCATCTGTCTCCCAACAGCTGTTCCAGTGAGTCCCCTCCCTCAACCTTCTCTGAGCCTTCGGGGTCCATGTGACTTGGCCATTTAGCCCATGGTGTGCAAAAAAGTGCCGCTCAGAGGTAAAACAACCCAACGTTAAAGAACACGCTGGATCGCCTTGATGGGAGGCTATCATCTGTCTCCCAACAGCTGTTCCAGTAGGTCCCCTCCCCCAACCTTCTCTGAGCCTTCGGGGTCCATGTGACCTGGCCATTTAGCCCATGGTGTGCAAAAAAGTTCCGCTCAGAGGTAAAACAACCGAGCGTTAAAGAACACGCTGGATGGCCTTGATGGGGGGCTACCATCTGTCTCCCAACAGCTGTTCCAGTGGGTCTCCTCCCCCAACCTTCTCTGAGCCTTTAGGGTCCATGTGACCTGGCCATTTAGCCCATGGTGTGCAAAAAAGTGACGCTCAGAGGTAAAACAACCCAACTCAATATTAGACCATTATGAACGTTTTTTATAAAAACCAGATAATTTATTGTTTAATATTCCAGCTTCTATAACTCTTTAAATACTGAACAAATATTGTTGAAAATCGAGATTAAAATAGATTTATGATCTTTATTTTATCTTTCAGTTACATTTTCCCATTAAATGCACATTTTATAAGTTAGAGAGCTTTGAAATCAGATTCTCATTGACATAAAATTTAAATTCTCTACTGGGTTCGAGCCCCGGGTAAGGCATGGCTGTTTGTGTCGTTTTTCTGCTGAGGTCCTGCCATCCTCTCAGACCTTCTACTCTGGCATATAAACTGACAGGCTCCTGTCAGACCTCTGTGGCAAGCAGCTGCTTGATGGGGTATTTATTTATTTTTTGCCGTCCCATGGCCGAGTGGTTAGCGCGGTTGGCTACTGATCTAAGGGACCTGGGTTCGAGCCCTGGGTAAGGCATGGATGTATGTGTCGTTTTTCTGCTGAGATCCTGCCATCTTCTCAGACCTTCTACTATGGCATATTAACTGACAAGCTCTTGTCAGACCTCTGTGTCAAGCAGCTGCTTGATGGGGTATTTATTTAGTTTTAGCCGTCCCATGGCCGAGTGGTTAGCACGCTTGGCTACTGATCTAAGGGACCTGGGTTCGAGCCCCGGGTAAGGCATGGCTGTTTGTGTCGTTTTTCTGCTGAGATCCTGCTATCCTCTCAGACCTTCTACTATGGCATATTAACTGACAGGCTCCTGTCAGACCTCTGTGGCAAGCAGCTTCTTGAGGGGGAATTTATTTATTTTTTATTTAATATTTTGGTAGAAGTGTAGTTAGAACTCCTTCGTCTTCTATTTCATTTCATAATTAAAAAAAGCATTAGTCTAGCTACTTCTCATAGGACGGGGAGAGGGAACGGACAGATTCCCCCTTATCACCCCTCTTTCTGTTTCCCCCCGTAGGAGTATAATGGACAAATAATTTCTGTAATCTCGTCTGCGACGTGGTCTCATTTCAATGAGAGGGCACAACGCCGTTTAAGGAAAAGAATTTCTCTGCTAATAATGTCGGCTAAGATAATTACAGCAACTGTGAACAGTTGAATTTAGCGAAAGAAGAATCAGTTTGCTGCCATCTGCCGAACACCTTTCGAGTAGAAACGGAAAGAATGATTACTAATCTACGTATAATTGTCTTTCGTAAGAATGTGTTGGCGATTTCGCCGATGAGGCCTGGGTTCCTGAGTTGAACTCAACACGAGGCTGTTTTGCAGAAAACGAGATGAGAGCTAATCACAAATGCTTAAATGTTCTTGAAGATGTCGTTAATTTCTTCTCTTGTTGGGGCAGAAAGGAGGTTTAAAGGTCAGGGTTCAAGGACGTCTACAAGTGATCGGAAGAGAGAGAGGGATGTAGTCAAGGGTAAAAAGGAATGTGAAGAGCTAGAAGGAATGTGAAGGTATAATGAATTACGATAAAACTGGAAAGCAGAGGAAATGGGAGATATGCATACAGGAAGGAGGAAAAATAGGAATGAGAACAAGAAAGTCTGGAAAGAATAGAGAAACAAGGGCAGGAAGTTTGGGATTAAAAAGGTAAATAGGATAGGAAGGCAAGAGTAAGAAGGATAGGAAGACAAAACAGGTAGGGTAGGAATATCAGAAGGATAGTGAGGCAAGAGTAAGAAGGATGGGGAAGCAAGATCAAGTAGCATAGGAAGATCAGAAAGATAGAGAGGCAAGAGCAAGAAGGATGGGTAAGCAAGCTCAAGTAGCATAGGAAAATCAGAAAGATAGGGAGGCAAGAGTAAGAAGGATGGGGAAGCAAAAGATCAAATAGCATAGGAAGATCAGAAAGATAGAGAGGCAAGAGCAGAAGGATGAGGAAGCAAGATCAAGTAGCGTAGGAAGATCAGAAAAATAGAGACGCAAGAGCAAGAAGGATGGGGAAGCAAGATCAAGTAGCATAGGAAGATCAGAAAGATAGAGAGGCAAGAGCAAGAAGGATGGGGAAGCAAGATCAAGTAGCATAGGAAGATCAGAAAGATAGAGAGGCAAGAGTAAGAAGGATGGGGAAGCAAAAGATCAAGTAGCATAGGAAGATCAGAAAGATAGGGAGGCAAGAGCAAGAAGGATGGGGAAGCAAGATCAAGTAGCATAGGAAGATCAGAAAGATAGAGAGGCAAGAGCAAGAAGGATGGGTAAGCAAGCTCAAGTAGCATAGGAAAATCAGAAAGATAGGGAGGCAAGAGTAAGAAGGATGGGGAAGCAAAAGATCAAATAGCATAGGAAGATCAGAAAGATAGAGAGGCAAGAGCAGAAGGATGAGGAAGCAAGATCAAGTAGCGTAGGAAGATCAGAAAAATAGAGACGCAAGAGCAAGAAGGATGGGGAAGCAAGATCAAGTAGCATAGGAAGATCAGAAAGATAGAGAGGCAAGAGCAAGAAGGATGGGGAAGCAAGATCAAGTAGCATAGGAAGATCAGAAAGATAGAGAGGCAAGAGTAAGAAGGATGGGGAAGCAAAAGATCAAGTAGCATAGGAAGATCAGAAAGATAGGGAGGCAAGAGCAAGAAGGATGGGGAAGCAAGATCAAGTAGCATAGGAAGATCAGAAAGATAGAGAGGAGAGAAAGAAGGATGGGGAAGCAAGATCAAGCAGCATAGGAAGATCAGAAAGATAGAGAGGCAAGAGCAAGAAGGATGGGGAAGCAAGATCAAGTAGCATAGGAAGATCAGAAAGATAGAGAGTCAATAGTAAGAAGGATGGGGAAGCAAAAGATCAAGTAGCATAGGAAGATCAGAAAGATAGGGAGGCAAGAGCAAGAAGGATGGGGAAGCAAGATCAAGTAGCATAGGAAGATCAGAAAGATAGGGAGGCAAGAATAAGAAGGATGGGGAAGTAAAGAGCTAGAGAGATAGGGTGCAAAGCTAAGAAAGATAGGGAGGCAAGAGCAAATTGGTAGGAAGGAAGAGCAAGTTTTATAGGAAGACAATATCATGTAGGGTAGGAAGCCAAGGGCAAGTGAGATAGGAAGCCAAAAGGCAAGAAAGTTAGAAAGGCAGGAGCAAGAATTTAGGGAGTCTAAGAAGAAGAATAGTGTACACGTGGATCATTTGTTTAAAGCAAATATACACAGACCATTTGAGGAATTTGTAGGTGAAGAGGAATCCAAAACTTTTCCCAGATTGCCAGAAAGGGAACTAATAATTAAGGTGAAAGAAAATCGTGAACAAGCGTCTGAAAAACAACATTTGCAAAGAAGTAGGATAGCGAAAGATAAACAGATAAAATTAGGTTCCTCAGTTTATCTATATACCCCAGTAGTAAAACCAGGACGAAGTAAGAAGTTAGCGAGACTGTCCAGTGGACCATACAGGGTCACAAAACAGCTCTCACCTGTCACGTTTGAGATTTCTTTGATTCGCGACCCGAAAAAAGTGAAGATTGTACACGTGGATCTTTTGTTTAAAAGTAAATATACACAGACCATTTGAGGAATTTGTAGGTGAAGAGGAATCCAAAACTTTTCCCAGATTGCCAGAAAGGGAACTAATAATTAAGAATCGCATCGATCAAATTTGGGAAGAAGTAGACAGAACAGAGGATGAAGGATTTCACATTGCAACGTATGGAGGACGACAGAGAAAACAGCCTGTAATGACGGAGGAACAATCAATCGAATCCTTACCTGTTAAGTAAACATTTGTTTTGAGTTAGTGGAGGAATGTCAGAGATGTGGTGTGTCTTCTTTAGTTAAATAAGTTATTTAACTTTGAAGACACACCACATCTCTGACAATAGGAAGATGAGAAGGATAGGGAGGCAAGCGAAAGAATATGAGAATATCAAAAAGGACATGAAGGCGTAGGATTGGAAGCCAAAGGGTAAGAAATATAAGAAGGCAAAGGCAAGTAGGGTAGACAGTGTAATGGAAAGAAGACTGGGGAGAGCAAATGGATAGGAAGGCAAGAACAAGAATTGCACCTGAGCATGGGCATAACGATAAGGCAAGACAAGCAAGAGAGAGAAAAATCTGAAAGCAAGTGCAAGAAAATATTCGGACAAGTGAGAATTTATGCTCCTGGTTATATACTAACAATTCATCCCAACACTGAAATGACAGGTTGGGTTGGGTTGTTTTACCTCTGAGCAGCACTATTTTGGACACCATGGGCTAAATGGCTAGGTCACATGGACCCCGAAGGCTCAGAGAAGGTTAGGGGAGGGGACCCACTGGAACAGCTGTTGAGAGACAGATGGTAGCCTCCCGTCAAGGCCATCCAGCGTGTTCTTTAACGTTGGGTTATTTTACCTCTGAGTGGCACTTTTTTGCACACCATGGGCTAAATGGCCAGGTCACATGGACCCCGAAGGCTCAGAGAAGCTTGGGGGAGGGAACCCACTGGAACAGCTGTTGGGAGACAGATGGTAGCCTCCCGTCAAGGCCATCCAGCGTGTTCTTTAACGTGCACAGGGTATGGCTCTCCCGCACACGGGGCCACGGCTTAACGTCCCATCCGACGGACGGCGGCCTTTCCAAGCCCATCGGTGTCCCCTACTGACCGTGGGCAGGGCGGGGAATTTTGCAGAGATAAATCTCAACGCTGACTCAGCTGGGATTGAAACCTGGGAGCTACAGATTACGAGCCTGGCGCGCTACCGACTGAGCCACCCCCGCCCCTCTGATGACAGGAATTTATCAGTTACAACCAGACGGCACTAAAAACAACCTATAAGAAACGTGACACCTCAGCAGAAAATCAACATAAGCATTAAGAATTTATCTGCGGATTTCAATATTCGATCTCATTGCACAGTAGACAAGCAACTCAATCATTTCGCCATAATAATAATCCGGCCACTTGAGCTGAAATGCGAGATCAAAGGAACAACCTAAAAGTTACAGAAAACGACACAATTCGTCATTGAACGATTTGGAACATTCCGGTTAATGCATAATTTTGAATCATCCTCAATCAGCCATGAAACCAGACTGTGTAATTTAGTTCTCCAAACACGTATGTCCTGAGCTACATCTGCTTCATTTGCCCACTCTAGACCGTACTAAAGAGGTCCTGTTTGACATTGTCTGCCCACCGCATCCTAGGTCTCCCCCTCCTTCTGAGGCCTCTAGGCACACTGTTGTTGATAACCCTATTAACCAATCTATAATTATTCATACGGGCAGCATGGCCAAACCAACGGAGTCTCTCTCTGCACAATATGCTGCTTAAAGGAGGTTGCAGACTTCTTTGCCTAACCTCATCATTACTTACAAAGTTGAACCACCTAATGCCCAAGATACTGCGTAAGCATCTGGAATCAAAAGCATCTAGTTTCCTGTTATCTTGTTTACAAAGTGTTCAAGTTGCACTTTAGTTTCACTTTAGTTTTTAGGTGTATACGCCTATTTCTCCACACTCTCCATAGATTCTTAAAAGTCCCGGCAGCAATCCCTATTTGTCTGTTAATCTCATGCCGCACATCACCATTAGCTGCTACATAGCTCCCAAGATAATTAAACTGTGACACCTGCTCAAGACTGCAACCATTCAGATTAACTGAATCACAGCCTGCCTGACCAATTTTCATCACTTTAGTTTTCTCTCTGTTTATAACCAAACCTACTCTACTACCAGTCTCATCAACAGCTCGAATGAAAGAGTTCATCTCATCATAAGTCAGTACCGGATCATTTGCTAAAAGGACCAAATAATCAGCATAATCTAAATTAAAAATTTTCATATCTCCAGATCATTTAATGCCAAGATCTTGCAGTGAATTTCTTCCGTCGAAAATTCTTTGCAGTCGTGAAATTTCTTTGCAGTGAATTTCTTCCGTCGGATGTGACGTTAAGCCGTGGCCCCGTGTGCGGGAGAGCCATACCCTGTGCACGTTAAAGAACACGCTGGATGGCCTTGACGGGAGGCTACATTCTGTCTCCCAACAGCTGTTCCAGTGGGTCCCCTCCCCCAACCTTCTCTGAGCCTTCGGGGTCCATGTGACCCGGCCATTTTGCCCATGGTGTGCAAAAAAGTGCCACTCAGAGGTAAAACAACCCAACCCAACCCTCTTGCTCTCACGAGACACAGGTCGCTCGCTACCCACGTAGAAAGAGAGGCACACGACAGCTGCTCGTGAGTGCTATCTACCGTCGTCGTAGGTGTTTACGCATCAAGCTAGACAGACGACCGAGTGGCCTTGGCCAGGAAGCACTATTAGAGACGCAGTCGAGAAACAAGCCTGATTAGACCCGACTAAAAATTAGATCACTTTTTTCACAAACAGCGGTGCAGCTTGCTTTTAAAGAGAGACTGCTGTAAAAAGCATATCACAGCACGTGCTTTTAACCGGGCTAGTTGGATTGGCTTGTTTTATCTCGGAACGTCACTTTTTTTTTCACACAATGGGTGGGGCGGGGGTGGCTCAGTCGGTAGCGCGCAAGGCTCGTAATCTGTAGTTCCCAGGTTCGAGTCCCAGCTGGGTCAGCGTTGAGATTTATCTCCGCAAAATTCCCCGCCCTGCCCACGGTCAGTAGGGAACACCGATGGGCTTGGAAAAGCCGCCGTTCATCGGATGGAACGTTAAGCCGTGGCCCCATGTGTGGAATAGCCATACCTTGTGTACGTTAAAGAACACGCTGGATGGCCTTGACGGGAGGCTACCATCTGTCTCCCAACAGCTGTTCCAGTGGGTCCCCTCCCCCAACCTTCTCTGAGCCTTCGGGGTCCTTGTGACCTGGCCATTTAGCCCATGGTGTGCAATAAAGTGCCGCTCATAGGTAAAACAACCCAACCCAACCCACACAATGGGCTAAATTGGCAAGTAAAAAGGACCCGAATCTCTCAGAAAAGGTTGTGGATTAGGATTCACTGGACAGATATTACGAGACAGATGGAAGTCTCCTTTTTTCGAGGCCATCCAGCGTGTCCTTTTAAATCCAGAGTACCATTCTCTTCCATATTGTGGCTCAGTCGGTAGTGCATCACGTTCATAATCTTCAGTTCCCAGGTTCAAGTCTCGTCTGGGCCAGAGTTGAGATTCAACCCCTGAAAACTTCTGGCCCTACCTTAGGTCAGTAGGAGACACCGATGGGACTCCACCGTCCGTCGCATGGAACCTAACGCCGTGGTTCCGTGTGGCCTTGATGTGATGCTACCATCAGGTTCCTAACAGCTGTCCAGTGGGGTCCCCCTCAAACCATCTCGGGGTCCTTGTGATCTGGCTATTTAGCCACTGTGTGCAAGAAAGTGCCGCTCAGAGGTAAAAAACCCAACGTTAAAGAACACGCTGGATGGCCTTGACGGGAGGCTGCCATCTGTCTCCCAACAGCTGTTCCAATGGGTCCCCTCCCCAACCTTCTCTGAGCCTTCGGGGTCCATGTGACCTGGCCATTTAGCCCATGGCGTGCAAAAAAGTGCCGCTCAGAGGTAAAACAACCCAACGTTAAAGAACACGCGGGATGGCCTTGACGGGAGGCTACCATCTGTCTCCCAAAAGCTGTTCCAGTGGGTCCCCTCCCCCAACCTTCTCTGAGCCTTCGGGGTTCTTGTGATCTGGCCATTTAGCCATTGTGTGCAAGAAACTGCCGCTCAGAGGTAAAAAAACCCAACGTTAAAGAACACGCTGGATGGCCTTGACGGGAGGCTGCCATCTGTCTCCCAACAGCTGTTCCAATGGGTCCCCTCCCCCAACCTTCTCTGAGCCTTCGGGGTCCATGTGACCTGGCCATTTAGCCCATGGTGTGCAAAAAAGTGCGGCTCAGAGGTAAAACAACCCAACGTTAAAGAACACGCGGGATGGCCTTGACGGGAGGCTACCATCTGTCTCCCAAAAGCTGTTCCAGTGGGTCCCCTTCCCCAACCTTCTCTGAGCCTTCGGGGTCCATGTGACCTGACCATTTAGCCCATGGTGTGAAAAAAAATGGCCGCTCAGAGGTAAAAGAACCCAACGTTAAAGAACACGTGGGATGGCCTTGACGGGAGGCTACCATCTCTCTCCCAACAGATGTTCCAGTGGGTCCCTTCCCCTAACCTTCTCTGAGTCTTCGGGGTCCATGTGACCTGGCCATTTAGCCCATGGTGTGCAAGAAAGTGCCGTTCAGAGGCAAAAGAATCCAATTCTTGACATTTTGTGCACACAATTGCTTTGGTTATTTAATTGTTAATAAAAAATATAGCACTTCTAGATACGGACATTCTTTTATTATGACAATATTGGTTTCAATTTTATATTGTATGTTTTATGAATTTAAAGAAAAAGAGAGAGAAATAGGTAAAGAAGATTTAAACATTTCAAATCAGCAACGTCTTTTAAGAAATTTATAAAAAAAAATGAAAATAATACCGGAGGAATTTATTTACACGCACTTTTAAAATCTGTAGTTATTTATGAACTGTTTGAAATAATACTTTTCATTTCGGTATCAATTAACTACAAGGGAAAATTATTTTGTCTACCCTTGGTAAAACAATATGTTTAAACCAGGGCGTAGCTGTGGGGAGATGGGAGGGGAGGCTCCCCCCCCAAAGTTAATCGGAGTTGGCGAAATTCGAAGCGACTTTGTAAAATAGAGGTGAATTCTGAAAATTTGGATTTTTTTTTGTAAAATTAAGAGGAGTTAGCAAAATCTAAACAACTTGGCAAAATCTAAACAACTTGGCAAAATCTAAACAACTTGGCAAAATCTAAACAACTTGGCAAAATCTAAACAACTTGGCAAAATCTAGGGCATTTCGCAACTTAACAAAATCTAGGGTAGTTCGCAACTTGGCAAAATCTAGGGTAGTTCGCAACTTGGCAAAATTTAGGGCATTTCGCAACTTGGCAAAATCTAGGGCATTTCGCAACTTGGCAAAATCTAGGGTAGTTCGCAACTTGGCAAAATCTAGGGCATTTCGCAACTTGGCAAAATCTAGGGTAGTTCGCAACTTGGCAAAATCTAGGGTAGTTCGCAACTTGGCAAAATCTAGGGCATTTCGCAACTTGGGCAAAATCTAGGGCATTTCGCAACTTGGCAAAATCTAGGGCATTTCGCAACTTGACAAAATCTAGGGTAGTTCGCAACTTGGCAAAATCTAGGGCATTTCGCAACTTGGCAAAATCTAGGGCATTTCGC
Organism: Ryuthela nishihirai; assembly: GCA_038380435.1. Lineage (NCBI taxonomy): Eukaryota > Metazoa > Arthropoda > Arachnida > Araneae > Heptathelidae > Ryuthela > Ryuthela nishihirai. The sequence continues at coordinate 869,818 of JAWZYU010000002.1, read as the reverse complement.
AACTTGGCAAAATCTAGGGCATTTCGCAACTTGGCAAAATCTAGGGTAGTTCGCAACTTGGCAAAATCTAGGACATTTCGCAACTTGGGCAAAATCTAGGGCATTTCGCAACTTGGCAAAATCTAGGGTAGTTCGCAACTTGGCAAAATCTAGGGCATTTCGCAACTTGGCAAAATCTAGGGCATTTCGCAACTTGGCAAAATCTAGGGCATTTCGCAACTTGGCAAAATCTAGGGTAGTTCGCAACTTGGCAAAATCTAGGGTAGTTCGCAACTTGGCAAAATCTAGGGTAGTTCGCAACTTGGCAAAATCTAGGGTAGTTCGCAACTTGGCAAAATCTAGGGCATTTGGCAACTTGGCAAAATCTAGCGTAGTTCGCAACTTGGCAAAATCTAGGACATTTCGCAACTTGGCAAAATCTAGGGCATTTCGCAACTTGGCAAAATCTAGGGCATTTCGCAACTTGGCAAAATCTAGAGTAGTTCGCAACTTGGCAAAATCTAGGGTAGTTCGCAACTTGGCAAAATCTAGGGCATTTCGCAACTTGGGCAAAATCTAGGGCATTTCGCAACTTGGCAAAATCTAGGGCATTTCGCAACTTGGCAAAATCTAGGGTAGTTCGCAACTTGGCAAAATCTAGGGCATTTCGCAACTTGGCAAAATCTAGGGTAGTTCGCAACTTGGCAAAATCTAGGGTAGTTCGCAACTTGGCAAAATCTAGGGCATTTCGCAACTTGGGCAAAATCTAGGGCATTTCGCAACTTGGCAAAATCTAGGGTAGTTCGCAACTTGGCAAAATCTAGGGCATTTCGCAACTTGGCAAAATCTAGGGCATTTCGCAACTTGGCAAAATCTAGGGCATTTCGCAACTTGGCAAAATCTAGGGCATTTCGCAACTTGGCAAAATCTAGGGTAGTTCGCAACTTGGCAAAATCTAGGACATTTCGCAACTTGGCAAAATCTAGGGCATTTCGCAACTTGGCAAAATCTAGGGCAGTTCGCAACTTGGCAAAATCTAGGGCATTTCGCAACTTGGCAAAATCTAGGGCATTTCGCAACTTGGCAAAATCTAGGGCATTTCGCAACTTGGCAAAATCTAGGGTAGTTCGCAACTTGGCAAAATCTAGGGTAGTTCGCAACTTGGCAAAATCTAGGGTAGTTCGCAACTTGGCAAAATCTAGGGTAGTTCGCAACTTGGCAAAATCTAGGGCATTTCGCAACTTGGCAAAATCTAGCGTAGTTCGCAACTTGGCAAAATCTAGGACATTTCGCAACTTGGCAAAATCTAGGGCATTTCGCAACTTGGCAAAATCTAGGGCATTTCGCAACTTGGCAAAATCTAGGGCATTTCGCAACTTGGCAAAATCTAGGGTAGTTCGCAACTTGGCAAAATCTAGGGCATTTCGCAACTTGGCAAAATCTAGGGTAGTTCGCAACTTGGCAAAATCTAGGGTAGTTCGCAACTTGGCAAAATCTAGGGTAGTTCGCAACTTGGCAAAATCTAGGACATTTCGCAACTTGGCAAAATCTAGGACATTTCGCAACTTGGCAAAATCTAGGACATTTCGCAACTTGGCAAAATCTAGGGCATTTCGCAACTTGGCAAAATCTAGGGTAGTTCGCAACTTGGCAAAATCTAGGGCATTTCGCAACTTGGCAAAATCTAGGGTAGTTCGCAACTTGGCAAAATCTAGGACATTTCGCAACTTGGCAAAATCTAGGGCATTTCGCAACTTGGGCAAAATCTAGGGCATTTCGCAACTTGGCAAAATCTAGGGCATTTCGCAACTTGGCAAAATCTAGGGCATTTCGCAACTTGGCAAAATCTAGGGCATTTCGCAACTTGGCAAAATCTAGGGCATTTCGCAACTTGGCAAAATCTAGGGTAGTTCGCAACTTGGCAAAATCTAGGACATTTCGCAACTTGGCAAAATCTAGGGCATTTCGCAACTTGGCAAAATCTAGGGTAGTTCGCAACTTGGCAAAATCTAGGGCATTTCGCAACTTGGCAAAATCTAGGGTAGTTCGCAACTTGGCAAAATCTAGGGCATTTCGCAACTTGGCAAAATCTAGGGTAGTTCGCAACTTGGCAAAATCTAGGGTAGTTCGCAACTTGGCAAAATCTAGGGTAGTTCGCAACTTGGCAAAATCTAGGGTAGTTCGCAACTTGGCAAAATCTAGGGCATTTCGCAACTTGGCAAAATCTAGGGTAGTTCGCAACTTGGCAAAATCTAGGACATTTCGCAACTTGGCAAAATCTAGGGCATTTCGCAACTTGGCAAAATCTAGGGTAGTTCGCAACTTGGCAAAATCTAGGGCATTTCGCAACTTGGGAAAATCTAGGGTAGTTCGCAACTTGGCAAAATCTAGGGCATTTCGCAACTTGGCAAAATCTAGGGTAGTTCGCAACTTGGCAAAATCTAGGGTAGTTCGCAACTTGGCAAAATCTAGGGTAGTTCGCAACTTGGCAAAATCTAGGACATTTCGCAACTTGGCAAAATCTAGGACATTTCGCAACTTGGCAAAATCTAGGACATTTCGCAACTTGGCAAAATCTAGGGCATTTCGCAACTTGGCAAAATCTAGGGTAGTTCGCAACTTGGCAAAATCTAGGGCATTTCGCAACTTGGCAAAATCTAGGGTAGTTCGCAACTTGGCAAAATCTAGGACATTTCGCAACTTGGCAAAATCTAGGGCATTTCGCAACTTGGCAAAATCTAGGGCATTTCGCAACTTGGGCAAAATCTAGGGCATTTCGCAACTTGGCAAAATCTAGGGCATTTCGCAACTTGGCAAAATCTAGGGCATTTCGCAACTTGGCAAAATCTAGGGCATTTCGCAACTTGGCAAAATCTAGGGCATTTCGCAACTTGGCAAAATCTAGGGTAGTTCGCAACTTGGCAAAATCTAGGACATTTCGCAACTTGGCAAAATCTAGGGCATTTCGCAACTTGGCAAAATCTAGGGTAGTTCGCAACTTGGCAAAATCTAGGGCATTTCGCAACTTGGCAAAATCTAGGGTAGTTCGCAACTTGGCAAAATCTAGGGCATTTCGCAACTTGGCAAAATCTAGGGTAGTTCGCAACTTGGCAAAATCTAGGGTAGTTCGCAACTTGGCAAAATCTAGGGTAGTTCGCAACTTGGCAAAATCTAGGGTAGTTCGCAACTTGGCAAAATCTAGGGCATTTCGCAACTTGGCAAAATCTAGGGTAGTTCGCAACTTGGCAAAATCTAGGACATTTCGCAACTTGGCAAAATCTAGGGCATTTCGCAACTTGGCAAAATCTAGGGTAGTTCGCAACTTGGCAAAATCTAGGGCATTTCGCAACTTGGGAAAATCTAGGGTAGTTCGCAACTTGGCAAAATCTAGGGCATTTCGCAACTTGGCAAAATCTAGGGTAGTTCGCAACTTGGCAAAATCTAGGGCATTTCGCAACTTGGCAAAATCTAGGGTAGTTCGCAACTTGGCAAAATCTAGGGTAGTTCGCAACTTGGCAAAATCTAGGACATTTCGCAACTTGGCAAAATCTAGGGCATTTCGCAACTTGGCAAAATCAAGGACATTTCGCAACTTGGCAAAATCTAGGGCATTTCGCAACTTGGCAAAATCTAGGGTAGTTCGCAACTTGGCAAAATCTAGGGCATTTCGCAACTTGGCAAAATCTAGGGTAGTTCGCAACTTGGCAAAATCTAGGGTAGTTCGCAACTTGGCAAAATCTAGGGTAGTTCGCAACTTGGCAAAATCTAGGACATTTCGCAACTTGGCAAAATCTAGGGCACTTCGCAACTTGGCAAAATCTAGGGCACTTCGCAACTTGGCAAAATCTAGGGCATTTCGCAACTTGGCAAAATCTAGGGCATTTCGCAACTTGGGCAAAATCTAGGGCATTTCGCAACTTGGCAAAATCTAGGGCATTTCGCAACTTGGCAAAATCTAGGGTAGTTCGCAACTTGGCAAAATCTAGGGCATTTCGCAACTTGGCAAAATCTAGGGCATTTCGCAACTTGGCAAAATCTAGGGCATTTCGCAACTTGGCAAAATCTAGGGTAGTTCGCAACTTGGCAAAATCTAGGACATTTCGCAACTTGGCAAAATCTAGGGCATTTCGCAACTTGGCAAAATCTAGGGTAGTTCGCAACTTGGCAAAATCTAGGGCATTTCGCAACTTGGCAAAATCTAGGGTAGTTCGCAACTTGGCAAAATCTAGGGCATTTCGCAACTTGACAAAATCTAGGGTAGTTCGCAACTTGGCAAAATCTAGGGCATTTCGCAACTTGGCAAAATCTAGGGTAGTTCGCAACTTGGCAAAATCTAGGGTAGTTCGCAACTTGGCAAAATCTAGGACATTTCGCAACTTGGCAAAATCTAGGGCATTTCGCAACTTGGCAAAATCTAGGACATTTCGCAACTTGGCAAAATCTAGGGCATTTCGCAACTTGGCAAAATCTAGGGTAGTTCGCAACTTGGCAAAATCTAGGGCATTTCGCAACTTGGCAAAATCTAGGGCATTTCGCAACTTGGCAAAATCTAGGGCATTTCGCAACTTGGCAAAATCTAGGGTAGTTCGCAACTTGGCAAAATCTAGGACATTTCGCAACTTGGCAAAATCTAGGGCATTTCGCAACTTGGCAAAATCTAGGGTAGTTCGCAACTTGGCAAAATCTAGGGCATTTCGCAACTTGGGAAAATCTAGGGTAGTTCGCAACTTGGCAAAATCTAGGGCATTTCGCAACTTGGCAAAATCTAGGGTAGTTCGCAACTTGGCAAAATCTAGGGCATTTCGCAACTTGGCAAAATCTAGGGTAGTTCGCAACTTGGCAAAATCTAGGGTAGTTCGCAACTTGGCAAAATCTAGGACATTTCGCAACTTGGCAAAATCTAGGGCATTTCGCAACTTGGCAAAATCTAGGACATTTCGCAACTTGGCAAAATCTAGGGCATTTCGCAACTTGGCAAAATCTAGGGTAGTTCGCAACTTGGCAAAATCTAGGGCATTTCGCAACTTGGCAAAATCTAGGGTAGTTCGCAACTTGGCAAAATCTAGGGTAGTTCGCAACTTGGCAAAATCTAGGACATTTCGCAACTTGGCAAAATCTAGGGCACTTCGCAACTTGGCAAAATCTAGGGCATTTCGCAACTTGGCAAAATCTAGGGCATTTCGCAACTTGGCAAAATCTAGGGTAGTTCGCAACTTGGCAAAATCTAGGACATTTCGCAACTTGGCAAAATCTAGGGCATTTCGCAACTTGGCAAAATCTAGGGCATTTCGCAACTTGGCAAAATCTAGGGTAGTTCGCAACTTGGCAAAATCTAGGGTAGTTCGCAACTTGGCAAAATCTAGGGCATTTCGCAACTTGGCAAAATCTAGGGCATTTCGCAACTTGGCAAAATCTAGGGCATTTCGCAACTTGGCAAAATCTAGGGTAGTTCGCAACTTGGCAAAATCTAGGGCATTTCGCAACTTGGGAAAATCTAGGGTAGTTCGCAACTTGGCAAAATCTAGGGCATTTCGCAACTTGGCAAAATCTAGGGTAGTTCGCAACTTGGCAAAATCTAGGGCATTTCGCAACTTGGCAAAATCTAGGGTAGTTCGCAACTTGGCAAAATCTAGGGCATTTCGCAACTTGGCAAAATCTAGGGTAGTTCGCAACTTGGCAAAATCTAGGGTAGTTCGCAACTTGGCAAAATCTAGGACATTTCGCAACTTGGCAAAATCTAGGGCATTTCGCAACTTGGCAAAATCTAGGACATTTTGCAACTTGGCAAAATCTAGGGCATTTCGCAACTTGGCAAAATCTAGGGTAGTTCGCAACTTGGCAAAATCTAGGGCATTTCGCAACTTGGCAAAATCTAGGGTAGTTCGCAACTTGGCAAAATCTAGGGTAGTTCGCAACTTGGCAAAATCTAGGACATTTCGCAACTTGGCAAAATCTAGGGCACTTCGCAACTTGGCAAAATCTAGGGCATTTCGCAACTTGGCAAAATCTAGGGCATTTCGCAACTTGGCAAAATCTAGGGTAGTTCGCAACTTGGCAAAATCTAGGACATTTCGCAACTTGGCAAAATCTAGGGCATTTCGCAACTTGGCAAAATCTAGGGTAGTTCGCAACTTGGCAAAATCTAGGGTAGTTCGCAACTTGGCAAAATCTAGGACATTTCGCAACTTGGCAAAATCTAGGGCACTTCGCAACTTGGCAAAATCTAGGGCATTTCGCAACTTGGCAAAATCTAGGGCATTTCGCAACTTGGCAAAATCTAGGGTAGTTCGCAACTTGGCAAAATACAGGTGAGTTGTGAAAATTAGGATTGATTTTGTGAAATTAAGGAGAGTTGTGAAAATTGGGAATGATTTTGTGAAATTAAGGAGAGTTGTGAAAATTGGGAATGATTTTGTGAAATTAAGGAGAGTTGTGAAAATTGGGAATGATTTTGTGAAATTAAGGAGAGTTGTGAAAATTGGGAATGATTTTGTGAAATTAAGGAGAGTTGTGAAAATTGGGAATGATTTTGTGAAATTAAGGAGAGTTGTGAAAATTGGGAATGATTTTGTGAAATTAAGGAGAGTTGGCAAAATCTTGGAGATTGGCAAAATTCAGGGGAGATGTAAAAATTGGGATTTCTTCTGTAAAATTATGGCGAGTTGGCAAAATCGAGGAAATTGGCAAAATCTAGAACGTGCCAGTTGCCAAAATTCGAATCTACTCGGTAAAATATAGGTGATTTGTGAAAATTGGGATTGTTTGTGTGCAATTAAGGAGAGTTGGCAAAATTCCAAGTGACCTGGCATGTTTAGGAGAGATGTAAAAATTGGGATTTTTTTTCTGTAGAATTATGGCGAGTTGGCAAAATGGAGGCAACTTGCAAAATCTACGGGAATTGGCCAAATCGAAAATAATAAAATAATAAATAAAATAAATAAATACCCCCTCAAGCAGCTGCTTGCCACAGAGGTCTGACAGGAGCCTGTCAGTTTATATGCCAAAGTAGAAGGTCTGAGAGGATGGCAGGACCTCAGCAGAAAAACGACACACACAGCCATGCCTTACCCGGGGCTCGAACCCAGGTCCCTTAGGTCGGTAGCCAAGCGCGCTAACCACTCGGCCATGGGACGGCTAATAAAATAACTTGGCCAAAAAAAAAAAACTTGGCCAAACTAGGGCAATTGGTATAATTCGAAGCCCCTTGATAAAACTTGGGAAGTTATCGAAATCGAGACAACTTGGCAAAATCTAGGGTGGTTTGCACCAAAGAATATATAAAGAAAAAAAGTTCAGCTTTCACAAAGCGTAAGTGGCGACCTCATGTGGTGTTTCGATTCGTATCGTGCATTTGTTTAAGATGGGAAGCAAACAATAAGGGGCAAAGGAATAATTATGCATAAAAAAATTTATATTTTAAAAAAGGAAAAAAAAGTAACTGCACTTTGTATTTGAAAAAAAATAATATCATGATTTTAATATAGGTTTATTTTCTCCATTGGAATTATTTTTCGTTGAACCAACAATTATAAATTGAACGGACAGAGAAGATTTGAAATTAGCCTGAATTTAATTTATAGAATAAATTATTACAATTAGACGCTTTCTTGGTTGCATAGAAACAGGAAACAGAATTGATATTAATATACTCTGCAAGGATATCAATGGTAAATTATTACATAGGAAAAGCGAAGAGAATGGAAGTTGACAGTAACACGTAATTACAAAAGCGTTCGTCCCCTGTAATGTTCGTTTCACCTCTACGCCAAATGCACGATACTCGATTTTACATTAATCTCTATGGAAGTTTAACTTCTACTCCCTCTACATTCTTTGGTTTGCACAATCGAGGTAACTTGTCAAAATATAGGGTAGTTAGCAAAATTTGAAGGCACTTGGTAAAAAGTAGGTGAGCTGTGAAAATTAGGATTGGTGTTGTGAAAATAAGGACAGCTGGAAAAATCGAGAAAACTTGGTGTAATGTAAGGGAGTTGCTGAATTCGAATTGATTTGGTAAAATTCAGGTGAAAATAAAATTTGGGAATTGTTCTACATAAGTCATGGGCGATGTTGCAACATCGAGGCACTTGGCAATATTAATAAGTTGGATAGCTGCCAACCGGAGCTATTCCAGGCTGCCCCCCCGGAGCATTTCCGAGTTGGCAAATTTTCATTACCTCCCCCCCCACACCCGGAGCATTTCCGGGTTGAAAAATTTTCATTATCTCCCCCCCCCCCCGGGGTATTTCCGAGTTGAAAAATTTTCATTATCTCCCCCACCCCCCGGGGTATTTCCGAGTTGAAAAATTTTATCTCCCCCACCCCCCGAGTATTTCTGAGTTAAAAAATTTTCATTATCTACCCCGTCGGATCATTTCCGAGATGAAAAATTTTCATTTTCTGCCCCGTCGGATCATTTCCGAGTTGGAAAATTTTCATTATCTACCCCCCCCCCCACCCCCCGGAGTTTTTCCGAGTTGAAAAATTTTCATTATCTACCCCCCCATCTCCCCAACCATAGTCCTTCGCTACACCCCTGGTTCAAACTTTCATAACTCTTTAAATATCGAACGAATATTGTTGAAAAAAAAAATAGATATTTAAATACAATTGATTGAGTTTTTTAATTTACCTTTTGTCATATATTCTCATAAAATGCTTATTTTGAAAATTATAGGGTTGCTTTAAATAATATGATTTAATCATTTAGTGAATAATTAATAAATTTATTAATCATGTTCATAAATTGCATAAATAACTAATAGATTCATTATATTCATAATTTGAATAATTTTTTAATAAATAAAAATAAAAAAAAATACTCCCTCAAGCAACTGCTTGCCAGAGAGGTATCAGTTTATATGCCACAGTAGAAGGTCTGAGAGGATGGCAGGACCTCAGGAACATGTACAGCAACTGTACACGCTCCAGTTACCGTTCACAGCAAACTGGAGCGTGTGCAGTTACTGCACACGCTCCAGTTTGCTGTGAACGGTAACTGCACACGCTCAATATTTCCGTGAGTGGGCCCACACGATCCAATGTGCTGTAGTAGAAGGTCTGAGAGGATGGCAGGACCTCAGCAGGAAAACGACACATACATCCATGCCTTACCCGGGGGCTCGAACCCAGGTCCCTCAGATCAGTAGCCAAGCGCGCTAACCACTCGGCCACGGGACGGCTAAATATTCATTAAATTTATTAATTAAATTATTAAATTAAATAAATAATAAATGAATGAATAAATAAATAAATAATAATAATTTAATAAATTGTTGCTTGGGCCGGGATTATGTGTATGACGTCATTTACGTCACTCGTCTGGATTTTTTTTATTCCATTTGAACATCGGAAAATCAGACTTAATGATTTCATCTCTGATAACTCTTTAATTCCGCGACATTTTTTAACATAAAATGGAAACCTTACTTCTATTATCGCGCAAGAAAGGGAACTGTAGATTCATGAACGCATCTGATAAATCAAAAACGTAAGAAGTTTTTTTTTACATTACTGCGCATCTCATACACAAAAGCCTTGAAGCATTCTGGAGCAGTCCTTCAACCTCGACGCTACTGAACCCACAGCATTGAAAAAAAAAAAAGAAAAACAAGTTGCAAGCGGGGATGGTGAGCAGAGGCCCATTAAAAGTGATCTTTACGTCAAATCTACAAAAATGCTGCTTGTTTATGGTTTTGTTTCATTTTGTGGTTTTTTTTACCTCTGAGCGGCACTTTTTTGCACCCCATAGGTTAAATGGCCAGGTCACATGGACCCCGAAGGCTCAGAGAAGGTTGGGGGAGGGGACCCACTGGAATAGCTGTTGGGAGACAGATGGTAGCCTCCCGTCAAGGCCATCCAGCGTGTTCTTTAACGTTGGGTTGTTTTACCTCTGAGAGGCACTTTTTTGCACACCATGGGCTAAATGGCCAGGTCACATTGACCCCGAAGGCTCAGAGAAGGTTGGGGTAGGGGACCCACTGGAACAGCTGTTGGGAGACAGATGGTAGCCTCCCGTCAAGGCCATCCAGCGTGTTCTTTAAAGTTGGGTTGTTTTACCTCTGAGCGGCACTTTTTTGCACACCATGGGCTAAATGGCCAGGTCACATGGACCCCGAAGGTTCAGAGAAGGTTGAGGGAGGGAACCCACTGGAACAGCTGTTGGGAGACAGATGGTAGCCTCCCGTCAAGGCCATCCAGCGTGTTCTTTAAAGTTGGATTGTTTTACCTCTGAGCGGCACTTTTTTGCACACCATGGGCTAAATGGCCAGGTCTCATGACCCCGAAGGCTCAGAGAAGGTTTGGGGAGGAGACCCACTGGAACAGCTGTTGGGAGACAGATGGTAGCCCCCCGTCAAGGCCACCCAGCGTGTTCTTTAGCGTGCACAGGGTATGGCTCTCCCCCACACGGGGCACGGCTTAACGTCCCATCCGATGGGCGGCGGCCTTTCCAAGCCCATCGGTGTCCCCTACTGACCGAGGGCAGGGCGGGGAATTTTGCGGAGATAAATCTCAACGCTGACCCAGCTGGGACTCGAACCTGGGAACTACAGATTACGAGCCTGGCGCGCTACCGACTGAGCCACCCCCGCCCCCAGGTTTTGTTTCATAGGTTTCTTATTATGTCTGTTGTAAGTGGGAAATTAAAACCTTCTGTTGTCTGAAGGAATGCGAGTGCTTCTAATAATTAACAACAAATAATTTGTAATGTGAAAAATAATTAAAAACAACATAGGCTAACAGTTAGCAACCAATACGTAATAATTAAAGACACTACCGGTGATTAACAATTAACAACACATGTGGCTAATAATTAAATAGGACAAGTGACTAATTAACAACGCCGCGTGTGATTGATTAAAAATTTAAAACACACGTGATTAATAATTCACAACACAGTCTGACTAATAATAAACAACACTACATGTGACATATAATCAACAATACTACACATGACTAATAATCAACAATACTACACGTGACTAATACTTAACACCACCACACGTGACTCATAATTAGCAACCCTACATGTAACAAATATTAACAATACACATGACTAATAAGTATAAACACCAGGTGTGATTAATAATTAACATCGCGTGGAACTAATAATTAAATAGGACGTGTGATTAATAATTAAAGAGCAACACGTGATTAAAAATTTAAAATACAGTTTGTGACTAATAGTTAACACCACCACACGACTAATAATTAACCACGCCACACGTGATTAATAATTAACACGGCGTGGAACTAATAATTAAATGGGACTTGTGACTAATGGCTAAAAACACCACACGTGATTAATAATTAAAACACCACGTGCGATTAATAATTAACATTGCGTGGAACTAATAATTAAATGGGGCTTATGACTAAAAATACCCCATGTGATTAATAATAAACATCGCGTGAAACTAATAATTAAATGGGACTTGTGACTAATGACTAAAAACACCACACGTGATTAATAATTAAAACACCACGTGCGATTAATAATTAACATTGCGTGGAACTAATAATTAAATGGGACTTGTGACTAAAAATACCCCATGTGATTAATAATAAACATCGCGTGAAACTAATAATTAAATGGGACTTGTGACTAATGACTAAAAACACCAGGTGCGATTAATAATTAAAACACTAGGTGCGATTAATAATTAACATTGCGTGGAACTAATAATTAAATGGGACTTGTGACTAAAAATAGCCCATGTGATTAATAATAAACATCGCGTGAAACTAATAATTAAATGGGACTTGTGACTAATGACTAAAAACACCAGGTGCGATTAATAATTAAAACACCAGATGCGATTAATAATTAACATTGCGTGGAACTAATAATTAAATGGGACTTGTGACTAAAAATACCCCATGTGATTAATAATAAACATCGCGTGAAACTAATAATTAAATGGGACTTGTGACTAATGACTAAAAACACCACACGTGATTAATAATTAAAACACCACGTGCGATTAATAATTAACATTGCGTGGAACTAATAATTAAATGGGACTTGTGACTAAAAATACCCCATGTGATTAATAATAAACATCGCGTGAAACTAATATTTAAATGGGACTTGTGACTAATGACTAAAAACACCACACGTGATTAATAATTAAAACACCACGTGCGATTAATAATTAACATTGCGTGGAACTAATAATTAAATGGGACTTGTGACTAAAAATACCCCATGTGGTTAATAATAAACATCGCGTGAAACTAATAATTAAATGGGACTTGTGACTAATGACTAAAAACACCAGGTGCGATTAATAATTAAAACACCAGATGCGATTAATAATTAACATTGCGTGGAACTAATAATTAAATGGGACTTGTGACTAAAAATAGCCCATGTGATTAATAATAAACATCGCGTGAAACTAATAATTAAATGGGACTTGTGACTAATGACTAAAAACACCACACGTGATTAATAATTAAAACACCACGTGCGATTAATAATTAACATTGCGTGGAACTAATAATTAAATGGGACTTGTGACTAAAAATACCCCATGTGATTAATAATAAACATCGCGTGAAACTAATAATTAAATGGGACTTGTGACTAATGACTAAAAACACCAGGTGCGATTAATAATTAAAACACTAGGTGCGATTAATAATTAACATTGCGTGGAACTAATAATTAAATGGGACTTGTGACTAAAAATAGCCCATGTGATTAATAATAAACATCGCGTGAAACTAATAATTAAATGGGACTTGTGACTAATGACTAAAAACACCAGGTGCGATTAATAATTAAAACACTAGGTGCGATTAATAATTAACATTGCGTGGAACTAATAATTAAATGGGACTTGTGACTAAAAATAGCCCATGTGATTAATAATAAACATCGCGTGAAACTAATAATTAAATGGCACTTGTGACTAATGAAAAATTTATAATGTGAAAAATATTTAAAATCAACTAGGCTAACAATTAACAAGTAATGCGTAATAATTAAAGACACTACCGGTGATTAACAATTAACAACACATGTGGCTAATAATTAAATAGGACAAGTGACTAATTCACAACGCCACGTGTGATTGATTAATAATTAAAAACACACGTGATTAATAATTCACAACACAGTCTGACTAATAATAAACAACACTACATGTGACGTATAATCAACAATATCAACGTGACATATGATTAATAATTAAAAACACAGTGTGTGAGTAATAATTAACATCACCAGTAACTAATACAGGTTTGTTTGATCAATGGTCTAACTACTCCACTACTGCGAAGTATATGATGTCATAAATATTAATGTTAAGCAGACTTTTTTTTTAATAAATTTTTTTTCCCCCATGCATTTCCACTGAACAAGTGTGACTAACTAAGTCATCATCGGACAGCTTCATAATCATTTGTTATTTCAGAGTTGGGTTGTTTTACCTCTGAGCGGCACTTTTTTGCACACCATGGGCTAAATGGCCAGGTCACATGGACCCCGAAGGCTCAGAGAAGGTTGGGGGAGGGAACCCACTGGAACAGCTGTTGGAAGGCAGAGGGTAGCCTCCCATCAAAGCCATCCAGCGTGTTCTTTAACGTGCACAGGGTATGGCTCTCCCGCACACGGGCCACGGCTTAACGTCCCATCCAACGGACGGCGGCCTTTCCAAGCCCATCGGTGTCCCCTACTGACCGTGGGCAGGGTGGGGAATTTTGCGGAGATAAATCTCAACGCTGACCCCGCTGGGTCTCGAACCTGGGAACTACAGATTACGAGCCTGGCGCGCTACCGACTGAGCCACCCCCGCCCCTGTTATTTCAGAAGTTCTATCGAGACCTCAATAGAAACCAAATGCATAACACGAATGGATAACGCAGCAGATATTACAGGAAGAATTATCAGATTGCGCAGTTCTCAATAATAATCACAAAAGAGGACAAAAACTCATTCTTGAATGAAAAGAGTGCTTCCCCACACTCTCTATTGAAAGTTTCTGGGTACGATTAATTGATATCGAATATTTTTAACCTTTTCAATTCTTAGATTGTAGAATGCATCTGACCCGGGTTGGGTTGGGTTGTTTTACCTCTGAGCGGCACTTTTTTGCACAACATGGGCTAAATTACCAGGTCACAAGGACCCTGGGGGCTCAGAGAAGGTTGGAGGAGGGGACTCACTGGAACAGCTGTTAGGGAACAGATGGTAGCCTCCCGTCAAGACCATCCAGTGTGTTCTTTAACGTTAACGCTCAGAGAAGGTTGGGGGAGGGGACCCCTGGAACAGCTGTTGGGAGACAAATGGTAGCCCCCCGTCAAGGCCATCCAGAGTGTTCTTTAACGTGCTCAGGGTATGTACCTCTGAGCGGCACTTTTTTGCACACCATGGGCTAAATAACCAGGTCACAAGGACCCTGGGGGTTCAGAGAAGGTTGGAGGAGGGGACTCACTGGAACGGCTGTTAGAGGACAGATGGTAGCCTCCCGTCAAGACCATCCAGCGTGTTCTTTAACGTGCACAGGGTATGGCTCTCCCGCACACGGAGACACGGCTTAACGTCCCATCCGACGGACGGCGGCCTTTCCAAGCCTATCGGTGTCCCCTACTGACTGTAGGCAGGGCGGGGAAATTCGCGGAGATAAATCTCAACGTCTGACCCAACTGGGACTCGAACCTGGGAACTACAGATTGCGATTTTGGCGCGCAACCGAATTAGCCCCCCCACACATCTGACCCGGTGTCACATTTCATCTTCGCTAACCCACATGCTGTTCTCGTTTAGGAAGGGCATACAGAAAGGCTTGGAAAGGAGGCCGTCTATTGGATGGGACGCAAAACCGTGGCCACGTGTGCATGAGAGCCATACTGTGTACCTTAAAGAACACGCTGGATGGCCTTGGTGGGAGACTACCATCCTGTCTCCTAACAGATGTTCAGTGGGTACCCTCCCCCCAACCTTCTCTGAACCCACGGGTCCTAGCGACCTGGCCATTTAGCCCATTGTGTACAAAAAAGTGCTGCTCTCAGATAAAATAACCCAACCAGTTGGGGTGGGGGTGGCTCAGTCGGTAGCGCGCCAGATTCGTAATCTGTAGTTCCCAGGTTCGAGTCCCGGCTGGATCAGCGTTGAGATTTATCTCCACAAAATTCCCCGCCCTGCCCACGATCAGTAGGGGACACCGATGGGCTTGAAAAGGCCGCCGTCCGTCGGATGGGACGTTAAGTCGTGGCCCGTGTGTGGAAGAGCGATACCCTGTGCACGTTAAAGAACACGCTGGATGGCCTTGACGGGAGGCTACCATCTGTCTCCCAACAGCTCTTCCAGTGGGTCCCCTCCCTCAACCTTCTCTGAGCTTTCGGGGTCCATGTGACCTGGCCATTTAGCCCATGGTGTGCAAAAAAGTGCCGCTCAGAGGTAAAAGAACCCAACCGAAGTTCCACATTAATATTGTAATTAATTGTTACGACTCCGTATCAATCCACTTGGACTCATTTTAATAAAGAACACCTTCTACGCAAACGTTCGCGAAACATAAACATTCCTCTTACACCAATGTAATGTAGTCTTCGACTCCAGCATCACATGTAATGAGATCCTCTTGTTTTTGACATTACATTAAAAAAATGCCACAAGTGCACCTACGATAATCTATTGACCCTATTCTGTGTTTAATTTAAATTCTCGGGAGTACAGTTACATTCATTCTTCTTGCTTTTCGTCGCTTTTGTTCCGCAATAAAAAAAAAATATTTCGAAGCAGAATCTAAAACTCTTCTTGATCTTCACTTCTCCTCTCAGCATCCTTCCTCCGGGTGTTCCGAGCGATGCTAAAACGAAATAAATTAGTCACCTGACCCTTTCGGAGAGTGGAGCATCGTCGTTGATGTGTCCCTGTCGCTGCTCTGAGAAGAATCGTCGATGGAAACGTGAGCTCTCGTCTCGAAAATTAGAAGCAGAAAAAAAAATAACGAAAATGACCCATTTCGATTGATTTCGAAATCTTTTACGGATATTGACGAAGTCTTACATCACGTGACGAAAGGAAAGGAAGTGTTCGATGAGTGAATGCTCGTTTCCTGTTTTTGTGTTGCGAAATGGTTGAAGATCTCTTAGATTACTTTTTTAGGCGATAGTGTGAGAAATTTTTAATGCAAGGAGGAATTTTTTGAATTCACAAAATGAAACATTTTTTTTTAATTAACAAAATGAAACATTTTTTTTTAATTAACACATCTGGTGCTAATTTTCTTTGAACTTCGCTTGATTGTTTTACCTCTGAATGGCATTTTTTTTTCACATTATGAGCTCAATTGGCCAGGTCACAAGAACCCCACGGATTCAAAGAAGGGGATTCTTTGGACAGCTGTTAGGAGACAGATGAAGTCTCCCCATCCAGCGTATTCTTTAATGTTCATACGGTGTGGGTTGGGTTGTTTTACCTCTGAGCGGTACTGTTTTGCACACCATGGGTAAATGGCCAGGTCACATGGACCCCGAAGGCTCAGAGAAGGTTGGGGGAGGGGACCCACTGGAACAGCTGTTGGGAGACAGATGGTAGCCTCCCGTCAAGGCCATCCAGCGTGTTCTTTAACGTGCACAGGGTATGGCTCTCCCGCACACGGGGCCACGGCTTAACGTCCCATCCGAAGGACGGTGGTCTTTCCAAACCCATCGGTGTCCCCTACTGACCGTGGGCAGGGAATTTTGCGGAGATAAATCTCAACGCTGACCCAGCTGGGACTCGAACCTGGGAACTACAGATTACGAATCTGGCGCGCTACCGACTGAGCCACCCCCGCCCCCAGTGTTTTACCTCTGAGCGACTCTTCCACATGGGCGAGCGTTAAGATTTATTTCTACAAAATTCTCCGCTCTCTTCTTGGTGTTAGGGGACACGGATGGATTGGAAAGGCCGCCGTCCGTCGGTTGTGACGTAAAGCCTTGGTACAGTCGCTCAAAAAAGTATCCGAACACTATGGTTGATTACAGAATTCAGCAAAAATATCTGGCAACGATTTTTTCTTTTTTTTTGAGAAATTAGTGATCTGGCAACTTCGTGTCACGTGAAAGCCTTCGGGGGGATCCTTGTGACCTGATCATTTATCCCATGGTGTGCAAGAAAGTGCCGCTCAGAGATAAAACAACCCAAACCAACTCTATTTCTTACTCTGGTAAGGCAGTGTATTATCTCACTGAGAGAGACAGTATTTTTTTCCCCAAAATGTTTTTTTTCCTTCTATATTATACACTTTGTACACACTGCGGAGGAAATGTTTCCTGGTCGATAATTTCCCCCTTTTCCTTAAGTGCTGCAACATCGGTTCAATATTCCATTTGAAATATGATGCTTCATTTTCAGAAATGAATTTCGGTATGCATCTGTTATTTCTTTTTCATCTACAGAAAGATTTTCTTGAACTTGCGTCATTCGTACCATTTTGGCAACATTTTCCACTTTTGTTCGAATCATTATTAATTTTTTGTTATTTTTACTTGTTCATTTTCTTCACTATTCAGTTATTTTCGGTGTTTTGTTTTTTTTCCATCTCAATGTTCGTCTTTCCCTTCCCATTTCCCGAATTCCGTTTCCATTTCGATATTACTCGAAATCATTTCCCACAATTTATGCAAATGAGAGGATTTCTTCAGTCGACTTATTGCTTTTATTAAGTTGAGAGGCGATAGCATAAAAATGTACTGCCTTGTATACAGACAAATAGAAATGCTCTACTTTGAATTGAACAGGTGAAATCTTAATCCTGATGAGGCTGAGGTGGTTCAGTCAATAGCGCACCAGGCTCATAATCTGCAGTTCCCAGGTTCGAGATTTTTCTCCGAAAAATTTTCCGCACTGCCCACGGTCAGTAGGGGACACCGATGGGCTTGGAAAGACCGCCGTCCGTCGGATGGGACGTTAAGCCGTGGCCCCGTGTGCGGGAGAGCCATACCCTGTGCACGTTAAAGAACACGCTGGATGGCCTTGACGGGAGGCTACCAGCTGTCTCCCAACAGCTGTTCCAGTGGGTCCCCCTCCCCAACCTTCTCTGAGTCTTCGGGGTCCATGTGACCTGGCCATTTAGCCCATGGTGTGCAAAAAAGTGCCGCTCAGAGGTAAAACAACCCAGCGTTAAAGAACACGCTGGATGGCCTTGACGGGAGGCTGCCATCTGTCTCCCAACAACTGTTCCAGTGGGTCCCCTCCCCAACCTTCTCTGAGTCTTCGGGGTCCATGTGACCTGGCCATTTAGCCCATGGTGTGCAAAAATTGCCGCTCAGAGGTAAAACAACCCAACGTTGAAGAACACGCTGGATGGCCTTGACGGGAGGCTACCATCTGTCTCCCAACAGCTGTTCCAGTGGGTCCCCTCCCCCAACCTTCTCTGAACCTTCGGGGTCCTTGTGACCTTGCCATTTAGCCCACGGTATGCAAAAAAGTGTCGCTCAGAGGTAAAACAACCGAATCTGGTCTAGTGGAGAAAACGCCTACCGCACGTTAAATAGAATTAGAGAAATACATAAATATGAAATTTAATATTTAATATCAACTTGCAAGTAATGAAAAGTAAACAAAACTTAATTATAAACTAAAATACTATGCGTTCAATTTAGTATATTTAACAAAAATTACATCATATTTGGCATTAGCCAGAATAATCCCGTGGCCGAGTGGTTAGTGTACATGGCTAGTGATTATAGGTATCTGGGTTCGAGTGCCTAGTAAGACATGTATGTTTGTGTTGTTTTTCTTCTGAGGCGCCATTCTCACTGACCTACTGCGGCGTATAAACTGACAGGCTCCTGTCAGATCTCTTTGCCAAATTGTAGATTAAACCGATTGTGAAATATTCTATTCAATAAAATGTTCGAAAAAAAAAATCGATATTTGACTGTTTTTAGGGCGGGAGACCTATGATGCGGTGGGCAGACAATGTCAAACAGGACCTTGTTAGAATTGGTGTGCAGTGGCCGGATGCAGCAGATGTAGCTCTGGACAGACTTGCTTGGAGAACTAAATTGCACGGTCTGGTTGGACCTCCGTAGCCCATGGCTGCTTGAGGATGATGATGATGATGATGATGAAAAGGGTTCTGAACAGTGTGCCTAAATGCCTCAGAAAGAGGGGGAGACCTAGGATATGGTGGGCAGACAATGTCAAACAGGACCTTGTTAGAATTGGTGTGCAGTGGCTAGATGCAGCAGATGTAGCTCAGGACAGACTTGCTTGGAGAACTAAACTGCACGGTCTGGTTGGATCTCCGTAGCCCATGGCTGCTTGAGGATGGAGATGATGAAAAGGGTTATGAACAGTGTGCGTATAGGCCTCAGAAAGAAGGGGAGATCTAGAATGCGGTGGGCTGACAATGTCAAACAGGACCTTATTAGAATTGGTGTGCAGTGGCCGGATGCAGCAGATGTAGCTCTGGACAGACTTGCTTGGAGAACTAAATTGCACGGTCTGGTTGGACCTCCATAGCCCATGGCTGCTTGAGAATGGAGATGAGAGCCCCCAACGTTAAACTTTTTTTTCCTTCGTGAGTTAGAAAACGAGAATTAAAACTGTCTAATCTATGGTCATATGCTGTCTCTAGATCAGGATAAATTTCAGTAAAAATTGACAAATATTCTCTTAGACAATAGATTTAAACAGTCGCACCAAATGCTGATAAAACAGTCAATGGTGCATTGTCTGCAGTGTGTTCAAACTGATTAGCTGATATTATTTAATCGCTCTTCGCAATCTCTTGACACTTGAAACTTAATCTTTCAATGGCATCTTCTTCCATAAGCGCAATCGTGAATGATAGACTCTCGACCTTTCGCAAAGCTTTCACTTGATCAGACAACAATGAACACACACACTGTGCATAAAAACGCACACACTGTGCATGAAATCGTTTGATCTACATTTTGATGTACGATGGCTAATCAAGTACAATGTACAATGGCTCAGTCGGTAGTATGTCGGGTTCGTAACCTGCAGTTCCCAAGTTTAAGTCCCAGCTGGGTCAACGTTGAGATTTAGTTCCGCAAAACTCTCCGGCCTGCCTATAGTCAGTAGGGGACACCGATTGGCTTCGGAAGTCCGCCGTCCGTCGGATGGGACATTAAGCCGTTTCCCCGTGTGCGGGAGAGCTGCACACGTTACCTGTGCACCTGTGCACGTTAAAGAACACGTCGGATGGCCTTGACGGGAGGCTACCATCTGTCTTCCAACAGCTGTTCCAGTTGGTCCCCTCCCACAACCTTCTATGAGCCTTCGGGGTCCTTGTGACCTTGCCATTTAGCCCATGGTGTGCAAAAAAGTGCCACTCAGAGGTTAAACAACCCAACGTTAAAGAACACGCTGGATGGCCTTGACGGGAGGCTACCATCTGTCTCCCAACAGCTGTTCCAGTGGGTCCCCTCCCACAACCTTCTATGAGCCTTCGGGGTCCTTGTGACCTGGCCATTTAGCCCATGGTGTGCAAAAAAGTGCCGCTCAGAGGTTAAACAACCCAACGTTAAAGAACACACTGGATGGCCTTACCGGGAGGCTACCATCTGTCTTCCAACAGCTGTTCCATTTGGTCCCCTCCCACAACCTTCTATGAGCCTTCGGGGTCCTTGTGACCTGGCCATTCAGCCCATAGTGTGCAAAAAAAAGTGCTGCTCAAAGGTAAAAACAACCAAACACAAAACTCTCTCTCCCCCTTGTTCTAGGCGGGAGATAGATGCTGAAGAGGTTTTGAACCTCGCTCCTGGTTCTCTCCCCCCCCCCCCCCCCAAAAAAAAAAAAACATACATGCTTTTAGTAAATGAAAATCTCCTTTGATACATCTGGTGCACTCAAGAGGAAATGCGGGGACTGTATTCGCTCTGTAGGGACTCTCAAGGGACTAGATGTTCCGAGAGTGTTTTTGGGTTTCATTTTCAAGATCGCTTGATTTACAGGTGATTGATAGGTTATTGACAAATGATATGGGAGAACTGTGGAAACGTCACATGCACAGTCTCATAATCTCTCCTGTTGCCACTCAAAGGCTGCAATTTAACCCCATTACTTCTCTTCACCTAATCTTCTCTGTGCTCTCGAGGTCCTTTTGACCCATCCATTTAGTCCATTTTGTGAAAAAACGTATCCCTCAAAGGATGGGGGCGGGGGTGGCTCAGTCGGTAGCGCGCCAGGCTCGTAATCTATAGTTCCCAGGTTCGAGTCCCAGCTGGGTCAGCGTTGAGATTTATCTCCGCAAAATTCCCCGCCCTGCGCACGGTCAGTAGGGGACACCGATGGGTTTGGAAAGGCCGCCGTCCGTCGGATGGGACGTTAAGCCGTGGCCCCGTGTGCGGGAGAGCCATACCCTGTGCACGTTAAAGAACACGCTGGATGGCCTTGACGGGAGGCTACCATCTGTCTCCCAACAGCTGTTCCACTGGGTCCCCTCCCCCAACCTTCTCTCAACCTCCCCCAACCTTCTCTTCGGGGTCCATGTGACCTGGCCATTTAGCCCATGGTGTGCAAAAAAGTGCCGCTCAAAGGTAAAACAATCCAATCCAGCGCCACCCTCTTCTCCTACCCTATTTTACTTTCGGCTAAATCCAATCCTTTGGTATCTCCACTTTCATTTTTATGGCTCAGTCCAGTTCCTTGGTCTCTCTTTTATCTATTCTGGCTTAATCCAGTCCCTTGCCCCCCCCCCCCCCCCCCACCACCGCTTCATTTATCGGCTGGATACAGTCTCTTTTTATCGGTTTCATTTTTTATGGTTCAGTTTAGCCCCTTGGCCTTCCCACCTAATTTTTTTTTGTGGCTCGATCAAGTACCTTGATCATCAAGTTTCATTTTTTTTCTCCTGACTCAATCCAGTTATTTGTCCCTCCTCTATTTTATTTTTTTCCGTCTCGATCCAGTCATTTGAACCCCCATCACTCTCTCTCCTACCATTTTCTTAAAATTTTTTCAGTCTCTATCCAGTGAGTCGATACAGTCCCTTGACCCCCCTTTTATTTTAGTGGCTCCATCCAATCCCTTGACCCTTTTTATTTTAGTAGCTCGATCCAGTCCCTTTACCTCCGTTTTATTTTAGTGGCTCGATCTAGTCCCTTGACCTCCCTTTTATTTTAGTGGCTCGATCCAGTCCCTTTACCTCCCTTTTATTTTAATGGCTCGATCCAGTCCCTTGACCTCCCTTTTATTTTAGTGACTCGATCCAGTTCCTTTACCTCCGTTTTATTTTAGTGGCTCGATCTAGTCCCTTGACCTCCCTTTTATTTTAGTGGCTCGATCCGGCCCCTTGACCTCCACTTTTATTTTAGTGGCTCGATCCGGTCCATTGACCTCCCCTTTTATTTTAGTAGCTCGATCCAGTCCCTTTATCTCCCTTTTATTTTAGTGGCTTGATCCGGTCCCTTAACCCCTTTTATTTTAGTTGCTCGATCCAGTCCCTTTACCTCCCTTTTATTTCAGTGGCTCGATCTAGTCCCTTGACCTCCCTTTTATTTTAATGGCTCGATCCGGCCCCTTGACCTCCCCTTTTATTTTAGTGGCTCAATCCGGTCCCTTGACATCCCCTTTTATTTTAGTAGCTCGATCCAGTCCCTTTACCTCCCTTTTATTTTAGTGGCTCGATCCAGTCCCTTTACCTCCCTTTTATTTTAGTGGCTTCATCCGGCCCCTTGACCTCCCCTTTTATTTTAGTGGCTCGATCTGGTCCCTTGAAATCCCCTTTTATTTTAGTGGCTCAATCCAGTCCCTTGACCTCCCCTTTTATTTTAGTAGCTCGATCCAGTCCCTTTACCTCCCTTTTATTTTAGTGACTCGATCCAGTCTCTTGACCTCCCCTTTTATTTTAGTGGCTTGATCCAGTCCCTTGACCTCCCTTTTATTTTAGTGGCTCGATCCGGTCCCTTGACCTCCCTTTTATTTTAGTGACTCGATCCAGTCCCTTGACCCTTTTATTTTAGTGGCTCGATCCAATCCCTTGACCTCCCTTTTATTTTAGTGGCTCGATCCAGTCCCTTGACCTCCCTTTTATTTTAGTGGCTCGATCTGGTCCCTTGACCTCACTTTTATTTTAGTGGCTCGATACAGTCCCTTGACCTCCCTTTTATTTTAGTGGCCCGATACAGTCCCTTGACCTCCCTTTTATTTTAGTGACTCGATCCAGTCCCTTGACTATTTTATTTTAGTGGCTCGATCCAATCCCTTGACCTCCCTTTTATTTTAGTGGCTCGATCCAGTCCCTTGACCTCCCTTTTATTTTAATGGCTCGATCCAGTCCCTTGACCTCCCTTTTATTTTAGTGGCTCGATCCAGTCCCTTGACCTCCCTTTTATTTTAGTGACTCGATCCAGTCCCTTGACCCTTTTATTTTAGTGGCTCGATCCAATCCCTTGACCTCCCTTTTATCTTAGTGGCTCGATCCAGTCCCTTGACCTCCCCTTTTATTTTGGTGGCTCGATCCAGTCCCTTGACCTCCCTTTTAGTTTAGTGGCTCGGTTTAGTCCCTTGACCTCCCTTTTATTTTAGTGGCTCGATCCAGTCCCTTGACCTCCCTTTTAGTTTAGTGGCTCGGTTCAGTCAATTGACCTCTCTTTTATTTTAGTGGCTCGATCCAGTCCCTTGACTTCCCCTTTTATTTTAGTGGCTTGATCCAGTCCCTTGACCTCCCTTTTATTTTAGTGACTCGATCCAGTCCCTTGACCCTTTTATTTTAGTGGCTCGATCTGGTCCCTTGACCTCACTTTTATTTTAGTGGCTCGATCCAGTCCCTTGACCTCCCTTTTATTTTAGTGGCCCGATCCAGTCCCTTGACCTCCCTTTTATTTTAGTGACTCGATCCAGTCCCTTGACCCTTTTATTTTAGTGGCTCGATCCAATCCCTTGACCTCCCTTTTATCTTAGTGGCTCGATCCAGTCCCTTGACCTCCCTTTTATTTTAGTGGCTCGATCCAGTCCCTTGACCTCCCCTTTTATTTTGGTGGCTCGATCCAGTCCCTTGACCTCCCTTTTAGTTTAGTGGCTCGGTTCAGTCCCTTGACCTCCCTTTT
Source organism: Ryuthela nishihirai (assembly GCA_038380435.1). Taxonomy (NCBI): domain Eukaryota; kingdom Metazoa; phylum Arthropoda; class Arachnida; order Araneae; family Heptathelidae; genus Ryuthela; species Ryuthela nishihirai. The sequence continues at coordinate 845,821 of JAWZYU010000002.1, read as the reverse complement.
ATTTTAGTGGCTCGATCCAGTCCCTTGACCTCCCTTTTATCTTAGTGGCTCGGTCCAGTCCCTTGACCTCCCTTTTATTTTAGTGGCTCGTTCCAGTCCCTTGACCTCCCCTTTTATTTTAGTGGCTTGATCCAGTCCCTTGACCTCCCTTTTATTTTAGTGGCTAAATCCGGTCCCTTGACCTCACTTTTATTTTAGTAGCTCGATCCGGTCCCTTGACCTCCCCTTTTATTCTAGTGGCTCGATCCAGTCCCTTGACCTCCCCTTTTATTTTAGTGGCTCGATCCGGCCCCTTGACCTCCCCTTTTATTTTAGTGGCTCGATCCGCCCTTTTGACCTCCCTTTTATTTTAGTGGCTTGATCCAGTCCCTTGACTTCCCTTTTATTTTAGTGGCTCGATCCGGTTCCTTGACCTCCCTTTTATTTTAATGGCTCGATCCAGTCCCTTGACCTCCCTTTTATTTTAGTGACTCGATCCAGTCCCTTGACCCTTTTATTTTAGTGGCTCGATCCAGTCCCTTGACCTCCTCTTTTATTTTAGTGGCTCGATCCAGTCCCTTGACCTCCCTTTTATTTTAGTGGCTCGATCCGGTCCCTTGACCTCCCCTTTTATTTTAGTGGCTCGATCCGGTCCCTTGACCTCCCCTTTTATTTTAGTGACTCGATCCGGTCCCTTGACCTCCCCTTTTATTTTAGTGGCTCGATCCGGTATCTTGACCTCTTCTTTTATTTAAGTGGCTCGATCCAGTCCCTTTACCTCCCTTTTATTTTAGTGGCTCGATCTAGTCCCTTGACCATCCCTTTTATTTTAGATGCTCGATCCGTCCCCTTGACCTCCCCTTTTATTTTAGTGGCTCGATCCGGTCCCTTGACATCCCCTTTTATTTTAGTGGCTCGATCTGGTCCCTTGACCTCCCCTTTTATTTTAGTAGCTCGATCCAGTCCCTTTACCTCCCTTTTATTTTAGTGGCTCGATCTAGTCCCTTGACCTTCCTTTTATTTTATGGCTCGATCCGGTTCCTTGACCATCCCTTTTATTTTAGAGGCTCGATCCGTCCCCTTGACCTCCCCTTTTATTTTAGTGGCTCGATCCGGTCCCTTGACATCCCCTTTTATTTTAGTGGCTCGATCCGGTCCCTTGACCTCCCCTTTTATTTTAGTAGCTCGATCCAGTCCCTTTACCTCCCTTTTATTTTAGTGGCTCGATCTAGTCCCTTGACCTTCCTTTTATTTTATGGCTCGATCCGGTTCCTTGACCATCCCTTTTATTTTAGAGGCTCGATCCGTCCCCTTGACCTCCCCTTTTATTTTAGTGGCTCGATCCGGTCCCTTGACATCCCCTTTTATTTTAGTGGCTCGATCCGGTCCCTTGACCTCCCCTTTTATTTTAGTAGCTCGATCCAGTCCCTTTAGCACCCTTTTATTTTAGTGGCTCGATCCGGTCCCTTGATCTCCCTTTTATTTTAGTGGCTCGATCAGGTCCCTTGACCTCCCTTTTATTTTAGTGGCTCGATCCAGTCCCTTTTCCTCCCTTTTATTTTAGTGGCTCGATCCAGTCCCTTGACCCTTTTATTTTAGTGGCTCGATCCAGTCCCTTGACCCTTTTATTTTAGTGGCTCGATCCAATCCCTTTTTCTCCCTTTTATTTTAGTGGCTCGATCCAGTCCCTTGACTTCCCCTTTTATTTTAGTGGCTCGGTTCAGTCCCTTGACCTCCCTTTTATTTTAGTGGCTCGATCCAGTCCCTTGACCTCCCTTTTATCTTAGTGGCTCGGTCCAGTCCCTTGACCTCCCTTTTATTTTAGTGGCTCGATCCGGTCCCTTGACCTCCCCTTTTATTTTAGTGGCTCGGTTCAGCCCCTTGGTCTCCCCAACTTTATTTTTTCTGACTCTCTACAGCCCCTTAGCCTCCTACTATTTTTTTTTTGTGGCTCGATCTAATTCCTTGTCTCCTCCTTTTACATTTTCTGACATAATTCATTCCCTTAGACTCCCTTTCATGAGGCGGGGGTGGCTCAGTCGGTAGCGCACCAGGCTCGTAATGTGTAGTTCCCAGGTTCGAGTTCCAGCTGGGTCAGCGTTGAGATTTATCTCCGCAAAATTTCCCGCCCTGCCCACGGTCAGTAGGGGACACCGATGGGCTTGGAAAGGCCGCCGTCCGTCGGATGGGACGTTAAGCCGTTGCCCCGTGTGCGGGAGAGCCATACCCTGTGCACGTTAAAGAACACGCTGGATGGTCTTGACGGGAGGCTACCATCTGTCCTCTAACAGCCGTTCCAGTGAGTCCCCTCCTCCAACCTTCTCTGAGCCCCCAGGGTCCTTGTGACCTGGCCATTTAGCCCATGGTGTGCAAAAAAGTGCCGCTCAGAGTTAAAACAACCCAACAACTCCCTTTCATTTAGCTGACCCTTTCATTTTCTTCCAGATCCGACCCTCTACCTTACCGTGATTAGTAGAAGAGAATTAAGCCTCATCCTTCTGATATTTTTGCAAGCCTGTCCACTTCACTAAGTCATCCATCCTCCCATTTGCTGTGAGAAGTGCGGAAGTGAAGAAACTTCCCTGAAAGAAAGAAATCTGATGGAATTTTTTCTCCCATTTCTTACCTTATCTATCAAGCTCTCCGTAAAGTTATTTTTTTGTTATTCTTCGCGGATCGCTCTCGAAAATTAAAGATTTAGGAACAAAAATCAAAATTTCGACGTCGACTGAAAACACACACACACAAAAAGCACTTGGCAATTTAAAAAACTAAAAAGCGAATAAAAAAAAACTCTTAATGTCGAGCATTCGGTGTTAAAAGTGTCGATAGTAAAACCCTTCAGGACACAGAAAATTAAACTTAAAAAGTACAAAAAAAAGGGGGGAAAAAGTCAAGGAGGAAATAAATTCAGAAAATTCCAAAAATTATTCAGCACGTGCAAATTAAAAGGCACAGACAGAATATCTGTCTTTTTTTTTTCTCCTCTAAGCAGAGGATTCTTAACAGAAGAAGAACTTTTCAGATTAGAGTATCAGTCAGAATCATTGCTTTGCATTTTTAATTAATGTCTGTGAAGGTTTTTGTCCGAATCCGCGGATTTTTTTCTCCCTCGTTAACTTGATTTGTCTAACATTGATTTTCGAAATGCTAGAAGCATTTTTTTTTATTTCAAAGAGACGACTTCTTTTTTTTCGTGTTGAAATCAAAAATGGAGTCTCTAAATGAAATTCGAAATTTTACTCAAACCATCAGAAATTTCGACGAATATTAAAAAAATATATATATACAGGGTGTCTCAAAAATATAGGTACAAACTTTTAGGGGAGGTAGGGTTGGGTTGTTTTAACTCTGAGTGGCAGTTTTTTGCACACCATGGGCTAAATGGCCAGGTCACATGGACCCCGAAGGCTCAGAGAAGGTTGGGGGAGGGGACCCACTGGAACAGCTGTTGGGAGACAGATGGTAGCATCCCGTCAAGGCCATCCAGCGTGTTCTTTAACGTTGGGTTGTTTTACCTCTGAGCAGCACTTTTCTGCACACCATGGGCTAAATGGCCAGGTCACATGGACCCCGAAGGCTCAGAGAAGGTTGGGGGAGGGGACCCACTGGAACAGCTGTTGGGAGACAGATGGTAGCCTCCCGTCAAGGCCATCCAGCGTGTTCTTTAACGTTCGGTTGTTTTACCTCTGAGCGGCACTTTTTTGCACACCATGGGCTAAATGGCCAGGTCACATGGACCCCGAAGGCTCAGAGAAGGTTGGGTGAGGGGACCCACTGGAACAGCTGTTGGGAGACAGATGATAGCCCCTGTGAAGGCCATCCAGCTTGTTCTTTAACGTGCACAGGGTATGGCTCTCCCGCACACGGAGCCACGGCTTAACGTCCCATCCGACAGACGGCGGCCTTTCCAAGCCCATCGGTGTCCCCTACTGACCGTGGGCAGGGCTGGGAATTTTGCGGAAATAAATCTCAACGCTGACCCAGCTGGGACTCGAACCTGGGAACTGCAGATTACGAGCCTGGTGCGCTACCGACTAAGTCACCCCCGCCCCAACTTTTGGGGGAGGTAGATAACGATCTAAAGGAATGAGAATTGCATAGGAACCTATAACCGAGTCAATAGTCAACCTTAACCGACCGTAAGTCAATAGGCGGCGCTGTTCATCAGTGCGCTAGAGGGGAATTTCCTCATTCGAGCGGTAGTCGACTGACGAAGAGCATGCAAAGGTATTCGAACAGGGAGCTGGCAGACATGCACTTAGTGTATGGAATAGCTGAGGGCAACGGATGAGCCGCTCAACGAATGTATCAAGAACGCTTCCCATACAGACATGTACCGGGCCACCGTTTGTTTGCGCGTGCGCATCAAAATTTGTGCGATTATGAGTCATTAAGAGCTGTAACATTAACGGAACCCGAAATGTATCATCTAGTACGCCATTTGTAATAATTATGTCCAATAAATGTTTTCCCATTAAGCACTGTCTTGTGCCCTTTCAGATCTTGTACCTCTGCTACCACTTTCCCATGACGTTTCCGGTTATGGGTTCCTATGCAATTCTCATTCCTTTAGATGTTATCTACCTCCCCTAAAAGTTCGTACCTATATTTTTGAGACACCCTGTATATTGTTGAACGAGTTGCTGTTCGTTTAATCGCACACGGTGTTATATTTCATCATACTTTACATAATGTTTGTTATAGACATGTTTCTTCGGGGGCAGGGGCGCGGGTGGCTCAGTCGGTAGCGCGCCAGGCTCGTTTTGCAGTTCCTAGGTTCGAGTCCCACCTGGGCCAGCTTTGAGATATATCTCCGCCAAATTCCTCGCTCAGCCCACGGTCCGTAGGGGACACCGATGAACTTGGAAAGGCCACCGTCCGTCGGATGGGACGTTAATCCGTGGACCCGTGTGCGGGAGAGAGCCATACCCTGTGCACGTTAAAGAACACGCTGGATGGCCTTGACGGGAGGCTACCATCCGTCTCCCAACAGCTGTTCCAGAGGGTTCCCTCCCCCAAACTTCTCTGAGCCTTCAGGGTTCATGTGACCTGACCGTTTAGCCCATGGTGTGCAAAAAAGTGTCTCAGAGGTAAAACAACCCAACGTTAAAGACCACGCTTGATGGCCTTGACAGGAGGCTACCATCTGTCTCCCAGCAGATGTTCCAGTGGGTCCCCTCCCCCAACTTTCTCTGAGCCTTCGGGGCCCTTGTGACCTGGCCATTTAGCCCATGGTGTGCAAAAAAGTGCCGCTCTGAGGTAAAACAACCCAACGTTAAAGAACACGCTGGATGGCCTTGACGGGTGGCTACCATCTGCCTCCCAACAGCTGTTCCAGTAGGTCCCCTCCCCCAACGTTCTCTGAGACTTCGGGGTCCATGTGACCTGACCGTTTAGCCCATGGTGTGCAAAAAAGTGCCGCTGAGAGGTAAAACAAGCCAATGTTAAAGAACACGCTGGATGGTCTTGACGGGATACTACCATCTGTCTCCCAACAGCTATTACAGTGGGTTCCCTCCCCCAACCCTCTCTGAGCCTTCAGTGTTCATGTGACCTAACCGTTTAGCCCATGGTGTGCAAAAAAGTGTAGCTCAGAGGTAAAACAATCCAAATCTGCGGGGGGCAGTGTTTGGTTCATTCAGTAACCAGTCTTGTAAAATCTGCATTTCTCAGGTCTTAGGTGGAGTTTGTCTCAGTCGGTAGCATGTCATGCCCGTAATCTATAGTTCCAAGGTCAGGGTTGAGATGGTCTTAGAAAGCTCTCTTTGTGGGGTCCTTGTGACCTGGACATTTGGCCCTTTGTGTGCAAAAAAAAGTGCCGCTGAGAGGTAAAACAACCCAGCTAGCCAAGTAATTCAATAGTTCAAAAAAACAATCTGTATGATACAGCGGAGAAAAGTCACGAAAGGTTAAACGTTATCTATCTTCAAAGCCAACGAGATAACAGAAAGACAATCTCGTGAATTTCTGTCCTTTCACAGATTATCTGCCACGTGAGGAGCTGTGACAATAGTCCTCTAACGTGGTCAAACATTCCACAAAAGAAGTAACCTAGTTTTCGTGGTTCAGGAGTGGCACTTAGAATATAATGAAAACATCCATCCGAAGGGCAGGATGGCCGCCTTTAAAGGCCCACTGGTATCCAAAGGAACTTAGTCAGAAAATATTTTCAATGGGAGGGGGGGGGGGAATTTGATTGGATTGGGTTGTTTTATCTCTGAGCGGCACTTTTTTGCACACCATGGGATAAATGGCCAGGTCACAAGGACCCCGAACGAAGACTCAGAGAAGGTTGGAGGAGGGGACCCACTGGAACAGCTGTTGGGACACAGAATTCCCGTCAAGGCCATCCAGCGTGTTCTTTAACGATGGGTTGTTTAACCTCTGAGCGGCACTTTTTTGCACACCATGGGCTAAATGGCCAGGTCAAAAGGACCCCGAAGGCCCAGAGAAGGTTGGGGGAGGGGACCCACTGGAACAGCTGTTGGGAGACAGATGGTAGCCTCCCGTCAAGGGCCATCCAGCCCTTGACAGGTATGGCTCTCCCACACACGGGGCCACGGCTTAACATCCCATCCGATGAACGGCTGCCTTCCCAAGCCTATCGGTGTCCCCTACTGACCGTGAGCAGGACGGGGAGTTTTGCAGAGATAACTCTCAACGCTGACCCAGCTGGGACTCGAACCTGGGAGCTGCAGATTACGAGCCTGACGCGCTATCGACTGAGCCACCCACGTCCCAAATAAAAATTGAACGAGAAAATTAATTAGATGTAATGAACAATGATTTGAAAACATTGCGACACAAAATTGGGTTTTTAATCGTCTAAATTTGTTTTTTCTCTTAGAATTTTTGGGGTTGGTCCCTCCGCCTATAATGCTTCCGTTTCAACTTTGCCTCTGAGCAGCTTACAATTCGGCATGAAGAATTCTGGTACCTTCTCTATATTTAAAGGGGCCGGGATGAAACCCGGCCCCTTTAAATATAGGGGATGAAAGATTAATAAATCCCGATAAAAGATCCCGATTAAATAACCGGGATGAAAATGGAGTAGAGAGACGATGTAATTCCTACTTAATTCACTTTGGTGAATTCACAGATTCGCGGGTTTTTACGCCCGTGCCCTTGTATGCCTCAACCTTGCTGCGTTGAATGACAATGGTCCATCAATTACTGCACGAGAGTTATATAGGGACGACACAATTTTTATTCACACTATATACAGCTACGTGCTGGGAATGAACTCCACTCCGTGGGCCTTTGCTGCTTCACACTGTGGTTCTTTCTGAATCCACAAAACTACTATCAAATTCACCGCTCAACTCCGTGAGCCTTTGCTACTGCAAATATTACTAAAATGAGGTGGAGAATTGCACACTCTGCAATTTCTCACTTTACAGACCTCAAAACTCGGCGAAAGGATTTTCCTTTGCCTACACTGTGGCTCCTCCTGAACCACAAGAATAAAAGACAAGATTCTCCAAGAATCTGGATTCCCTCTTGGAATCGCACCCTGACTTCAAGGGTTAATTTGAGAAAGGCGGCGTCCTTTTGACGCGTGTCAACGTGACCTCTTTGTTTGTCAGCTAACGCACAGACTAAAAGCTTTCAAATCTCTCACCTAGCCTCGTCGCTGCACTTGCGCCCCTAGGCTAGTTATTTACGGCGATAAACAACTTCTGGCATTGATTCCTTCAAGAAATATACAACGATATAATACAACAAGAATATACAATAAAAAAAAAATATAAAATTCGAGAGATATGACACCCTCCCGTAACCTTCTCTGAGTCTTCGGGGTCCTTGTGATCTAGCCATTTAGCCCATTGTGTAGAAAAAGTGCCCTCCCATAGGTGAAACAACCCTCACAAAAACTCAGAGAAATCAAAATGTTTGCAAAAAATTCAAAGAAAATGTATGGAGTTATGCAACGCATGTCGAACAATATATGGAATTATGCAGCGTATATTCAACGAAAATATAAGGACTTAATGCAACGAATTTTCAACGAAAATATATGGAGTTTTGAAACGAATAGTCAACGAAAATATATGGACTTAATGCAACGAATTTTCACCGATAATATATGGAGTTTTGAAACGAATATTCAACGAAAATATATGGACTTAATGCAACGAATTTTCACCGATAATATATGGAGTTTTGAAACGAATATTCAACGAAAATATATGGACTTAATGCAACGAATTTTCAACGAAAATATATGGAGTTTTGAAACGAATATTCAACGAAAATATACGGACTTAATGCAACGAATTTTCAACGAAAATATATGGAGCTATGAAACGAATAGTCAACGAAAATATGTGGACTTAATGCAACGAATTTTCAACGAAAATATATGGAGTTATGAAACAAATATTCAACGAAAATATATGGAGTTTTGAAACGAATATTCAACGAAAATATATGGAGTTTTGAAATGAATATTCAACGAAAATATGTGGACATAATGCAACGAATTTTCAACGAAAATATATGGAGTTTTGAAACGAATATTCAACGAAAATATGTGGACTTAATGCAACGAATTTTCAACGAAAATATATGGAGTTTTGAAACGAATATTCAACGAAAATATATAGAGTTTTGAAATGAATATTCAACGAAAATATGTGAACTTAATGCAACAAATTTTCAACGAAAATATATGGAGTTATGAAACGAATATTCAACGAAAATATATGGAGTTATGAAACGAATAGTCAACGAAAATATATGGACTTAATGCAACGAATTTTCAACGAAAATATATGGAGTTTTGAAACGAATATTCAACGAAAATATGTGGACTTAATGCAACGAATTTTCAACGAAAATATATGGAGTTTTGAAACGAATATTCAACGAAAATATATGGAGTTTTGAAATGAATATTCAACGAAAATATATGCACTTAATGCAACGAATTTTCAACGAAAATATATGGAGTTATGAAACGAATAGTCAACGAAAATATATGGACTTAATGCAACGAATTTTCAACGGAAATATATGGAGTTTTGAAACGAATATTCAACGAAAATATACGGACTTAATGCAACGAATTTTCAACGAAAATATATGGAGTTTTGAAATGAATATTCAACGAAAATATGTGGACTTAATGCAACGAAAATATATGGAGTTTTGAAACGAATATTCAACGAAAATATATGGAGTTTTGAAATGAATATTCAACGAAAATATATGCACTTAATGCAACGAATTTTCAACGAAAATATATGGAGTTATGAAACGAATAGTCAACGAAAATATATGGACTTAATGCAACGAATTTTCAACGAAAATATATGGAGTTTTGAAATGAATATTCAAAACGAAAATATGTGGACTTAATGCAACGAATTTTCAACGAAAATACATGGAGTTTTGAAACGAATATTCAACGAAAATATACGGACTTAATGCAAAGAATTTTCAACGAAAATATATGGAGTTTTGAAATGAATATTCAACGAAAATATGTGGACTTAATGCAACGAATTTTCAACGAAAATATATGGAGTTTTGAAACGAATATTCAACGAAAATATATGGAGTTTTGAAATGAATATTCAACGAAAATATATGCACTTAATGCAACGAATTTTCAACGAAAATATATGGAGTTATGAAACGAATAGTCAACGAAAATATATGGACTTAATGCAACGAATTTTCAACGAAAATATATGGAGTTTTGAAACGAATATTCAACGAAAATATACGGATTTAATGCAACGAATTTTCAACGAAAATATATGGAGTTTTGAAATGAATATTCAACGAAAATATGTGGACTTAATGCAACGAATTTTCAACGAAAATATATGGAGTTTTGAAACGAATATTCAAAGAAAATATATGGAGTTTTGAAATGAATATTCAACGAAAATATGTGAACTTAATGCAACAAATTTTCAACGAAAATATATGGAGTTATGAAATGAATATTCAACGAAAATATACGGACTTAATGCAACGAATTTTCAACGAAAATATATGGAGTTTTGAAATGAATATTGAACGAAAATATATGGACTTAATGCAACGAATTTTCAACGAAAATATATGGAATTTTGAAATGAATATTCAACGAAAATATATGGAGTTTTGAAATGAATATTCAGCGAAAATATGTGGACTTAATGCAACGAAAATATATGGAGTTATGAAACGAATATTCAACGAAAATATATGCACTTAATGCAACGAATTTTCAACGAAAATATATGAAGTTATGAAACGAATAGTCAACGAAAATATATGGACTTAATGCAACGAATTTTGAACGAAAATATATGGACTTAATGCAACGAATTTTCAACGAAAATATATGGAGTTTTGAAAGGAATATTGAACGAAAATATATGGACTTAATGCAACGAATTTTCAACGAAAATATATGGAGTTATGAAACGAATGTTCAACGAAAATATATGGACTTAATGCAACGAATTTTCAACGAAAATATATGGAGTTATGAAACGAATAGTCAACGAAAATATGTGGACTTAATGCAACGAATTTTCAACGAAAATACATGGAGTTTTGAAATGAATATTCAACGAAAATATACGGACTTAATGCAAAGAATTTTCAACGAAAATATATGGAGTTTTGAAATGAATATTGAACGAAAATATGTGGACTTAATGCGACGAATTTTCAACGAAAATATATGGAGTTTTGAAACGAATATTCAACGAAAATATATGGAGTTTTGAAATGAATATTCAACGAAAATATGTGGACTTAATGCAACGAAAATATATGGAGTTATGAAACGAATATTCAACGAAAATATATGCACTTAACGCAGCGAATTTTCAACGAAAATATATGGACTTAACGCAACGAATATTCAACGAAAATATATGGAGTTTTGAAACGAATATTCAACGAAAATATATGGACTTAATGCAACGAATTTTCAACGAAAATATATGGAGTTTTGAAACGTATATTCAACGAAAGTATATTGAGTTTTGAAACGAATATTCAACGAAAATATATGGAGTTTTGAAATGAATATTCAACGAAAATATATGGAGTTTTGAAACGAATATTCAACGAAAATATATGGAGTTTTGAAATGAATATTCAACGAAAATATGTGGAATTAATGCAACGAATTTTCAACGAAAATATATGTAGTTATGAAACGAATATTCAACGAAAATATATGGACTTAATGCAATGAATTTTCAACGAAAATATATGGAGTTTTGAAATGAATATTCAACGAAAATATATGGAGTTTTGAAATGAATATTCAACGAAAACATGTGGACTTAATGCAACGAAAATATATGGAGTTATGAAACGAATATTCAACGAAAATATATGCACTTAATGCAACGAATTTTCAACGAAAATATATGGAGTTATGAAACGAATAGTCAACGAAAATATATGGACTTAATGCAACGAATTTTCAACGAAAATATATGGACTTAATGCAACGAAGTTTCAACGAAAATATATGGAGTTTTGAAACGAATATTCAACGAAAATATATGGAGTTTTGAAACGAATATTCAACGAAAATATATGGACTTAATGCAACGAATTTTCAACGAAAATATATGGCGTTTTGAAACGAATAGTCAACGAAAATATGTGGACTTAATGCAACGAATTTTCAACGAAAATATATGGAGTTTTGAAATGAATATTCAACGAAATTATATGGAGTTTTGTAATGAATATTCAACGAAAATATGTGGACTTAATGCAACGAATTTTCAACGAAAATATATGGAGTTACGAAACGAATATACGTAGGGGAGTCCATACATTCACCTATGCACCACACTTGATTGCGGTAATTTTCGGGAGAAGGTCGTTCTAAGAAGGTCTTTCGAGAAAGAATCCCCTTAACAAGATCCGAACGTGACGTGGCAATGCCCGTCTCCATGCGGCGCAGGTGCTGCACTCGACACGGCGTCGTTCGCCTCTCGGTGTGAGCGTTTCGTGTTTGGACGTAGGCGTTTCCCCAAAGTCGTCTCTTTCAGCTTCTTCTTTAATAACATCCGCACACTTCCTCATCGAGCCAAAGCCGTTAAACGAGAACCGCAGATGGTGTTGGCTGGCGGCTGAACAACTGGTAACTACCAACAGCGCTCTCCCGTCACCTTGCCAAGGTCGATGCATGCAAATGCTCCCGCGCTCTCGGTCATGTCTCACCACGCAGCAGAAGACGTGACGCCTAGCGATAGCGGGAAGATGGTCCCACAGAGAGCGTTTCGACGGGCTCAACTTCTGGAAACTTTTGTGGCGTTGTCAGCTGATTGGAGCGTACGCAGTTCGTTGTTGGTAATGTTTCGGTTTAGGCGTTGTTTAAGCACACGCTCCACTTTTCTGAGAAGTTACTTCCGTTGCTTATCAGTGGCTTCGTTTTAAGCACACGCTCCAGTTTGCTGTGAGGCCACCTCCGCTGCTGGAAATGATTTTGTTTATAGCACACGCTCCAGTTTGCTGCGCGGGGCGGAGGTGGCTCAGTCGGTAGCGCGCCAGGCTCGTAATCTGTAGTTCCCAGATTCGAGTCCTAGCTGGGTCAGCGTTGAGATTTATCTCCGCAAAACTCCCTGCCCACGGTCAGTAGGGGACACCGATGGGCTTGGAAAGGCCGCCGTCCGTCGGATGGGACGTTAAGCCGTGGCTCCGTTTGCGGGAGAGAGAGAACACACTGGATGGCCTTGACCGGAGGCTACCATTTGTCTCTCAACAGCTGTTCCAGTGGGTCTCCTCCCCCCAACCTTCTCTGGTCCTTCGGAGTCCTTGGGACCTGGCCATTTAGTCCATGGTGTGTAAAAGAGTGCCGCTCAGAGGTAAAACAACACAACGTTAAAGAACATGCTGGATGGCCTTGATGGGAGGCTACCATCTGTCTCCCAGCAGCTGTTCCAGTGGGTCCCCTCCACCAAACTTCTCTGGGCCTTCGGGGTCCTTGTGACCTGGCCATTTAGTCCATGGTGTGCAAAAAAGTGCCGCTCAGAGGTAAAACAACCCAACCCAATTTGCTGTGAGGCCACAACCGTTGCTGGTAATGGTCTTGTTTTAAGTCGCCAGAGGGTTCAGAAACGCTCCTAACGCTCAAGACCTTTCCGTGTGGCCGAACGTAAAATGTGAAGCCTGCGGACCAAACCAGCCGGGCGCCCCGAAAAGAGGCGGTGACCCGAAAGGTCACATGGGGCGTCTGTCAGTTGATGGAGGCTGTCTCGTGGAAGCTCTGTGGGGAGGGTTGGGTCGGTGCACTAGTCGTAGGGTCAAGTCACGTGGCTATCGCAGGCGTTATTTTGGGCAACTAATGACGCTGCGTATACGACGCACGGAGGAATGTCTAACAGAATTTTGTTTCCGTTTCGTTAAAACTTTTTCATCGGGTTTTGGAAATTTGAGTTTAAGCGGTGTAATTGCTGTGAGCTCTCTTGTTTCAAATTTAACGGCATTTTTTTTTGCATCATCATCATCATCCTCAAGCAGCCACGGGTTACGGAGGTTTAACCAGACCGTGCAATTAAGTACTCCAAGCATATCTGTCCTCAGCTATGTTTGGTTTGTTTTACCTCTGAGCGGCACATTTTTGCACACCAAGGGCTAAATGTCCAGGTCACATGGACCCCGAAGGCTCAGAGAAGGTTGGGGGAGGGGACACACTGGAACAGCTGTTGGGAGACAGATGGTAGTCTCCCGTCAAGGCCATCCAGCGTGTTCTTTAACGTGCACAGGGTATGGCTCTCCATGAAACACGGAGCCACGGCTTAACGTCCCATCCGACGGACGGCGGCCTTTCCAAGCCCATCGGTGTCCCTTACTGACCGTGGGCAGGGCGGGGAATTTTGCGGAGATAAATCTCAACGCTGACCCAACTGGGACTCGAACCTGGGAACTACAGATTACGAGCCTGGCGCGCTACCGACTGAGCCACCCCCGCCCTCCTCAGCTATGTCTGCTGCATCTAGCCACTGCACACCAATTCTAACAAGGTCCTGTTTGACATTGTCTGCCCACCGCATCCTAGGTCTCCCCTTCTTTCTGAGGCCCTTAGGCAGGCACACTGTTCATAACCCTATTCGCCAATCTATAATTATTCATACGGGCAACATGGCCAAACCAACGGAGTCTCTCTCTGCACAATATGCTGCTTAAAGGAGGTTGCCGACTCCATTGCCTAACCTCATCATTAGTTACAAAGTTGAACTACCTCATGCCCAAGATACTGTACAGTGGGTTAAATGGCCAGGTTATAAGGACCCCACTACTCAGAGAAAGTTACAGGAAGTCCAGCGAGTTTTTGACTTTAACACTGCATAGTCCTCTCGTACACGGAATCATGGATTAACGTCCAATACGATGGACGGCTGCCTTTCCAAACCCATTGGTGTCCCCATTCCAATCGAGGGGAACGGTGTTAAAAATCAATCAATCAATCAGTAAATTTTATTACATCATCATATGCAATTTATAACAGAAAAATATGAGTGAACTCAAAGACCACATGGTTTGTCTGGGCCTCTAAAGGAAATTAATGCAAAAATCAATAACGACTTACTCACTACAAAGATTTCAAACAATATGTGTCATTTTTCCGATATATGTACAGTCGCTCAAAAAAAGTATCCGAACACTATGGTTGATTACAGAATTCAGAAAAATTATCTGGCAAAGATTTGTTTAGAAATTAGTGATCTGGCAACGTTCGTGTCACGTGACACGAAGATTGCCACTAATTTCTAAAAAAAAATCGCTGCCAGATATTTTTTTCTGAATTCTGTAATTAACCGTAGTGTTCGGATACTTTTTTGAGCGACTGTAGGTGGTCATATTATTTTGATACTAGATCGTGTGGGCTCACTCACGGAAATATTGAGCAACCTCCTTTAAGCAGCATATTGTGCAGAGAGAGACTCCGTTGGTTTGGCCATGTTGCCCGTATGAATAATTATAGATTGGTGAATAGGGTTATGAAGAGTGTGCCTAAAGGCCTCAGAAAGAAGGGGAGACCTAGGATGCGGTGGGCAGACAATGTCAAACAGGACCTTGTTGGAATTGGTGTGCAGTGGCTGGATGCAGCAGATGTAGCTCAGGACAGACTTGCTTGAAGAATTAAATTGCACAGTGTGGTTGGACCTCCGTAGCCCATGGCTGTTTGAGGATGATGATGATGTATATGAATCGATGAACATTTCAGGTTTTTACTTATTCCTTGTTATTTAAGTGCTTTATTTATTAAGTAACTTAATTTATTATCTGTTTGATTATTTCGAATTCACGCACGGTGCGGCCAAACAATTGCAGCTAAAAATCTGTAAAGAGTGTTATGAAACGATTCTTTATCAAACGATTATGTCTTGTGCCAAAAAAACTGTTCGATTTTATGTAGGTAACATCAGACGATAATTTACTTTACAATCTCTTCGTTTACTAACCGATGATACATGTTTCCCTCCAACTATCAGCAGGAGACACCGATGGGCTTTGAAAGACCGCCGTCCGTCGGATGGGACGTTAAGCTGTGGCCCCGTGTACGAGAGAGAGCCATGCCCTATGCGCGTTAAAGATATGCTGGATGTCCTTGACGGGAGACTACCATCTATTTCCCAACAGCTATTACTGTTCAGTCGGTCCCCTTCCTTCAACCTTCTCTCAGCCTTCGGAGTCCTAGTGAACTGGCCATTTCGCACATTGTGTGCAAAAAATGCTGCTCAGAGGTAAAATAACCCAACCCAACCCTCCAGCTAAAATTCTTCTTAAATCTGGGTTTTACACTCAAAATTTCTCCTGAGTGTCGAGGCTCTCTCTCTCACAACAGCTACTACTGTCCAGTCGATCCCCTTCCCCCAACCTTCTCTCAGCCTTCGGGGTCCTAGTGACCTGGCCATTTCGCACATTGTGTGCAAAAAATGCTGCTCAGAGGTAAAATAACCCAACCCAACCCTCCAACTAAAATTCTTCTTAAATCTGGGTTTTACACTCAAAATTTCTCCTGAGTGTCGAGGCTCTCTCTCTCACAACAGCTACTACTGTCCAGTCGATCCCCTTCCCCCAACCTTCTCTCAGCCTTCGGGGTCCTAGTGACCTGGCCATTTCGCACATTGTGTGCAAAAAATGCTGCTCAGAGGTAAAATAACCCAACCCAACCCTCCAACTAAAATTCTTCTTAAATCTGGGTTTTACACTCAAAATTTCCCTTGAGTGTCGAGGCTCTCTCTCTCACAACAGCTACTACTGTGCAGTCGATCCCCTTTCCCCAACCTTCTCTCAGCCTTCGGGGTCCTTGTTACCTAGCGACTTCGCCCATTGTGTGCAAAAAATGCTGCTCAGAGGTAAAATAACCCAACCCAACCCTCCAGCTAAAATTCTTCTTAAATCTGGGTTTTACACTCAAAATTTCTCCTGAGTGTCGAGGCTCTCTCTCTCACAACAGCTACTACTGTGCAGTCGATCCCCTTTCCCCAACCTTCTCTCAGCCTTCGGGGTCCTTGTTACCTAGCGACTTCGCCCATTGTGTGCAAAAAATGCTGCTCAGAGGTAAAATAACCCAACCCAACCCTCCAACTAAAATTCTTCCCAAATCTGGGTTCCATACTCAAAATTTCCCCCGAGTGTCGAGGTTCCTGATTTTTCTTCTTCGTCACCTAATCTACACGATGCAGCAACGCACGACCATCGGGTTGGTCCTTGTCTTGTTCTGGTGCTGATGTTATCTAGATGATGGATGTGACCCAGCGGGAACAGTGGACAGAGCCCCGCAGCTACGGCAGTCGTCGGCCAGGTCGCCGACTCTCCACTCTGCGGGAGTTGCCTTCTGCGCCCGAGGCTCTTACAGAATCCAGGTTTTCTCTTTACTCTTTCGTTACCTCTCGAAATTTAGCCATGGGGTGCAAAAAAGTGCCGCTCAGAGGTCCATTGGTTCCCAACTCAACGTTAAAGAACACGCTGGATGGCCTTGATGGGAGGCTACCATCTGTCTCCCAACAGCTGTTCCAGTGGGTCCCATCCCCCAACCTTCTCTGAGCCTTCGGGGTCCATGTGACCTGGCCATTTAGCCCATGGTGTGCAAAAAAGTGCCGTTCAGAGGTAAAACAACCCAACGTTAAAGAACACGCTGGATGGCCTTGACGGTAGGCTCCCATCTGTCTCCCAACAGCTGTTCCAGTGGGTCCCCTCCCCCAACCTTCTCTGAGCCTTCGGGGTCCATGTGACCTGGCCATTTAGCCCATGGTGTGCAAAAAAGTGCCGCTCAGAGGTAAAACAACCCAACGTTAAAAGAACACGCTGGATGGCCTTGACGGGAGGCTACCATCTGTCTCCCAACAGCTGTTCCAGTGGGTCCCCTCCCCCAACCTTCTCTGAGCCTTCGGGGTCCTTATGACCTGGCCATTTAGCCCATGGTGTGCAAAAAAGTGCCGCTCAGAGGTAAAACAACCCAACCCAACCTATTGAACTGAGTAAGTTTATTTCAACTGGTGAAAGAATATCAATGTGGATATGTTCACCAATTTTGATGATTTTGAACTTTTAGATATGTCCGATAAACCTTGCTTTTTTTTTCTCGCTTTTTTTTGCTCTTTTCTTTTGCTTTTTTTTATGAATATTCTTGTTAGCTATGTCTGATTTGAATTTTGAAGGTTTTGATAGCAACTATGATGTTGCTTATGTAACTACAGGTTTAGAAGTGGAGGTTTGGTTCGAAAATAATTATAGTAAATTTATTCACAAAAATAAATTAGGAATTGCTCATGTTAATATAAGAAGTCAAAGAAAACATTGGGATTCATTAAAATTAATATTAACAATTAATATTAATATAAATTAAAATAAATATTAACAATTACATGAAACACATTGATTTGCTTGTTTTAACTGAAACAAATGTAAATAAATATGAAAATTACTTATATAACATTGATAAATTTAATAAAATCACAAATGATAATATCAAAAAAAATATTAGGGGGATTTCAGTATACTATAAAGAAAATCTAGATATTGAAATTATTTCACAACAAACACTTCCAGCGGAAACTATGTATATAAAAGTAAAAAAAAAAAATATAATATATCATGTTTTAGCACTATACAGATCGCCTAGTACAGATGTGAACTCTTTTCTGTTGAATTTCCGAAACTGGATGGAAAATACAGAGAAAGACCAAAATCAGATTTTAATAGGTGATTTTAATATCAATACAATGAATACTAAAAAACATGGCACAGAAAAATTTATCACACTATTGGCTGAAATGAATTTTGAAAGATTAATAAGGGAAGCTACAAGAGAAGAAATAGTAAAAAATAAAATTACCAAACCCTGTATAGACCATATTAATATTAAACTGATTAAAAATATGTCAGCAAATTCAATAATTCAAACAAGCAAAATAGCAGATCACTATATGATTTTAACACTGATTAGCAACACCAATAACAATTTGAATAATACTAATTATAGTGAAACAGACCAGGAAAATAAGAATTGGTCATTTGACCATAACAATATAAACAAAGCTATTTCTGAAACGAATTGGAATTTAGAAAATTATGGAGACAACTCAAAGGATGAATTAAACCTATATAAAGTATTTAAAGACATTTATGATGGAATTTTAGGAAAAAATAGAATATATATGAGGAGAGTTGGAAAAGTAAAAAGAAATCATAGCAAAAATTGGATAACACCGAACTTGATAGAATTAATTGAAGAAAGAGATAAAGCTTGGATTAAATTTAAAAACAATGATAAAAGTGTTGCTTATAAAAATAACTATAAAAAATTAAGGAATAGGGTTAATATTCAGATTAGAAATCAGAAACAACTTTATTATAGAAATAAACTTATAATGAAAAAAAATGATATGAAGGCTACCTGGCAATTAATATACGAAATATTAGAAGGAAAACAGAAAAAATCATTGGACGATGTAATAACTGACAATATGGCCAAAAAGATATTATCTGTGGAAGAAATAGCAAATAATTACAACGACATTTATAATACACTAATTTTACAGATAAGAAATACAAATCACCAAGACGATATAAATTATGTTCCAACCATGATACAAAGAGTTTTGAAATCTATCTATATATATGAAATCACTGAAAAACAAACTGATGAAATAATTACTTCATTAGACACCAATAAATCACCTGGTTACGATAATGTTTGCATTAAACATATAAAATTTAATAAAGAGACACTACTTAATATTATATCAAAAATTATAAATCAGATTATATTTAGTGGGAACATACCTACTCAACTCAAAAAAGGTATTTTAAGACCTATTTTTAAAGGTGGTATTAAGGAGGTTTTTTCTAACTATCGACCAATAACAATTCTGCCTATTTTTTCGAAAATAATGGAAAAATATATTTATAATACTGTTTTTAACTTTTTACTTAAACACAGCATAATTAATGAAAATCAGTTTGGCTTTCAAAAAGGAAAAAACACAATTCAACTAATTTCCAAAATTGCAAATAATATTAATAAATCATTGAATAATAGGGAAAAAATTGTAACTATGTTCTCAGATTTAAAGAAAGCCTTCGATACAATAGATCATAGCATTTTACTAAATAAATTGGAAAATTACGGTATTCGCTGTATATTGTTAGATTGGTTTAGAAATTATTTATCAGACAGATACACAATTACTAAAATAAAAAACTGCTACAGCAGAAAAGTAATTACACGATGTGGAATTCCCCAAGGCTCAATTTTAGGTCCTTTATTGTTCCTAGTATACATAAATGATTTGTTCAATACAAAATTAAATAGTGCTATTTATCTATATGCTGACGACATTGTTTTAATAAACAGTCAGAAATATTTAAATGATAGCATTTCAGAGGTTCAAACAGATTACAATAATATTATTAGATGGTTAAATTATAATAAAATCTATTTAAATGAGAAAAAAATAAAACTGATGATTATTCATTCACCAGGATTTCATATTCATCAAAACCTCTTTATCAAAACCAATAAAATAAATTGCAGAAAAAAGGATGCTTCAAATTATGAATCATTATGCAGTTGCCCACTTGTTGAGCAAGTAAATAAAATAAATTGCTTAGGAATCATTTTTGATGAATATTTTAAGTGGAATGCCCATATATCCCACATATGTGAAAGCTTGAGAATATCGGCGATAAAAATTCAAAAATTGAAATACGTATTAAATATGGAAACATGTGTCCTATTTTATAAAGCAATATGCGAATCTATTTTAAATTATGGAATAATTGTGCATGGAACAACTAACTTAACTAACATAAATAAAATAGAAAAACTGCACTCTATAATAGCTAAAAATATTATTCCGTTTCATTTGCAAAAAATTTATAAAACTTCTACCGATAGATTAAAATTTTTAAATCTTTTATCCTACAGCAATTTATATAAATATAATGTAATAATTAAAATTTTTTTTGACGAAATTTACAAACTAAAAATTCAACATAATAAAAATACAAGACTTCAAAACCAGGGTTATTACAAATTGCCAAATTTTCGAAATAATTACGGGAAACATACCTCTGAATATCAAGTACCACTTATATTTAATGCTATTCCAAAAGAATTACTAAATATAGATTCTTTTAGAAGACTTCAACTGGAATTAAAAAATTACTTGGTATTTTCTTGTTAGCTGATTTTTATGTGTTGTGTTTTGTGGATTTATTTGATGTATACCATTTTTATGGCTGAATGACCTATGTTTAATATAATTTATTCATTTTCCTGCAGATAAGCTATTTAGCTTTGCGGGTCAAAGTGTAAATGTATTTGTATTCCTTACTCTTATGAATAAAAATTATATTCTAAAAAAAAAACATTTCACAGCGAAATATCCCTCAACCCATTACCAATGCCTGATGTAAAATCAGCGCATAACACTTCTACTATGGCATATAAACTGACAGGCTCCTGTCACACCTCTGTGGCAAGAAGCTGCTTGAGGGGGTATTTATTTTTTTTATTTAGAATGCGACAGTGATCAATGTCAAACAGGACCTTGTCAAAATTGATGTACAGTGGCCAAAGTCATTAACTGAGAATAGACAAATATGGAGAACTAAATGTACAGTCTGGTTGGACATCGGAAGCCCATGATTGCTTCAGGAATATGTATATAACTAGAAATCAATTGGCACCTCTTGATTTTCTGGCCATCACGCCGAACCCTATTGGGGGCGGGAGTGGCTCAGTCGGTAGCGTGCCAGGCTCATAATCTGTAGTTCCCAGGTTCGAGTCCCAGCTGGGTCAGCGTTGAGATTTATCTCCGCAAAATTCCACGCCCTGCCCACGGTCAATAGGGGACACCGATGGACTTGGAAAGGACGCTGTGCGTCGAATGGGACGTTAAGCCGTGGCTCCGTGTGCGGGAGAGCCATACCCTGTGCACGTTAAAGAACATGCTGGATGGCCTAGACGGGAGGTTACCATCTGTCTCCCAACAGCTGATCCAGTGGGTTCCCTCCCCCAACCTTCTCTGAGCCTTCGGGGTCCATATGACCTGGCCATTTAGCCCATGGTGTGCAAAAAAGTACCGCTCAGAGGTAAAACAACCCAACCCAACCTATTGAACTGAGTTAAGTTTATTTCAAAACATTTCGCAGCGAAATATCCCTCAACCCATTTGTTTCAATAGTTTCAAAGTGCAATAGTCAAATTTCCACGTTCAACTTCAGCATACCAAACACTAGCAGCAGCAGACGACGGATTGACCACACGGCGATGATTATCCCTCCCAGAGGAACAACGACTCCCACCATTAATATTAACCGTGTCACGTGTCCGCTAATGAACCCTAATTATGTACAACCCACGCACGCTCTGCAGGCAGCCCGCCGCGTGTGGATGCTGGGAGTCCCCCTCGCCGGCTTTTCTCTCTCTTTCCGATAACACAAGTCCTCCGTGGACGTAGAAATAGATATCGGTCGCCGCTCGGAAGCTGACTAAGCCGGTCATTATCAGCTGAACAAAAGCCCTCGATCTTTGTTGTAATGTTACTGGGACGGGTGGCGGTTTCAATTTGGGTTGTTTTACCTCTGAGCGGCACTTTTTTGCACACCATGGGCTAAATGGCCAGGTCACATGGACCCCGAAGGCTCAGAGAAGGCTGGGGGAGGGGACCCACTGGAACAGCTGTGGGGAGACAGATGGTAGCCTCCCGTCAAGGCCATCCAGCGTGTTCTTTAAAGTTGGGTTGTTTTACCTCTGAGCGGCACTTTTTTGCACACCATGGGCTGAATGGCCAGGTCACATGGACCCCGAAGGCTCAGAGAAGGTTGGGGGAGGGGACCCACTGGAACAGCTGTTGGGAGACAGATGGTAGCCTCCCGTCAAGGCCATCCAGCGTGTTCTTTAACGTTGGGTTGTTTTACCTCTGAGCGGCACTTTTTTGCACACCATGGGCTAAATGGCCAGGTCACATGGACCCCGAAGGCTCAGAGAAGGTTGGGGGAGGGGACCCCTGGAACAGCTGTTGGGAGACAGATGGTAGCCTCCCGTCAAGGCCATCCAGCGTGTTCTTTAACGTTGGGTTGTTTTACTTGTGAGCGGCACTTTTTTGCACACCATGGGCTGAATGGCCAGGTCACATGGACCCCGAAGGCTCAGAGAAGGTTGGGGGAGGGGACCCCTGGAACAGCTGTTGGGAGACAGATGGTAGCCTCCCGTCAAGGCCATCCAGCGTGTTCTTTAATGTTGGGTTGTTTTACTTCTGAGCGGCACTTTTTTGCACACCATGGGCTGAATGGCCAGGCCACATGAACCCCGAAGGCTCAGAGAAGGTTGGAGGAGGGGACCCACTGGAACAGCTGTTGGGAGGCAGATGGTAGCCTACCGTCAAGGCCACACAGCGTGTTCTTTAACGTGCACAGGGTATGGCTCTCCCACATACGGGGCCACGGCTTAACGTCCCATCCGAAGGACGGCGGCCTTTCCAAGCCCATCGGTGTCCCCTACTGACTGTGGGCAAGGCGGAGAATTTTGCGGAGATAAATCTCAACGCTGACCCAGCTGGGACTCGAACCTGGGAACTACAGATTACGAGCCTGACGCGCTACCGACTGAGCCACCCCCGCTTCAGGTTTCAATTTGGACTTTCATTAAGAAATGAAACTGTGGAAAGTTTTTTTTCGTTTAGAAAAATAAATAACTGGCAAAAGAAGAAATGAAAAGTTCGCTTTTACGTGAAGAATGGTTAAAGCAGGAGGTTTTTGTCCCTGAGAGGCGTTTTTTTGGGGGGTGCATCAAGGGCTAAATAGACAGATCACAATGATCCAAAGTTCTCAGGACTAAGCTACCCATTTTAGAGTTGTTATGATGCAGATGGAAGACTCTTTGGCAGGACGCGTTTAGTTCTCAGTCGGTAAGCTAATCTGCGGAGGGGAAGGGGGGGGGGGGGTGGCTCAGTCGGTAGCGCGCCAGGCTCGTAAACTGTAGTTCCCAGGTTCGAGTCCCAGCTGGGTCAGCGTCGAGATTTATCCCCGCAAAATTCCCCATCCTGCCCACGGTCAGTGGGCGACACCGATGGGCTTGGAAAGACCGCCGTCCGTCGGATGGGACGTTAAGCCGTGGTCCCGTGTATGGGAGAGACATACCCTGTGCATGTTAAAGAACACGCTGGATGGCCTTGACGGGAGGTTACCCTCTGTCTCTCAACAGCTGTTCCAGTGGGTCTCCTTCCCCAACCTTCTCTGAGCCTTCGGGGTCCACGTGACCTGGCCATTTAGCCCATGGTGTGCAAAAAAGTACCGCTCAGAGGTAAAACAACCCAATGTTAAAGGACACGCTGGGTGGCCTTGACGGGAGGTTACCATCTGTCTCCCAACAGCTGTTCCAGTGGGTCCTCTCCCCCAACCTTCTCTGAGTCTTCGGGGTCCTTGTGACCTGGCCATTTAGCCCATGCTGTGCAAAATAGTGCCGCTCAGAGGTAAAACAACCCAACTGGTAATCTGCTGTTTCCAGGTTCGAGTCTCGATTGTGGCCCCCTTTTAGTCTCGTTCAATTCAGGGTCAGAAAGGGGACGACGGTAGGCTTGGAAAGGTCGCCTTTCATTGGATCATTCGTTAAGCCGTGGCTACGCGAGAGAGCCATAACCTGTGCAAGTCAAAGAACTGTGTTCAAAAAAGTGCCGCTCATAGATAAAGCAACCTAACAACCATGCCTGTACACGTTAAAGAACATGCTGGATGCCCTTGACGGGAGGCTTCTGTATCTTAATAGCTGTCCACTAAGTTTTCTTCCCCTGAATTTGGGGTCCTTGTGACTTGGCCATTTAGCCAATTGTGTGGGAAAAGGACCTCTCAGAGGTAAAACAGCCATACCCTGTGCACGTTGAAGGAAGCACTGGAAGCCTTGAAGGGAGGCTTATGTCTCTTAACAGCTGTCCTGTGGGTCCTGAGCTCTTGGGGTCCTTGTGACCTGGCCATTTAGCCAATTGTGTGGGAAAAGGATCTCTCACAGGTGAAACTACCTAACAGCCATACCCTGTGCACGTTGAAGGGAGTCTTCTGTCTCTTAACAGCTGTCCAGTGGGTCCGTTTCCTCTTCTCTGATCCGGTCGGGTCCTTGTGACCTGGTTATTGTGTGCAAAATAAAAGTGCCTCTCAGAGGAAAAACAAACCGAAACCAAACCCGAATTATTTCATTCCGGCGTGGAAAAAAAAGAAACGAAATATCGGTCTAATATAGAAAATTTAAACTTCGATAATATCAAAGACGCAACATCATTTCTCTTCCTCTTTAACTGTACTCAATTTTCACCGGGAGTTTTCTCGCCTTCTCGAAAACGGTTTTGCGCCCGAATGTCAACTCTTGTTGATTGCCCTCCATTTTGACAGCTTTGAATGTAGCGCAATATTCTGTTTGTGTTCAACTGGAGACCGTGGCCCGTGGGGGATGGCTCGTGTTATTGCATATCACTCAAGCCTCAGCAGGCGACGCAGAAACATGGTTGAAAAGCAAATATTGGAGGCTTTGGGACGATAGAGAAACACTTGAGAAACTGTACAGTTGGGATGGGGGAAAAAATCCCTTTTCTCTAACGGGAAAGGAAAACATTATTCTTTTCTATTTTGAACTCTCTTTTGGATGAAGTTCCATCTGCACGTCAGGGAGAAGTCAAAATAGTTCTTCGGTTGTTTTACTTCTAAAGGGGGCTCTTTTGCACACGCTGAGCTCAGTGACCAGGTTACAAGGACCCCCAAGGCTCACGGGTTGGAAGAAAGGGATCCACTTGACAACTGTTAAGAGATAGGAGCCTCTCTTCAAGGAAGAAGGTCATCCAGTGTTTTTTCAACCTGCACAGGGTATGGCTGTTAGTTTGTTTTTCGCATGAGAGTCACTTTTAGGAACATAATTAGCTAAAAGGCCAGGTCACAAAGACCCCAAAAGAGAGCCTCTCTTCAAGGAAGAAGGTCATCCAGTGTTTTTTCAACCTGCACAGGGTACGGCTGTTAGTTTGTTTTTCGCATGAGAGTCACTTTTAGGAACATAATTAGCTAAAAGGCCAGGTCACAAAGACCCCAAAAGAGAGCCTCTCTTCAAGGAAGAAGGTCATCCAGTGTTTTTTCAACCTGCACAGGGTACGGCTGTTAGTTTGTTTTTCGCATGAGAGTCACTTTTAGGAACATAATTAGCTAAAAGGAAAGGTCACAAAGACCCCAAAAGAGAGCCTCTCTTCAAGGAAGAAGGTCATCCAGTGTTTTTTCAACCTGCACAGGGTACGGCTGTTAGTTTGTTTTTCGCATGAGAGTCACTTTTAGGAACATAATTAGCTAAAAGGCCAGGTCACAAAGACCCCAAAAGAGAGCCTCTCTTCAAGGAAGAAGGTCATCCAGTGTTTTTTCAACCTGCACAGGGTACGGCTGTTAGTTTGTTTTTCGCATGAGAGTCACTTTTAGGAACATAATTAGCTAAAAGGCCAGGTCACAAAGACCCCAAAAGAGAGCCTCTCTTCAAGGAAGAAGGTCATCCAGTGTTTTTTCAACCTGCACAGGGTACGGCTGTTAGTTTGTTTTTCGCATGAGAGTCACTTTTAGGAACATAATTAGCTAAAAGGCCAGGTCACAAAGCCCCCAAAAGAGAGCCTCTCTTCAAGGAAGAAGGTCATCCAGTGTTTTTTCAACCTGCACAGGGTACGGCTGTTAGTTTGTTTTTCGCATGAGAGTCACTTTTAGGAACATAATTAGCTAAAAGGAAAGGTCACAAAGACCCCAAAAGAGAGCCTCTCTTCAAGGAAGAAGGTCATCCAGTGTTTTTTCAACCTGCACAGGGTACGGCTGTTAGTTTGTTTTTCGCATGAGAGTCACTTTTAGGAACATAATTAGCTAAAAGGCCAGGTCACAAAGACCCCAAAAGAGAGCCTCTCTTCAAGGAAGAAGGTCATCCAGTGTTTTTTCAACCTGCACAGGGTACGGCTGTTAGTTTGTTTTTCGCATGAGAGTCACTTTTAGGAACATAATTAGCTAAAAGGCCAGGTCACAAAGACCCCAAAAGAGAGCCTCTCTTCAAGGAAGAAGGTCATCCAGTGTTTTTTCAACCTGCACAGGGTATGGCTGTTAGTTTCTTTTTCGCATGAGAGTCACTTTTAGGAACATAATTAGCTAAAAGGCCAGGTCACAAAGACCCCAAAAGAGAGCCTCTCTTCAAGGAAGAAGGTCATCCAGTGTTTTTTCAACCTGCACAGGGTACGGCTGTTAGTTTGTTTTTCGCATGAGAGTCACTTTTAGGAACATAATTAGCTAAAAGGCCAGGTCACAAAGACCCCAAAAGAGAGCCTCTCTTCAAGGAAGCAGGTCATCCAGTGTTTTTTCAACCTGCACAGGGTACGGCTGTTAGTTTGTTTTTCGCATGAGAGTCACTTTTAGGAACATAATTAGCTAAAAGGCCAGGTCACAAAGACCCCAAAAGAGAGCCTCTCTTCAAGGAAGAAGGTCATCCAGTGTTTTTTCAACCTGCACAGGGTACGGCTGTTAGTTTGTTTTTCGCATGAGAGTCACTTTTAGGAACATAATTAGCTAAAAGGCCAGGTCACAAAGACCCCAAAAGAGAGCCTCTCTTCAAGGAAGAAGGTCATCCAGTGTTTTTTCAACCTGCACAGGGTACGGCTGTTAGTTTGTTTTTCGCATGAGAGTCACTTTTAGGAACATAATTAGCTAAAAGGCCAGGTCACAAAGACCCCAAAAGAGAGCCTCTCTTCAAGGAAGAAGGTCATCCAGTGTTTTTTCAACCTGCACAGGGTACGGCTGTTAGTTTGTTTTTCGCATGAGAGTCACTTTTAGGAACATAATTAGCTAAAAGGCCAGGTCACAAAGACCCCAAAAGAGAGTCTCTCTTCAAGGAAGAAGGTCATCCAGTGTTTTTTCAACCTGCACAGGGTACGGCTGTTAGTTTGTTTTTCGCATGAGAGTCACTTTTAGCAACATAATTAGCTAAAAGGCCAGGTCACAAAGACCCCAGAAGAGAGCCTCTCTTCAAGGAAGAAGGTCATCCAGTGTTTTTTCAACCTGCACTGGGTACGGTTGTTAGTTTGTTTTTCGCATGAGAGTCACTTTTAGGAACATAATTAGCTAAAAGGCCAGGTCACAAAGACCCCAAAAGAGAGCCTCTCTTCAAGGAAGAAGGTCATCCAGTGTTTTTTCAACCTGCACAGGGTACGGCTGTTAGTTTGTTTTTCGCATGAGAGTCACTTTTAGGAACACAATTAGCTAAAAGGCCAGGTCACAAAGACCCCAAAAGAGAGCCTCTCTTCAAGGAAGCAGGTCATCCAGTGTTTTTTCAACCTGCACAGGGTATGGCTGTTAGTTTGTTTTTCGCATGAGAGTCACTTTTAGGAACATAATTAGCTAAAAGGCCAGGTCACAAAGACCCCAAAAGAGAGCCTCTCTTCAAGGAAGAAGGTCATCCAGTGTTTTTTCAACCTGCACAGGGTACGGCTGTTAGTTTGTTTTTCGCATGAGAGTCACTTTTAGGAACATAATTAGCTAAAAGAGGTCACAAAGACCCCAGAAGAGAGCCTCTCTTCAAGGAAGAAGGTCATCCAGTGTTTTTTCAACCTGCACAGGGTACGGCTGTTAGTTTGTTTTTCGCATGAGAGTCACTTTTAGGAACATAATTAGCTAAAAGGCCGGGTCACAAAGACCCCAAAAGAGAGCCTCTCTTCAAGGAAGAAGGTCATCCAGTGTTTTTTCAACCTGCACAGGGTACGGCTGTTAGTTGGTTTTTCGCATGAGAGTCACTTTTAGGAACATAATTAGCTAAAAGGCCAGGTCACAAAGACCCCAAAAGAGAGCCTCTCTTCAAGGAAGAAGGTCATCCAGTGTTTTTTCAACCTGCACAGGGTACGGCTGTTAGTTTGTTTTTCGCATGAGAGTCACTTTTAGGAACATAATTAGCTAAAAGAGGTCACAAAGACCCCAGAAGAGAGCCTCTCTTCAAGGAAGAAGGTCATCCAGTGTTTTTTCAACCTGCACAGGGTACGGCTGTTAGTTTGTTTTTCGCATGAGAGTCACTTTTAGGAACATAATTAGCTAAAAGGCCGGGTCACAAAGACCCCAAAAGAGAGCCTCTCTTCAAGGAAGAAGGTCATCCAGTGTTTTTTCAACCTGCACAGGGTACGGCTGTTAGTTTGTTTTTCGCATGAGAGTCACTTTTAGGAACATAATTAGCTAAAAGGCCAGGTCACAAAGACCCCAAAAGAGAGCCTCTCTTCAAGGAAGAAGGTCATCCAGTGTTTTTTCAACCTGCACAGGGTACGGCTGTTAGTTTGTTTTTCGCATGAGAGTCACTTTTAGGAACATAATTAGCTAAAAGGCCAGGTCACAAAGACCCCAAAAGAGAGCCTCTCTTCAAGGAAGAAGGTCATCCAGTGTTTTTTCAACCTGCACAGGGTATGGCTGTTAGTTTCTTTTTCGCATGAGAGTCACTTTTAGGAACATAATTAGCTAAAAGGCCAGGTCACAAAGACCCCAAAAGAGAGCCTCTCTTCAAGGAAGAAGGTCATCCAGTGTTTTTTCAACCTGCACAGGGTACGGCTGTTAGTTTGTTTTTCGCATGAGAGTCACTTTTAGGAACATAATTAGCTAAAAGGCCAGGTCACAAAGACCCCAAAAGAGAGCCTCTCTTCAAGGAAGCAGGTCATCCAGTGTTTTTTCAACCTGCACAGGGTACGGCTGTTAGTTTGTTTTTCGCATGAGAGTCACTTTTAGGAACATAATTAGCTAAAAGGCCAGGTCACAAAGACCCCAAAAGAGAGCCTCTCTTCAAGGAAGAAGGTCATCCAGTGTTTTTTCAACCTGCACAGGGTACGGCTGTTAGTTTGTTTTTCGCATGAGAGTCACTTTTAGGAACATAATTAGCTAAAAGGCCAGGTCACAAAGACCCCAAAAGAGAGCCTCTCTTCAAGGAAGAAGGTCATCCAGTGTTTTTTCAACCTGCACAGGGTACGGCTGTTAGTTTGTTTTTCGCATGAGAGTCACTTTTAGGAACATAATTAGCTAAAAGGCCAGGTCACAAAGACCCCAAAAGAGAGCCTCTCTTCAAGGAAGAAGGTCATCCAGTGTTTTTTCGACCTGCACAGGGTACGGCTGTTAGTTTGTTTTTCGCATGAGAGTCACTTTTAGGAACATAATTAGCTAAAAGGCCAGGTCACAAAGACCCCAAAAGAGAGCCTCTCTTCAAGGAAGAAGGTCATCCAGTGTTTTTTCAACCTGCACAGGGTACGGCTGTTAGTTTGTTTTTCGCATGAGAGTCACTTTTAGGAACATAATTAGCTAAAAGGCCAGGTCACAAAGACCCCAAAAGAGAGCCTCTCTTCAAGGAAGAAGGTCATCCAGTGTTTTTTCAACCTGCACAGGGTACGGCTGTTAGTTTGTTTTTCGCATGAGAGTCACTTTTAGGAACATAATTAGCTAAAAGGCCAGGTCACAAAGACCCCAAAAGAGAGCCTCTCTTCAAGGAAGAAGGTCATCCAGTGTTTTTTCAACCTGCACAGGGTACGGCTGTTAGTTTGTTTTTCGCATGAGAGTCACTTTTAGGAACATAATTAGCTAAAAGGCCAGGTCACAAAGACCCCAAAAGAGAGCCTCTCTTCAAGGAAGAAGGTCATCCAGTGTTTTTTCAACCTGCACAGGGTACGGCTGTTAGTTTGTTTTTCGCATGAGAGTCACTTTTAGGAACATAATTAGCTAAAAGGCCAGGTCACAAAGACCCCAAAAGAGAGCCTCTCTTCAAGGAAGAAGGTCATCCAGTGTTTTTTCAACCTGCACAGGGTACGGCTGTTAGTTTGTTTTTCGCATGAGAGTCACTTTTAGGAACATAATTAGCTAAAAGGCCAGGTCACAAAGACCCCAAAAGAGAGCCTCTCTTCAAGGAAGAAGGTCATCCAGTGTTTTTTCAACCTGCACAGGGTATGGCTGTTAATTTCTTTTTCGCATGAGAGTCACTTTTAGGAACATAATTAGCTAAAAGGCCAGGTCACAAAGACCCCAAAAGAGAGCCTCTCTTCAAGGAAGAAGGTCATACAGTGTTTTTTCAACCTGCACAGGGTACGGCTGTTAGTTTGTTTTTCGCATGAGAGTCACTTTTAGGAACATAATTAGCTAAAAGGCCAGGTCACAAAGACCCCAAAAGAGAGCCTCTCTTCAAGGAAGAAGGTCATCCAGTGTTTTTTCAACCTGCACAGGGTACGGCTGTTGGTTTGTTTTTCGCATGAGAGTCACTTTTAGGAACATAATTAGCTAAAAGGCCCAAAAGAGAGCCTCTCTTCAAGGAAGAAGGTCATCCAGTGTTTTTTCAACCTGCACAGGGTATGGCTGTTAGTTTCTTTTTCGCATGAGAGTCACTTTTAGGAACATAATTAGCTAAAAGGCCAGGTCACAAAGACCCCAAAAGAGAGCCTCTCTTCAAGGAAGAAGGTCATCCAGTGTTTTTTCAACCTGCACAGAGTATGGTTGTTAGTTTGTTTTTCGCATGGGGGTCACTTTTCTGAACATAATGAGTTAAAAAGCCAGGTCACAAGGACCCCAAAAGAGATCCATGCCCTGTGCACGTTGATTGACCTTGACGGGGGTTACTATCTATCTCCTAACAGCTGTATATAGGTCCCCTCTACCCAATCTTCTCTGAGCCCTCGGGGTCTTTGTGACTTGCCCATTTAGATCATTGTGTGCGAAAAGGTGCCGCTCAGAGGTTGCTTTTTTTTGGGGTTGTTTTACCTCTGAGCGGCACATTTTTGCACACCATGGGCTAAATGGCCAGGTCATATGGACCCCTAAGGCTCAGAGAAGGTTGGAGGAGGGGACCCACTGGAACAGCTGTTGGGAGGCAGATGGTAGCCTACCGTCAAGGCCATCCAGCGTGTTCTTTAACGTGCACAAGGTATGGCTGTCCCGCACACGGGGCCACGGCTTAACGTCCCATCCGACGGACGGCGGCCTTTCCAAGCCCATCGGTGCCCCTACTGACCGTGTGCAGGGCGGGGAATTTTGCGGAGATAAATCTCTACGCTGACCCAGCTGGGACTCGAACCTGGGAACTACAGATTACGAGCCTGGCGCGCTACCAACTGAGCCACCCCCGCCCCTACCGCTCAGAGGTAAAACAACCCAACTCGAACCTGGGATATCAGATTACGAGCCTGGAGCGCTACCCAGTGGACCAACTCCCTTGCTCTGGTAACACTGTATATTGCATTTAAATCAAAAATTAAAAACAAGTTAGAGAGATTGCCACCAAAAATCAGAAGTCCTCTTTAAATTTCCGAAGCTAAGCCGTAAGCAAAAAAAAAAGTTTCAACTATAAGATGAAGAAGTGATCTTGTTTCAGCACGTGTGCGTGTGTCTGTCGGTTTGGTAACAACGGAGGGGAACGCGCGACAAGAAGGATCTAGGATCTGAGCATCTGCGGAAGGAAAAAGAGGAGAGGAGAGCTCCAATAGGAGAGAAATGAGCAGTCAGTGTGAGAGAGCGCAGAGCCGGAATTAAGCCCGCTTGCTCTTAGGCCTAGCTGGCGATGCTGCTGCGGATACGGAGCCGGGGAGCAACGCAGTATAATCTCGGAACTTGCATCTGTTCGATTCCCAAAGGCGTACTCCACTAAGCTTCGTTGCCAAGGTTTCGTACAGGGGGGGGGGGGGAGTTGGGATTCGAGGAAGGGGGAT
Source organism: Ryuthela nishihirai (assembly GCA_038380435.1). NCBI lineage: Eukaryota > Metazoa > Arthropoda > Arachnida > Araneae > Heptathelidae > Ryuthela > Ryuthela nishihirai. The sequence continues at coordinate 813,650 of JAWZYU010000002.1, read as the reverse complement.
TTAGGAGAGGAGGGGGAGAAGATCTTCCAAGAGAAAGAGATGGTGATGATGTGTGTGAGCAAATATATTGGTCAGGAAAGGGGTAAAGGTTCATGTGTGTATGAAGAGAGTTCGGATGGCAAGGACACCTCCCCTCCCACCCCAAGTTCGGATGGCAAGGACGCCTCCCCTCCCACCCCAAGTTCGGATGGTTATCGGGAGAAAGAGGAGGAGTGGTAAGAACAGCCCCAACCAGTGATGATGTTTAACATTTCCGCTAGAGAGGGATGAGAAAATTGCGTTGCTGGCTGCTGTTGTGAACTGGTAGTCGCCAGTCCGTGAGTTTTACGATGTTGGTGGAAGTTTCTACGCATGGAAATTGCTGGATCGGCTTTATTGGTTTGGGTGGAGTTGGCATTGCTCCTCCTCCTCCTTCTGCTCCTCTTCGGTTCGTTGATGGCGGAGAAGGGAAATTGGACCGAGCAATCAAGCGGAATTCCAGGAAATGTTGGATTTTGCTGCCTTTTTACGTAAAAAGAAAAAGTGGGCGTTGCGGCTGCTTCGCATGGAAGAGCGCTGTACAGGGGTTGCTGTGGCGAACGTGCTAACAGCGGGTAAGTATCGTGAAGTGCTTAATCGCGTTGTTTTGCAGCAGAGATTTTTGGCGAAATGTCAAGCTTTTTTTTTTATGTTGCATTTGTTGCTTTTGATTACTTTTAATATTGGAAGAGTTATATTACGATGATATAGAGTCGTCCCTTGGTCGAGTGGTTAGCGTCCTTGTCAACTGGGGGCGGGGGTGGCTCAGTCGGTAGCGCGACTGGCTCAATCTGTAGTTCCCAGGTTCGAGTCCCAGCTGGGTCAGCGTTGAGATTTATCTCCGCAAAATTCCCCGCCCTGCCCACGGTCAGTAGGGGACACCGATGGGCTTGGAAAGGCCGCCGTCCGTCGGATGGGACGTTAAGCCGTGGCCCCGTGTGCGGGAGAAACATACCCTGTGCACGTTAAAGAACACGCTGGATGGCCTTGACGGGAGGCTACCATCTCTCTCGCAACAGTTGTTCCAGTGGGTCCCCTCCCCCAACCTTCTCTGAGCCTTCGGGGTCCATGTGACCTGGTCATTTAGCCCATGGTGTGGCAAAAAAGTGCCGCTCAGAGGTAAAACAACCCAACGTTAAAGAACACGCTGGATGGCCTTGACGGGAGCCTACCATCTGTCTCCCAACAGCTGTTTCAGTGGGTCTCCTCCCCCAACTTTCTCTGAGCCTTCGGGGTCCATGTGACCTGGCCATTTAGCCCATGGTGTGCAAAAAAGTGACTCTCAGAGGTAAAACAACCCAACCCTTGTCAACTGGTCGAAGGGACCTGGGTTCGAGTGCCGGGTAAGGAACAAATGTTTGTGTTGTTTTTCTGCTGAGGTCTCGCCTTTCTAATATATCTTCTTTATGGCGTATTAAACTGACAAGCTCCTGTCAGACCTCTGTGGCAAGCAGCTGCTCGAGGAGATGTTTATTTAGTTATCTTTTTTACGGTTTCATGAGTAAAGTGTAGGAGCCGAAATCTTGTTTTCTTTTTTGAGGTTTTTTTTTGGTTAGGGTGTGAATGAAATTGCGTTAGGGGGTGAATGAAATTGCGTTAGGAGGTGAATGAAATTGCTAATTTACGAAATTCTTTCGTATGAGTAATAAAAACGTTCATTCATTTCATTTCTTCACGAAATTCCTTCGCCTAATAAATAAAAATGTTCATTTTTTCTTCGTCTCTTCACAAAATTCTTTTCACAGAGTAAATTAAGATATTAAGTTTTTTCGTTGTTTCACGAAATTCTTTTGTATAATGAAAAAAAATATTAATTTATTTCATTATTACACGAAATTCTTTTATATAATGAATAACAATGTTAATATATTTCATTACTTCACGGAATTCTTTTATATAATAAATAAAAATGTCAATTTATTTCATTATTTCACGAAATTCTTCTGTATAATGAATAAAAATGTTAATTTATTTCATTACTTCACGAAATTCTTTGTATAATGAGTAAAAATGTTAATTTATTTCATTACTTCACGAAATTCTTTGTATAATGAGTAAAAATGTTAATTTATTTCATTACTTCACGAAATTCTTCTGTATAATGAATAAAAATGTTAATTTATTTCATTACTTCACGAAATTCTTTGTATAATGAGTAAAAATGTTAATTTATTTCATTACTTCACGAAATTCTTTGTATAATAAATAAAAATGTCAATTTATTTCATTATTTCACGAAATTCTTCTGTATAATGAATAAAAATGTTAATTTATTTCATTACTTCACGAAATTCTTTGTATAATGAGTAAAAATGCTAATCTATTTCATTACTTAACGGAATTCTTTTTTCATAATGAATAAAAATGCTAATTTATTTCACTACTTCACGAAATTCTTTTGTATAGTGAATAAAAATATTAATTTATTTCATTACTTTACTTCACGAAATTCTTTTGTATAATAATTTAAAATATTAATTTATTTTATTACTTTACAGAATTCTTTCATAAAATGAAAAAAAAAATGTTTTTTTCATTATTGCATAAAAGTTTTTCGTATAATTATATTATTTCTTATGTTCTTATTTTCACTGCATCAAAGATTATTTTTTTGACTTTTACTCAAAAAATTAACGTTTAATGCAGTCCCCACCCCTCCTCAACTGTCTAGCACATATTCAGCACCAAAAATGGGGTGGGGGTGGGGGTGGCTCAGTCGGTAGCGCGCCAGGCTCGTAATCTGTAGTTCCCAGGTTCGAGTCCCAGCTGAGTCAGCGTTGAGATTTATCTCCGCAAAATTCCCCGCCCTGCCCACGGTCAGTAGGGGACACCGATGGGCTTGGAAAGGCCGACGTCCGTCCGATGGGACGTTAAGCCGTGACCCCCTGTGCGGGAGAGCCATACCCTGTGCACGTTAAAGGCCGTGACGGGAGGCTACCATCTGTCTCCCAACAGCTGTTCCAGTGGGTCCCCTTCCCCAACCTTTTCTGAGCCTTCGGGGTCCATGTGACCTGGCCATTTAGCCCACGGTGTGCAAAAAAGTGCCGCTCAGAGGTAAAACATCATCATCATCATCCTCAAGCAGCCATGGGCTACGGAGGTCCAACTAGACCGTGCAATTTAGTTCTCCAAGCAAGTCTATCCTGAGCTACATCTACTGCATCTGGCCACTGCACACCAATTCTAACAAGGTCCTGTTTGACATTGTCTGCCCACCGCATCCTAGGTCTCCCTTCCTTTCTGAGGCTTTTAGGCACACTGTTCATAACCCTATTCGCCAATCTATAATTATTCATACGGGCAACATGGCCAAACCAACGGAGTCTCTCTCTGCACAATATGCTGCTTAAAGGAGGTTACAAACTCCTTTGCCTAATCTCATCATTAGTTACAAATTTGAACCACCTAATGTCCAAGATACTGCGTAAGCATCTGGAATCAAAAGCATCTAGTTTCCTGTTATCTTGTTTACAAAGTGTCCAAGTTTCACTACCATAACTAACCCTAGAAAGAAACAAACTATTATACAGTCTAATTTTAGTCTTTAGGTGTATAAGCCTATTTCTCCACACTCTCCATAGGTTCTTAAAAGTCCCGGCAGCAATCCCTATTCGTCTGTTAATCTCATGCCGCACATCACCATTATCGGTTATATAGCTTCCAAGATAATTAAGCTGTGACACCTGCTCAAGACTGCAACCATTCAGATTAACTGAATCACAGCCTGCCTGACCAATTTTCATCACTTTAGTTTTCTCTCTGTTTATAACCAAACCTACTGTACTACCAGTCTCATTAACAACTCGAATGAAAGAGTTCATCTCATCAACATCATTTGCCAAAAGGGCTAAAGGGATTTAGCCCTTTTGGCAAATGATGTTGATGAGATTCAGAATCAAATGATGTTGATTCTGAATCTAAATCAGAAATTTTCGTATCTCCAGTCCATTTAAGGCCAAAATCTTTCCCTTGAAGTGAATTTCGCATAACATAATCAATAACCAAGCTAAAGAGAAAAGGAGACAAAATGCACCCTTGTCGAACACCAGAAGTAATGCTAAACCAATTGCTACAAGCCTTACCAACTCTCACACACGACTCAGTGTTATTATAGAGAGCTTTCACAATGTTAACTAACTTGTCTGGTATGCCATATGATTTCACAATCAACCACAAATTATGACGATCAACAGAGTCGAAAGCCTTTTTGAAATCAACAAAGCTAGCAACCAAAGGTTTCTGAAACTCTAAACATTTCTCAAGAATCTGCCTAAGTGAAAATATCTGATCCACACATCCCCTACCACTTCTGAATCCACATTGCTCATCACGCAACTGACTGTCAACCAGATTCTTAATTCTATTAAGTACAATCATGGAAAGAACTTTACCTGGAACAGAGAGTAGGCTGATACCCCTATAGTTATCACAAGAACTGCGATCACCTTTTTTGAAAATAGGGATAACAATCGCTCTGGTAAAATCCTTAGGAACCATGCCTTTATCGTAAAAGATATTCAGAATTTCAGTCATCCAAGTGGTAACCGAAACATTCCCAGCTCTAAGCATTTCCGTAGTAATTTCATCTACCCCTGGGGATTTATGAAGTTTAAGTTTAGAAACAGCCAAAATAACTTCAGATTGTGTTATAGGGCCAACTTTAAAGCCACCAATGCATCTATCATCATTGCAAACAATGGGAGTAGAACTAACTACATTGTTTAGAACATCACTGAAATGCTCAGCCCACCTAGCCATGACAGAATCCTCCCCTTCTATAACCTTACCTTGTTTATCCTTCAATCCTTGTATGCCTGTCCGTTTTCTACCACACAAAACATTAACTATCTGGTACAGCTCTCTGCTGTTGTGCTGTCTAACTGCTTCCTCGGCTTTGTCAGCCAAACCATCAAGCCAAAGATTCTTATCAGCAGCTAACTGATCCTTTACAAGTTTATTAAGGTCTCTGTAATGCTTTCTATTAGGACTAGTGGGGTATTGATTAAGGGCATTCCTGCAGTTCTTTCTTTCCGAAATAAGCTCAAGTGCCTTATCACTCAGATAATTTTGCCTCTTCTGCTCCTTTTTTCCTAAAAGAGTACTGTTAGTGTCCAAAAAAGCCTGTTTAAAATGATCCCATTCTTCCTCAACTTCAGTAGTAAGCAAACCATGACTGTCATAATGACTAAGTAACCTATCATGGTAAGCTTTAGCTATAACTGGATCTTTCAGAGCTTCAGTATTAAAAGTAAATTTTTTAACCCTAGCACAACACTTTTTAAGTTTAAGTTGCAGCACACTTTTAACAAGGTAATGGTCCGATCCAATTTCAGCTCCCCTATATGCCCTAGTATTCCTAACAGAACTAGCCCATTTGCTGTTAATTAATATGTAATCAATCATATTCTTATGCAGCCCATCAGGTGAAACCCATGTGTACTTATGTATGTCGTGGTGTTTGTAATAAGTGTTAGTTATTCTGAATCCATTGAGTTTACTTACCTGTAGGAGACGTTGCCCATTGCCATTGCAGCTACCAATACCAAAAGGGCCTATTACTCCTCCCCAAAGGTCAGAGTCAGTACCAACTTTGGCATTGAAGTCACCAAGAACAAGGGTAATATCTCCTTTCTTGACAGAATTCAAAATATCCTGAAGTTGTTCATAAATCCTATCCTTCTCATCCTCATCAGCATCTTCAGTGGGGGCATAACAGCAGATAAATTCAAGTCTTTAACGCTTATCTGAAATTTTGCTGTAAGAAACCTTTCATTTAATGCACTCATATCCTAGAAGAGCATCGCTAGCGTGTCTGCTGAGAAGCAGACCCACGCCTTGGTGATGTTTGTCGTCCCTCCCTGAAAAGAGAAATTTAAGATTATTTTTAAGAATCTGACCTTTATCTGTCCATCTGGTCTCTTGCAAGCCGAGAATATCTAAATTATAACGGTGGAATTCTTGTGTGAGGACATCAAGAGAAAAAGCTCTGTGCAGAGTCCTCACATTCCAACTACCTATGGAGAGAAAATGGTTAGTGGGATGTTTAAAGAAACTAAGTTTATTGAGAGAGGGAATGCCGACAATATCAAACAGCCCCCTAATCGCAGACATGGGGCAAAGACCCGTTCCCCCACTACTAAAAGCTGAAGCCATCTACACTGAAAGACTTCCTCCAATGTAGAATTTGACGATGCTAATAGAAGCGAAGAGTTCAGGTGCCTGCGATGACTTCTGCTCAGGATTATCCACCAGCTGATAAACATATCCTGTGAATCTATTCACTTGGGGCTGTCAACCCACAAACAAACAGAAAACACAGCGGAAGATTTTCCCTCCACAGAAGCCCACCAGTGCAGCAAAATCAGGATCCATAATCAAGCTCAGAGCCATATATCTGTCCAGTCCAGTATGTTTATATGGTCAGCATCAGGACCCTGTGTGGTTGACCACTCCTCAGCAGGGTAGAAAAAAAAAAGAAAAGTAGCCATAGTTGTCCAGATCAGTAGGCCACACTAATCTGGCAGCCCTCCCCTTCCGTTCACTTCCACAAGAGAGTATCTCTTTTGAAAGTTACTAACGGTCTGCACCACGAGAAGGCGGGGTCGGACATAGGTGCTAGGCCTGGCCGGTTCTATGCATCATCACAGGGGATTGGTGCATAGCTCTCCTTCCAGTGACTACCTAGCTACCATTTACAACCCAACGTTAAAGAACACGTTGGATGACCTTGACGGGAGGCTACCATCTGTCTCCCAACAGCTGTTCCAGTGGGTCCCCTCCCCCAACCTTCTCTGAGCCTTCGGGGTCCATGTGACCTGGCCATTTAGCCCATTATGTGCAAAAAAGTGCCGCTCAGAGGTAAAACAACCCAACCCAACACTAGTGCTGTCCAACTTCTCTAAGACCGCGGGCCATTTTTCCTTTCGCCAATATTCCGCGGGCCAAAAAGAAAAGAATAGGACAGGATAGGTAATTGAAAAGTCAGTTCATGTCACCTCAAAAAATGATTTTATTTATACGAAAAATAATAAGTAATAATAAATGAATATAAATTTTCTAAACCTTATCAAATATTTAATAAATTTAATGGGAGCATTCTGGTCGTAGTTGTTGGACAATAAGAATAGAATGAGTGAGTTGAAATAATGCAATAATAATTGCAAATAGAATGAGTAAGTTGAAATAATGCAATAATAATTGCAAATAAAATGAGTGAGTTGAAATAATGCAATAATCATTGCAAATAGAATGAGTAAGTTGAAATAATGCAATAATAATTGCAAATAAAATGAGTGAGTTGAAATAATGCAATAATCATTGCAAATAGAATGAGTAAGTTGAAATAATGCAATAATAATTGCAAATAAAATGAGTGAGTTGAAATAATGCAATAATCATTGCAAATAGAATGAGTAAGTTGAAGATTGCATATCAAGTAAAGTAATATAAGTTAGCAAAAAATTATAAGGTGAATTATAGATATTTATTTAAAATTTCGAGTAAAACATTGAAAGTTAGTAAAAACCGCTAGTTGGACAGCACAAATGATATTTAGCTATGGGGAATTATTCTATCACCCCCCCCTGGGGGAGGGGGTGGCTCAGTCGGTAGCGCGCCAGGCTCGTAATCTGTAGTTCCCAGGTTCGAGTCCCAGCTGGGTCAGCGTTCAGGTTTATCTCCGCAAAATTCCCCGCCTTGCCCATGGTCAATAGGAGACACCGATGGGCTTGGAAAGGCCGCCGTCCGTCGGAAGGGACGTTAAGCCGTGGCCCCGTGTGTCTGAGAGCCATACCCTGTGCACGTTAAAGAACACGCTGGATGGCCTTGACTGGAGTCTACCATCTGTCTCCCAACAGCTGTTCCATTGGGTCCCCTCCCCCAACCTTCTCTGAGCCTTCGGGATCCTTGTGACCTGGCCATTTAGCCCATGGTGTGCAAAAAAGTGTCTCTCAGAGGTAAAACAACCCAACGTTGAAGAACACGCTGGATGGCCTTGACGGGAGGCTACCATGTGTCTCCCAACAGCTGTTAAAGTGGGTCCCCTCCCCCAACCTTCTCTAAGCCTTCGGGGTCCTTGTGACCTGGCCATTTAGCCCATGGTGTGCAAAAAAGTGTCTCTCAGAGGTAAAACAACCCAACGTTGAAGAACACGCTGGATGGCCTTGACGGGAGGCTACCATGTGTCTCCCAACAGCTGTTCCAGTGGGTCCCCTCCCCCAACCTTCTCTAAGCCTTCGGGGTCCTTGTGACCTGGCCATTTAGCCCATGGTGTGCAAAAAAGTCCCGCTCAGAGGTAAAACAACCCCCCCCCCAACTTGTGTGTGACCCTAATTGTGCCATTCTTCACCGAATAAAAATCCTGATTGTTCTGTTGGAATCACCTTTCAAGGTCATCCATCTTGTCCTTTAGAGAGCGTAGGATGCGAATCTGTTGCACACGACACCAGAGCCTGGTGTTCCATTCGCCGGAAGTGTTCTTTGCATGTCCATTCTCTGTACCCTTTGATAACGAGGACGGGAATGGCCAATGTCGAAACTTTAACCTTCAGGTTATGATCTTGACACACTCCCGGCGGGGCCAACCCGCACGATGAAACACCAACGGTTGTACACGTGAAGAAGGGTGTCGACCTTAATTCCTCCGTTCACCAGACTAAAACTGATCGTGACATCCACGCAGAAACGCGTTTCGAGTCATTCCACGCCCTCTGTTGTTTCACCGACGCTAACGAGTATGAGGAGGGTGGAAGCGGCTCTGTCTCTTTTCCAGATGCGACGGGTGTAGTGACGATCTTAGGTCACAGCAGCTGACTGAAATCGTCGTGAAAGAAGGAGGGAAATATGTGTGACAGGATGCTTTAAACATCACGCCCTTCGCCCGGGAGTGCTTCTTGTGTTCACCGCTGCTGCTCGAGATCTATCGCCGCCTTTGGATCAGGAGTGCTCATTGTTCTCATCGCTGCTGCTCGAGTTCTATCGCCGCCCTTGGATCTGGAGTGATCCTTGTTCTCACCGCTGCTGCTCGAGTTCTATCGCCGCCTTTGGATCAGGAGTGCTCATTGTTCTCATCGCTGCTGCTCGAGTTCTATCGCCGCCTTTGGCTCAGGAGTGCTCATTGTTCTCACCGCTGCTGCTCGAGTTCTATCGCCGCCTTTGGATCAGGAGTGCTCATTGTTCTCATCGCTGCTGCTCGAGTTCTATCGCCGCCCTTGGATCTGGAGTGATCCTTGTTCTCACCGCTGCTGCTCGAGTTCTATCGCCGCCTTTGAATCAGGAGTGCTCATTGTTCTCATCGCTGCTGCTCGAGTTCTATCGCCGCCTTTGGATCAGGAGTGCTCATTGTTCTCACCGCTGCTGCTCGAGTTCTATCGCCGCCTTTGGATCAGGAGTGCTCATTGTTCTCATCGCTGCTGCTCGAGTTCTATCGCCGCCCTTGGATCTGGAGTGATCCTTGTTCTCACCGCTGCTGCTCGAGTTCTATCGCCGCCTTTGGATCAGGAGTGCTCATTGTTCTCATCGCTGCTGCTCGAGTTCTATCGCCGCCTTTGGATCAGGAGTGCTCATTGTTCTCACCGCTGCTGCTCGAGTTCTATCGCCGCCTTTGGATCAGGAGTGCTCATTGTTCTCATCGCTGCTGCTCGAGTTCTATCGCCGCCCTTGGGTCTGGAGTGATCCTTGTTCTCACCGCTGCTGCTCGAGTTCTATCGCCGCCTTTGGATCAGGAGTGCTCATTGTTCTCACCGCTGCTGCTCGAGTTCTATCGCCGCCTTTGGATCAGGAGTGCTCATTGTTCTCATCGCTGCTGCTCGAGTTCTATCGCCGCCTTTGGATCAGGAGTGCTCTTTGTTCTCATCGCTGCTGCTCGAGTTCTATCGCCGCCCTTGGATCGGGAGTGATCCTTGTTCTCCTCGCTGCTGCTCGAGTTATATCGCCGCTTTTGGATCAGGAGTGCTCATTGTTCTCATCTCTGATGCTCGAGATCTATCGCCGCCTTTTGATTAGGAACACTCCTTGTTCTCCTCGCTGCTGCTCAAATTCTATCGCCGCCTTTGGATCGGGAGTGCTCATTGTTCTCATCTCTGATGCTCGAGTTCTATCGCCGCCTTTTGATTAGGAACACTCCTTGTTCTCCTCGCTGCTGCTCAAATTCTATCGCCGCCCTTGGATCGGGAGTGATCCTTGTTCTCCTCGCTGCTGCTCGAGTTCTATCGCCGCCTTTGGATCGGGAGTGCTCATTGTTCTCATCGCCGCTCTTAGCTCAGAAGTGGTTCCTGTGCTCATAGTTGTTTCTCGAGTCCGATCGCCGCCCTTTCGGTCCAGAAGTGCTCAGTGTGCTCGAGTCCAATCGCCGCCCTTTTGAACCCAGGAGCTTCCCTTGTGCTCATCACTGCTGATCGAGTCCGTTCATTGTCCTTGCAAATATTCCACAGTATTATGTTGAAACTAGATCAGATGTTTAAAACCGGGAGTCCATTTCGAGTGGGCGGGGGTGGCTCAGTCGGTAGCGCGCCAGGCTCGTAATCTGTAGTTCCCAGGTTCGAGTCCCAGCTGTGTCGGCGTTGAGATTTATCTCCGCAAAATTCCCCGCCCTGCCCACGGTCAGTAGGGGACACCGATGGACTTGGAAAGACCAGCGTCCGTCGGATGGGACGTTAAGCCGTGGTCCCGTGTGCGGGAGAGCCATACCCTGTGCACGTTAAAGAACACGCTGGATGGCCTTGACGGGAGGCTACCATCTGTCTCCCAACAGCTGTTCCAGTGGGTCCCCTCCCCCAACCTTCTCTGATCCTTCGTGGTCCATGTGACCTGGCCATTTAGCCCATAGTGTGCAAAAAGGTGCCGCTCAGAGGTAAAACAACCCAACGTTAAAGAACACGCTGGAAGGCCTTGACGGGAGGCTACCATCTGTCTCCCAACAGCTGTTCCAGTGGGTGCCCTCCCCCAATCTTCTCTGAGCCTTCGAGGTCCATGTGACCTGGCCATTTAGCCCATGGTTGCAAAAAAGTGCCGCTCAGAGGTAAAACAACCCAACGTTAAAGAACACGCTGGATGGCCTTGACGGGAGGCTACCATCTGTCTCCCAACAGCTGTTCCAGTGGGTCCCCAACCTTCTCTGAGCCTTCGGGGTCCATGTGACCTGGTCATTTAGCCCATGGTGTGCAAAAAAGTTCCGCTCAGAGGTAAAACAACCCAACGTTAAAGAACACGCTGGATGGCCTAGACGGGAGGCTACCATCTGTCTCACAACAGCTGTTCCAGTGGGTCCCCTCCCCCAATCTTCTCTGAGCCTTCGAGGTCCATGTGACCTGGCCATTTAGCCCATGGTTGCAAAAAAGTGCCGCTCAGAGGTAAAACAACCCAACGTTAAAGAACACGCTGGATGGCCTTGACGGGAGGCTACCATCTGTCTCCCAACAGCTGTTCCAGTGGGTCCCTCCCCCAACCTTCTCTGAGCCTTCGGGGTCCTTGTGACCTGGCCATTTAGCCCATTGTGCCCAAAAAAGTGCCGTTCAGAGATAAAACAACCCAACCCTCCCCCAACCTTTTCTGAGCCCTCAGGGTCCTTGTAACCTGGCCATTTGTGTGGAAAAAAAGTGCCGTTCAGAGGCGAGCCATCCAACTCTAATCGACTGCCATCCAACTCTAAACCCGACTCCCGACTGCCATCCAACTCTAATATTTCGGTAGGACAGTTTAGATATTACACTGGGAAGCGAAAAAACAACCATGGATTAAATAAATGACGCAAATAAGGTAATTTGTACTCTTGCACGACAAGTGACTTAATTATTCCAGAAACTATATTTTTCCTACAACCAGTCAAATTCTTCAACCAGTCGCGAATCCAGGCTTTTTACGAGCATCCAAGTTCTGCCTCCGTTAACAAAAAGAAAAGGATTCTTTTTTTTCTTATTCCTGCGAGGAATGGAATCTCTCTCTGAGCGCGACGGTGTCAGCTAGCCGAGCAGCGGCGGAACGCTTCCTTAACGAATCCGTCGCCCAAACAAGCCGAACCGCTCCCGCTGGTTCCTTCCCAGTTCGTCCCCACCCCGCGAGACTGTTTACACCGCGCCGCCGCTCCCTCGAGAGAAGCTCAGCGCCGCGACGCCTCGGGCAGGGTGCCAGCACGTGCGGCTGGCGAGCTTCCGGCGGCACGTGAGAGCGCGCCCTCTTCCCGACTCCCCTGGCGCTGCAGGTGTCCCGTGGGTTGTCCATCACTGTGGAGGGTGGGAACACGGGGGAGGGGCAGGTTCCTTCCCCTCCCGACTGCTTGACGGCCTTCGCTGGAGGCGGTAATCACAGGCATTCTCTCTCTCTGCAGTTCTTCTGAATCGAGTGAGGGAGATGCGGACGGACGAAATAAGTAACGGGATACTCCTCGGCGGCGAAGAATGCCGAAGCTCCGTGGAGATAACACGTGCGCTTTCGTAAGGCTCTGTGTGAGGAAAGGGCAATACGGAAAAACCGATGATCGTGGATGGATGAAACCGATGATCGTGGATGGATGAAAACCGATGATCGTGGATGGATGAAAACCGATGATCGTGGATGGATGAAAACCGATGATCGTGGATGGATGAAAACCGATGATCGTAAGATCGTGGATGGACCTGGTTGGAAATTTGCGTTGGACTAGCGAGATTTATTAGAAGTGATTTCATGCTTCACTTAGAACTTTCTAATACGGAAGAGACAAATGTAATACGTGAGGGATCTTTTTTTGCAGAGACAACGTAACATGGGATCATTTAAAGATGGAGGGTTTGGGTTTTTTTCACCTCTGAGCGGCACCTTTTTGCATACCATGGGCTAAATCGCCAGGTCACATGAACCCCGATGGCTCAGAGAAGGTTGGGGGAGGGGACCCACTGGAACAGCTGTTGGGAGACAGATGGTAGCCTCCTGTCAAGGCCATCCAGCGTGTTCTTTAACGTTGGGTTGTTTTACCTCTGAGTGGCACTTTTTAGCACACCATGGGCTAAATGGCCAGGTCACATGAACCCCGATGGCTCAGAGAAGGTTGGGGGAGGGGACCCACTGGAACAGCTGTTGGGAGACAGATGGTAGCCTCCCGTCAAGGCCATCCAGCGTGTTCTTTAACGTGCACAGGGTATGGCTATCCCATACACGGGGCCATGGCTTAACGTCCCATCCGACGGACGGCGGTCTTTCCAAGCCCATCGGTGTCCCCTACTTATTGTGGACAGGGCGGGGAGTTTCGTGGAGATAAATCTCAACGCTGACACAGCTGGGACTTGAACTTGGGAACTGCAGATTACGAGCCTGGCGCTCAACCGACTGAGCCACCCCCCCGCCCCAAAAAGATGGGAGGATTTGGTAGTAGTAGTAGTAAACAATATTAGAAAATTTTTGTATTTCGAAGCTCTATAACTTCTGAAATACGTGTTTAATGGTAAATTGTGTGCGTTTAATATCACAAATATTGAATCAGTATTTAAAGATTCATAGCAGCAATACGGGATAAGGATTTACCTCATAAATTAATTAAAACTTCAGTAATAAGTATTGCTTCAAACCATTTACTGAAATAAATTCGTTTTAACGTTGGGTTGTTTTACCTCTGAGCAGCGCTGTTTTGCACACCATGGGCTAAATGGCCAGGCCACAAGGATCCCGAAGGTTCAGAGAAGGTTAGGAGAGGGGACCCACTAGAACAGCTGTTGGGAGACAGATGGTTACCTTCCTTCAAGGCCATCCAGCGTGTTCTTTAACGTGCACAGGGTATGGCTCTCTCCCGCACACGGGGCCACGGCTTAACGTCCCATCCGACGGACGGCGGCCTTTCCAAGACCCATCGGTGTCCCCTACTGACCGTGGGTAGGGCGGGGAATTTTGCGGAGATAAATCTCAACGTTGACCAAGCTGGGACTCGAACCTGGGAACTACAGATTACGAGCCTGGCGCGCTACCGACTGAGCCACCACCGCCCTATATGTTTTAGGAGTTTGAGCAATAATTATTTCAATATTACTTAATTATGAATGATATTTATAAAATAAGAAAATTCATTGTTAAATATTCTGGCTTCCGCAACTATGTAGATATTGGAGGATTATTTTTGAAAATCGTGATTTAAATGGATTTGATTATGATTCTTAATTTATCTTCAGTGGAAATTTAAAAAGTTATAGAGCTTACGAGTTAGATTCGCATTGACATAAAAGGTAAATTTTCCGATGTTTTGGTAGGGCAGATTATTATTCTACCACAGAAGCGTCACCGAAGCCTGTCAACATTATACGCCGCAGAGAAGGTTTGTGAGGAGCCTGTCAACGTTATACGCCGCAGAGAAGGTTTGTGAGGAGCCTGTCAACGTTATACGCCGTACAGATAGTCTGTGAGAAGCCTGTCAATATGATACGACGTAGAGAAGGTTTGTGAGGTGCTCGTAAACATGATACGCCGTAGAGAAGGTCTGTGAGGAGCCTGTCAACATGATACGCCGTAGATAAAGTCTGTGAGGAGCCTGTCAACATGATACGCCGTAGATAAAGTCTGTGAGGAGCCTGTCAACATGATACGCCGTAGATAAAGTCTGTGAGAAGCCTGTCAACATGATACGCCGTAGATAAAGTCTGTGAGGAGCCTGTCAACATGATACGCCGTAGATAAAATCTGTGAGGAGCCTGTCAACATGATACGTCGTAGATAAGGCCTGTGAGGAGCCTGTCAACATTATATGCTGTAAAGAAGGTCTGTGTGGAGCCTGTCAACATGATACACCATAGAGAAGTTCTGTGAGGAGCCTGTCAACATGATACACCATAGAGAAGTTCTGTGAGGAGCCTGTCAACATGATACACCATAGAGAAGTTCTGTGAGGAGCCTGTCAAATGATACGTCGTAGATAAGACCTGTGAGGAGTCTGTCAACATTATACGCTGTAAAGAAGGTCTGTGTGGAGCCTGTCAACATGATACACCATAGAGAATTTCTGTGAGGAGCCTGTCAACATGATACACCATAGAGAATTTCTGTGAGGAGCCTGTCAACATGATACGTCGTAGATAAGGCCTGTTAGGAGCCTATCAACATTATACGCTGTAAAGAAGGTCTGTGAAGAGCCTGTCAACATGATACGTCGTAGATAAGGCCTGTGAGGAGCCTGTCAACATTATACGCTGTAAAGAAGGTCTGTGAGGAGCCTGTCAACATGATACACCATAGAAAAGTTCCGTGAGGAGCCTGTCAACATGATACACCATAGAAAAGTTCCGTGAGGAGCCTGTCAACATGATACACCATAGAAAAGTTCCGTGAGGAGCCTGTCAACATGATACACCATAGAAAAGTTCCGTGAGGAGCCTGTCAACATGATACACCACAGAGACGGTCTGTCAGGAAGACTAGACCGCAGCAAAAAGGCTTTAAGAAACCACACGCACTTTAGGGGTCGTCTATATATTTACCAAACGCTGTTTTCGCTAAAATTAACCTTCCTTCAATGAAACGCTTGGCCTAATCTTCTCAACCCGAAACCCCCGCTCCCCGCCCTCTCTGTTCTACGTCACGCTTTTCTATTTGTAAGGATCTTTACTTATTATACGAAAATTAGCCTAATAAGCGAATATTAGCGAATTGTTAGTTATTAAACGTTAACTGATTTTTTGTCATCACAAAGTGGCTAATTATAATAAGAGAGAAATTTTTTTTTCCACCCTAAACTACCCCTTTCCTCTCCACGTCATAAGGCAACGTAACAGAATCACTAACCTCTTCACCACGCAATGCATGGTAACGGAATCACTAACTTTCTCCTATTTTCCCTACGTAACGCGATTTAACAGAAACATAGCCCCACAGGAAGCACTGTAACAGAATTACTAATCTCCCCAGGTAATGCAACGTAACAAAATCATTAACCTTCTCCTGTCTCCTCCACGTAACGTAACGCAATAAAATCATAACCTCCTCTTTTCTATCCCACATAAGAACTGTAACAGAATTACCAAACTTCTCCCCACGTAATGCAACGTAACAGAATCCTTATCCCTCACCTCTTCCCCCTCCACACACATAACGCAATGCAGCAGATCTCTGATCTTCTCCTTTCTCCCCCACGTAACGCAACGCAACAAAATCATAACCCCCTCTTCTCTACTCCACATAAGAACTGTAACAGAATTACTAACCTTCTCCCCACGTAATGCAACGTAACAGAATCCTTAATCCTCTCCTCCACGTAACGCAACGCAGCAGATCCCTGATCTTCTCCTTTCACCCCCACGTAACGCAACGCAACAAAATCATAACCCCCTCTTCTCTACCCCACATTAACAGAATTACTAACCTTCTCCCCACGTAATGCAACGTAACAGAATCCTTAACCCTCACCTCTCCCCCCCCCCACATAACGCAACGTAACAGAATCACTAACTTCTACTTTCTCCTCTACACACCGTCACAGATTTTTTTACCAATACAAGCGGAACAGGCAAACAGATGATTCGTGTATTTAGAATATCCCAATGAGAGTAATAATAACTCTAATAATTTATAGGTTAATTAGCGCCCTTTAACGTTGAAGAACATTCAAATTTTTAAACCAACATTACCAACGATTCGTTTTGGCTAGAGATTTGAAAATTTATTGATGGAATATGTGTTGCATTGACAGCAACACATATTCTTGGCGAAAAGCTCTCTTTTCGCCAAATAAATTTTATGTTAAGAGTTAATTAAAACTTTTTTTTTTTTCAGTTATATAGGATAGAAGAAGGAGAGGGCGTTTTCCAAACTTGTATAGAGGAAACTATAGACACCAGACAGAAAAAAAAAGGGGGGGGGGGCTCAATCGGTATCGCGCCAGGCTCATAATCTGTAGTTCTCAGGTTCGAGTCCCAGCTGGGTCAGCGTTGAGATTTATCTCTGCAAAATTCCCTGCCCTGCCCACGGTCAGTAGGGGACACCGATGGGCTTGGAAAGGCCGCCGTCCGTCGGATGGGACGTTAAGCCGTGGCCCCGTGTGCGGGAGAGCCATACCTTGTGCACGTTAAAGAACACGCTGGATGGCCTTGCCGGGAGGCTACCATCTGTCTCCCAACAGCTGTTCCAGTGGGTCCCCTCCCCCAACCTTCTCTGAGCCTTCGGGGTCCATGTGACCTGGCCATTTAGCCCATGGTGTGCAAAAAAGTGCCGCTCAGAGGTAAAACAACCCAACCCAACCCAGACAGAAAAATCGAAAGAGTTCCATGTTATCTCAGTAGAAAATCACATTAAAGCTCAATAACTTCTTCGATACGTTTTTTAATAACAAATGTGTCTAAAGATAGATTTGATTGAGTTCTTTAATTTATCTAAATCTCGATTTCAAACAATATAGGTTCAATATTCAAAGAATTATCGACGCTGGAAAATTTAACATTCTACAAAAAAAAATTGACCCCAAAATTTAAAACAGGTTTAGAGTGCATTCTACCAGAGTCAACTAGTATCGCTTTTATGTTTTAATTAAACTTTGGGGTCAATTTTTGATAGCTTGTTGGGTTGGGTTGTTTTACCTCTGATCGGCACTTTTTTGCACACCATGGGCTAAATGGCCAGGTCACATGGACCCCGAAGGCTCAGAGAAGGTTGGGGGAGGGGACCCACTGGACCAGCTGTTGGGAGACAGATGGTAGCCTCCCGTCAAGGCCATCCAGCGTGTTCTTTAACGTTGGGACGTTTTACCTCTGAGCGGCACTTTTTTGCACACCATGGGCTAAATGGCCAGGTCACATGGACCCCGAAGGCTGAGAGAAAGTTGGGGGATGGGACCCACTGGAACAGCTGTTGGGAGACAGATGGTAGCCTCCCGTCAAGGCCATCCAGCGTGTTCTTTAACGTTGGGTTGTTTTACCTCTGAGCGGCACTTTTTTGCACACCATGGGCTAAATGGCCAGGTCGCATGGACCCCGAAGGCTCAGAGAAGGTTGGGGGAGGGACCCACTGGAACAGCTGTTGGGAGACAGATGGTAGCCTCCCGTCAAGGCCATCCAGCGTGTTCTTTAACGTGCACACGGTATGGCTCTCCAGCACACGGGGCCACGGCTTAACGTCCCATCCGACGGACGGCGGCCGTTCCAAGCCCATCGGTGTCCCCTACTGACCGTGGGCAGGGCGGGGAATTTTGCGGAGATAAATCTCAACGCTGACCCAGCTGGGACTCGAACCTGGGAACTACAGATTACAAGCCTGGCGCGCTACCGACTGAGCCACCCCCGCCCCTTGATAGCTTGTTAAATATCCCAGCGTTCATAACTTTTTGAACACTGAAGAAATATTGTTTAGAATAGAGATTTAGATAGATTTAAATCAAATCTTTAATTTATCTTTAGACATTTTTTTTTCATTAAAAATCATATTGAAGAAGTTATTGAGCTCTGAATGTGAGTTTCTACTGAGATGTCTGGTAGATGGAATGTCTCCTTTTTCTCTCAAGTATTTGTACGTATATCTTTAGTCCTAGTCCTATATATATATATATCCTAGTCCTTGTAGGGGCGGGGGTGGCTCAGTCGGTAGCGCGCCAGGCTCGTAATCTGCAGTTCTCAGGTTCGAGTCCCAGCTGGGTCAGCGTTGAGATTTATCTCCGCAAAATTCCCCGCCCTGCTCACGGTCAGTAGGGGACACCGATGAGCTTAGAAAGGCCGCCGCCCGTCGGATGGGACGTTAAGCCGTGGTTCCGTATGCGGGGAGCCATACCCTGTGCACGTTAAAGAACACGCTGGATGGCCTGGACGGGAGGCTACCATCTGTCTCCCAACTGCTGTTCCAGTGGGTCCCCTCCGCCAACCTTCTCTGAGCCTTCGGGGTCCATGTGACCTGGCCATTTAGCTCATAGTGTGCAGAAAAGTGCCGCTCAGAGGTGAAACAACCCAACCTAGTCCTTGTATATACATATATTCTAATCCGCTCTTAGAAGCAGGTTAGCTAGACGCCTGCCTAGGTAACTTTAAATCAATATAATTAAGACCTTTACAGCGATTTTAATGACCTAATAATCAATAGCGGATTCTTTAAATATAAATTTAGGTATAATATCACTGAAAGTTTCTTTATAGTATATGCAAAAAATAAATAAAAGAAAATAATAATAATAATTAAATATATTTTATCTAAGGGTTCAATTTCTTTTTATTTTGCGCTATTGTGTAAAGTAATATAATTAATATCATAATAAAATTCATATTTAAAAAAAACTCATTCATGACGTCATTAAAATCTCCATCATGACCTTAATTGTCAAGGTGACCTTGGCATGTGGTCCCCAATTCATTAATCTAATAAATATCAGAATTTTCTTAGAGGGAAATGGAAAACAAAATTTTACCTATGGAATAACGCTAAAAATTTGCTGCTATCATATTTGCTATTTAAATAATACGTTTATTTAGTCTGGATACAATGAAAATTTCAAACGGATACCTGATTTTTTTCAGGGGGAGCAATTTAATCATCATCATCATTATCATCCTCAAGCAGCCATTGGCTACGGAGGTCCAACCAGACCGTGCAATTTAGTTCTCCAAGCAAGTCTATCCTGAGCTACATCTACTGCATCTGGCCACTGCACACCAATTCTAACAAGGTCCTGTTTGACATTGTCTGCCCACCACATCCTAGGTCTCCCCCTTCTTCTGAGGCCTCTAGGCACACTGTTCATAACCCTATTCGCCAATCTATAATTATCCATACGGGCAACATGGCCAAACCAACGGAGTCTCTCTCTGCACAATACGCTGCTTAAAGGAGGTTGCAAACTCCTTTGCCTAAGCTCATCATTAGTTACAAAGTTGAACCACCTAATGCCCAAGATACTGCATAAGCATCTAGAATCAAAAGCATCTAGTTTGTTTCTTTTGTTTAGACCAATTATTTAAACTGCCACAATGATATTTGACGAAATAAACTATTATTATTGCTGTAATAAATTGCTATCTTGTTGCGATGACATGATAGCAATTTATTACAGCAATAATAATAGTTTATTTCGTCAAATGTCATTGTGGCAGTTTAAATAATTGATCTAAAAAAAGTTAATGAAAACGAACGCAATAAACATTATACTATAACCTGAAGGATTTTTTTTTTAGTAATTCGCTTAATAATTACGTTTAATTTTCTTCAAATTTGAATTTTTTTTTTTTGCCGAATGAGTTAAATGTTCCAACTCCCATACCTCTTTAAATTCTGAACTCCTATTGTTGAAAATTGTGTTATGTTAGTGGGAAGCTAATATCCAAGCTCTATAACTTCTAAAATAAATTATTTTGTTTCGAAAAATGAGACAGATGATGATGATTTCGATTTTCAACAATATTCGTGAGTTATGCAAGTTTGAATACTTATCATCAATGACAGTCTTAAGAAACATCCGAAACCGATGAATAATGAAAGAGTGAAATGAATATTGAATGAATAGTGGAAGAAATCTTTACACAAATTTCTAAAATACACATTTATTTTATTAAACACTTTGATTAAACACTTATCACTAAGTTTAACTTAAATTCTGAAGTCAATTTTTTATGGCTGGCATTGTTACCGCTAAATATTCAAACTTCCATAACTCATTAAATATTGAACGAATATTGTACATCGAGATATTGATTTATTTGATTGAGATCTTTATCTGTTATCACAGTTTTCATAACTTTTCAGATAAAAAAACCCAGCTTATTTAATAAATTACTGAGTTATTATTGACATAACATTGAACTTTATCTAATAAAGTGATGGCTGAACGTAATTTCAATAAGAACATTGTGATAGGAATATCTAATGGAAAGGGCTCTCAGAAACTTCGTAAGTTCCATCAAATTTATAATACTGGTCATATAGTGCAAGCTACGTTATCATTTAGCATACCTCCATTGCAGTTCTCGAGTGGAGTGTGCGCATGCGCGCCAGATCCGGGTTGGCCACTTGTGCGGTCCCCATCTGGTCAGGACAGAGAAAGCCAAGCTCACTGGGCTTCGGACAACAGCTCTTTTGTACGAAGCCGCCAGGCTCACTCGTTACGCATTCACTACAGCTCAGCGGAGCTTGATAGCGGGCACGGCTTGCAAAGGGGAAGTAGGAGGGGGAGAAGCTTTCTCGCGTGGGGGGAAAGCGAAGGAGAAGGGGAAACGGGGGGGGGGTTGAAGTCACTCCTTCCTCCATCCTTCTTTCTCTGACGTGCATCACGTCGCCTGCTGGTCTGTTGTAAAAAACGCAGAACGCTTTCAACGAAGGCAGTGTTCGACCGAGCGTAGAAACTTGAAGTTCGCCCTGCGTCTAACTGGATCAATAACCTCCCCTCCCTCTTCCCTGGTCACGGCCCCTAGAGGCTGGGCACAGGTTGGTCTGCATTGTCAGCCTCCCAACCTCCGAGCTTGCCTGAATTATTTCTGCCTATTGATTACGACAGCGAGAGTAGGTGCAATGGCTTTGTGGGCGCCTCTCTCTCTCTTTCCCTCTCGTACTCGACCGCCGTTGCGGTTGCTCCAGGTGGTTGTGTCACGAGGTGATGGGGGCAACGAGAGGAGGAGGATCGCTGTGTTTGCCGACGGGATCGAGGGAGGCTGAGGAGGAGGAAGGCCCAGAAGACGATCTTCATCTTCTTGCTGTTATTGTCGCTTTGGGTTTTGAGCGGGGGGGGAGGAGGAAAATTTTGCGCGAAGTTCTTTTTTCTTCTTTTTAGTTGGTTGCCTGTTGTTGACTCTCGTTTCCATGTAAATGACATCGTGCTCTAAAAATTTCTTCTGCTCGATCAGAGCGCGAGATGATGACGTAAAGCGAATAGGATGAAGTGGGAGAAAGACTCGCGACGCCTATTGCGAAATATTTAAAGAGGAGTGTCTCGCGATTGCTTCACCCTCTGAACTCGATTGAATTCTATTCGGTTAAGTTGAAAATTATTTGACAAAGAAATCATGACTTGAAGGAGGGTAGGGTTGGGATTTTTATCTTAAAAAAAAATCCCCTCTTTTAGGGGCACTTTTTTTCCGGCATAATCGGCGAAACGGACAGGCTACGAGACCTCGAAGGCTCAAAGAGGATTGGGTTAGGTTGTTTTACCTCTGAGCGGCACTTTTTTGCACACCATGGGCTAAATGGCCAGGTCACATGGATCCCGAAGGTTCAGAGAAGGTTGGGGGAGGGGACCCACTGGAACAGCTGTTGGGAAACAGATGGTAGCCTCCCGTCAAGGCCATCCAGCGTGTTCTTTAACGTTGTGTTGTTTTACCTCTGAGCGGCACTTTTTTGCACACCATGGGCTAAATGGCCAGGTCACATGGACCTCGAAGGCTCAGAGAAGGTTGGGGGAGGGGACCCACTGGAACAGCTGTTGAGAGACAGATGGTAGCCTCCCGTCAAGGCCATCCAGCGTGTTCTTTAACGTTGTGTTGTTTTACCTCTGAGCGGCACTTTTTTGCACACCATGGGCTAAATGGCCAGGTCACATGGATCCCGAAGGCTCAGAGAAGGTTGGGGGAGGGGACCCACTGGAACAGCTGTTGGGAGCAGATGGTAGCCTCCCGTCAAGGCCATCCAGCGTGTTCTTTAACGTGCAAGGGTATGGCTCTCCCGCACACGGGGCCACGGCTTAACGTCCCATCCGACGGACGGCGGCCTTTCCAAGCCCATCGGTGTCCCCTACTGACCGTGAGCAGGGCGGAGATAAATCTCAACGCTGACCCAGATGGGACTCGAACCTGGGAACTACAGACCCGCCCCCACGTAATACACTGAATAAATCCTAACGTTGCTAGGATATCACAGTAACCAGAATTAATATTTTTATTGTCTAATACAGTGTCTCGCAAACTGTGTGCCGCGGCACAGTAGTGTGCCGCGAGAGATTTTCAAATTGACACTAGATATTCCAAAGATTTCATTTTGACTTGACTTGTGTTATCGACGTGCTTTAATAAAAATCTTTCAGATTTTATCAACTGGGATCTTATAAGTATTTATCAAGCTTTTTCCAAATTTTGGTATTTTTGATTATTTCAAGCCATAGAATGGACAAATATTTAAAACAAACACCGAGTTATGATTAATTGTATTTATTATTATATTTATTTTAAATAAAATGCATTTAACGAAACTTCAATTTTCCTCTTTTTACGTAACCATCAAAAATTCTTTTTTAGGTGTGCCGCGGGAAAAAAATAGATTCAGTGTGCCGCGGGAAAAAAATAGATTCAGTGTGCCGCGGGAAAAAATAGATTCAGTGTGCCGCGGAAAAAAATTAGATTCAGTGTGCCGCGGGGAAAAAACAGATTCAGTGTGCCGCGGGAAAAAATAGATTCAGTGTGCCGCGGAAAAAAATTAGATTCAGTGTGCCGCGGGGAAAAAACAGATTCAGTGTGCCGCGGGAAAAAAATTAGATTCAGTGTGCCGCGGGGAAAAAATAGATTCAGTGTGCCGCGGAAAAAAAAATAGATTCAGTGTGCCGCGGGAAAAAATAGATTCAGTGTGCCGCGGGAAAAAAATAGATTCAGTGTGCCGCGGGAAAAAAATAGATTCAGTGTGCCGCGGGAAAAAATAGATTCAGTGTGCCGCGGGAAAAAAATTAGATTCAGTGTGCCGCGGAAAAAAATAGATTCAGTGTGCCGCGGAAAAAAATTAGATTCAGTATGCCGCAGAGTAAAAAAGTTTGCGAGACACTGATTTAATAAATCAATATTAAAGTCCCCGATCAATATGACATTTTTATAGTTATTTCTTAATAATTGAGAGGAATAAGGATTAATACTTCTGCAATAATTATTACGAGATTTCCGACAATATTTGTTTAAAAGAAGCACAATATTCCTTAAATACTGGGTGGCAAAAAATTAAAGTAGCAATTCCATTTAACGAAACTCTAAAATAAAAACTGCTTTAGTTGGAAATATTGAATGTCTAAGGAACGCACGTCATGCATTTAAATTTAATTATTTGAAGTATCAACTGTGTCAGTAGTTGCCAAATAATGCCTTTTTTTTAATACACCATTTCCAAACGCTTCAAAAAGTATAATATAACAATGTAAATTTCAGTTTGAACTAAGAATAATTCCAGTTTGAAATGAAATTATTATTCTCGCAATCAAATTATTCCAATACCCAAGATATTATTCTAAAAAAGACGGAAGTTGATCACCAAGTTTCTTGTTCTCTCCTCAACACAATAATTTAAATTTCAGTTTTCCAGTGGCTGAACTGTTAGCCAGCATGGTTATGGAACGCAAAAGATGTGGGTTCGATTCCCTATTATATTGATTTTGTCTGATGTTTCGTTTTTGTCTTCCTTATAAATCCTTTCTACGGCTAGCGCGCTTGGCTACTGATCTAAGGGATCTGGGTTCGAGCCCCGAGTAAGGCATGGATGTATGTGTCCATTTTCTGCTGAGGTCCTGCCATCCTCTCAGACCTTCTACTACAGCACATTGGATCGTGTGAGCTCACAAAAACCTGGCTCGTGTGGGCTCACTCACGGAAATATTGAGCGTGTGCAGTTACAGTTCACAGCAAACTGAAGCGTGTGCAGTAACTGCACACGCTCCAGTTTGCTGTGAACGGTAACCGGAGCGTGTACAGTTGCTGTACACGTTCCTGAGGTCCTGCCATCCTCTCAGACCTTCTACTATGGCATATAAACTGACAGGCTCCTGTCAGACCTCTGTGGCAAGCAGCTGCTTGAGGGGGTATTTATTTTTATTTTATTTACATTGGATCGTGTGAGCTCACAAAAACCTGGATCGTGTGAGCCCACTCACAGAAATATTGAGCGTGTTCAGTTACCGTTCACAGCAAACTGGAGCGTGTGCAGTAACTGCACACGCTCCAGTTTGCTGTGAACGGTAACTGGAGCGTGTACAGTTGCTGTACACGTTCCTGAGGTTCTGCCATCCTCTCAGACCTTCTACTATGGCATATAAACTGACAGGCTCCTGTCAGACCTCTGTGGCAAGCAGCTGCTTGAGGAGGTATTTATTTTTATTTTATTTACATTGGATCGTGTGAGCTCACAAAAACCTGGATCGTGTGAGCTCACAAAAACCTGGATCGTGTATCCTACAAGAACCTTAATTGGGCCTGCCTATGGGTATCGAAACATGAACCCTCATCCGCAAGAATCAGTCACTAGATTCAAAATATCAGAGATAATCATCTTTCACAAAAGAATGCTACTTTGCAAAAGATCTATCAGATCATGTAACAATGTTAACCCAGAAGAGGCCTAGTGCCTAATCGAAACTATAAAAAGCATTGGAGTCGGCCAGTGAAGCTGCAAGAGACAAGTAATATGAAACGGAGGATCAAGTTACGTGAACTGGACGGAGCCCTCAGGGCAAGGTCACTATGACCGTGATGATGATCATTAGAGCAGGATTGGATTGGGTTGTTTTACCTCTGAGCGCCACTTTTTTTGCACACCATGGGCTAATGGACCCCGAAGGCTCAGAGAAGGTTGGGGGAGGGCACCCACTGGAACAGCTGTTGGGAGACAGATGGTAGCCTCCCGTCAAGGCCTTCCAGCGTGTTCTTTAACGTTGGGTTGTTTTACCTCTGAGTGGCACTTTTTTGCACACTATGGGCTAAATGGCCAGGTCACATAGACCACGAAGGATCAGAGAAGGTTGGGGGAGGGGACCCACTGTAACAGCTGTTGGGAGACAGATGGTAGCCTCCCGTCAAGGCCATCCAGCGTGTTCTTTAACGTGCACAGGGTATGGCTCTCCCGCACACGGGGGCACGGCTTAACGTCCCATCCGACGGACGGCGGCCTTTCCAAGCCCATCGGTGTCCCCTACTGACCGTGGGCAGGGCTGGGAAATTTTGCGGAGATAAATCTCAACGCTGACCCAGCTGGGACTCGAACCTGGGAACTACAGATTACGAGCCTGGCGCGCTACCGACTGAGCCATCCCCGCCCCAAAAAACTATATCTCAAAGGAGAGGGAAGAAGTTGATTTGATGGAATAGCTCATAACGATTATGTTAACCCCAAAATTGTCATCATTTGATTATCTTCATCATAGATTCTATTTCTGATATTAAAGAACTTACTTTTTAAAAAAGTTTTGCTTTGTTCCAAAATTTTGATTCAGATTTCCGTTTTATTTATTTTTACGAAATAATTGGGAACTGTTTCCTAATCCTAAGATAAAGAAGATTTATTGCAAATAATTATTAGAAGAAATTTGTTTAGAATGCACACAACAATTCATTTAGCAGAAAGTGCTAATTGTTCCTCAGTAAATCTTATTGTAAATTGAGAAGAAAAAAAAAATCATACATTAAAAATTACTTTTCACTTTTTAATGATTACATTGGGTTGGGTTGTTTTACCTCTGAGCGGAACTTTTTTGCACACCATGGGCTAAATGGACAGGTCACATGGACCCCGAAGGATCAGAGAAGGTTGGGGGAGGGAATCCACTGGAATAGCTGTTGGGAGACAGATGGTAGCCTCCCGTCAAGGCCATCTAGCGTGTTCTTTAACGTTGTGTTGTTTTACCTCTGAGCGGCACTTTTTTGCACACCATGGGCTAAATGGACAGGTCACATGGACCCCGAAGACTCAGAGAAGGTTGGGAGAGGGACCCACTGGAACAGCTGTTGGGAGACAGATGGTAGCCTCCCGTCAAGGCCATCCAGCGTGTTCTTTAACGTTGTGTTGTTTTACCTCTGAGTGGCACTTTTTTGCACACCATGGGCTAAATGGACAGGTCACATGGACCCCGAAGGCTCAGAGAATGTTGGGGGAGGGACCCACTGGAACAGCTGTTGGGAGACAGATGGTAGCCTCCCGTCAAGGCCATCCAGCGTGTTCTTTAATGTGCACAGAGTATGGCTCTCCCGCACACGGGGTCAAGGCCATCCAGCGTGTTCTTTAACGCGCACAGGGTATGGCTCTCCCGCACACGGGGCCACGGCTTAACGTCCCCATCCGACGGACGGCGGCGTTTCCAAGCCCATCGGTGTCCCCTACTGACCGTGTGCAGGGCGTGGAATTTTGCGGAGATAAATCTCAACGCTGACCCAGCTGGGACTCGAACCTGGGATCTACAGATTATGAGCCTGGCGCGCTACCGACTGAGCCACCCCCGCCCCTGTATTTGGATTGGCTGATGAGATGTAGAAAGCTCTCTCTGTTGTAATGGGAAATAGAACCATGTAAAATTTCGGATTCTCAAAGGCAGGTTCCAGATTAAAAGAAAAAATAAGAAATTTCGGAGGGGGAGGGAAAAAGTGAATGGAATTCCATTGTAGTATAATTTTCCCTTCTTTTTAGAAGTCTAAAAATACATGAAGTATTTAAAAAACATATCCCCCTCAAGCAGGTGTCTGCCATAGAGGTCTGACTGGAGCTTGTCTGTTTAATGTTCCATACAGTACAGTCGCTCAAAAAATATCCGAACACTATGGTCGATTACAGAATTCAGAAAAAATATCTGGCAACGATTTTTTTAGAAATTAGTGATGTGGCAACCTTCGTGTACGTAGACGAAGAAATTAACAAGTGATCTGGCAACCTTCGTGTACAGTCGCTCAAAAGAATATCCGAACACTATGGTCGATTACAGAATTCAGAAAAAATATCTGGTAACGATTTTTTTTTTAGAAATTAGTGATGTGGCAACCTTCGTGTACGTAGACGAAAAAATTCTCAGCTCTCCCGTATACGGGGCAACGGCTTAACGTTCAATCCGACGGACGGCAGCCTTCAAAGCCCATTGGTGTCCCGTACTGACCGTGGGCAGGGCGGGGAATTTTGCTGAGATAAATCTCAACGCTGACCCAGCTGGAACTCGAACCTGGGATCTACAGATTACAAGCCTGACGCGCTACCTACTGAGCCACCCCCGCCCATAGGAAAGGCGCCTACATTCCCAGATACATTGGTGGGTGGGATGTTTACTTTCCTTGAGCGTTCCTTGTAAATCTAAATTCTTCCTGTTAGAAAAGTTGATTTTGAGTGCGCTAAGTTAACGAAAAGATAAAAATTAATACTTAAAAATCAACATTTGTTTTCCTACCGCTTATTTTATAAAATATTCACTATATTTAAATAGTGTGACAATAAAATATTTCATATGCACCTCATGGCAAACCATTTCAAAGGAGTGAAGAGAAGAAAAGAATGGATAATAAAAATAAAATGGCTACAATCCTTCGCTCGACTTTCGTATCTTTCTTCGGGGAATTTTGGTAAAGGAAAGACCCGTCGCGCGATGTTCCCACTAGCTGTCTCGCAGATGATTAGTGTCGAAGGTACTGGGTTGGGTTGTTTTACCTCTGAGCGGCACTTTTTTGCACACCATGGGCTAAATGGCCAGGTCACATGGACCCCGAAGGCTCAGAGAAGGTTGGGGGAGGGGACCCACTGGAACAGCTGTTGGGAGACAGATGGTAGCCTCCCGTCAAGGCCATCCAGCTTGTTCTTTAACGTGCACAGGGCACGACTCTCCCACACACGGGGCCAAGGCTTAACGTCCCATCCGACGGACGGCGGCCTTTCCAAGCCCATCGGTGTCCCCTACTGACCGTGGGAAGGGCGGGGAATTTTGCGGAGATAAATCTCAACGCTGACCCAGCTGGGACTCGAACCTGGGAACTACAGATTACGAGCCTGGCGCGCTACCAACTGAGCCACCCCCGCCCCACGCGAAGGTACTGACCGTGATATTCACCTGCAGAATTCATGACCAACGGAGTAGTATTTTTTGATGATGGCACTTTTCCAATCAGCTCATCAAGGCATGAGGTGCATATATATATGTATTATATATAATACATATATATATAATGAATGTTTTATAGATTAATACATAAAGTTACGCGCAAAAATCATCGAAATCTTTTTTTTTTTTCATTTGCATTTTTTTTTTAATTCTAAGAGAGCTGAACATTCCGATGTTTTTGTTTTATATGAATATGTATGGGATATTATAGGATTATTTGTGTAAGCTATTATTTTTCTCTCTCAGCTTTTAGTATCTCTTCAAGTTGTTAACTGGTGTTTGAGAAAATCTTTTCGAAAATTTTCCAGCCAAAAGAAAAAAAACAGGAAGATTTAAAAGAGTTTAATTTTTTGTACATAAATGGCCAGGTCACAAGGACCCAGAAGGCTCAGAGAAGGTTGGGTGAGGGGACCCACTGGAATAGCTTTTGGGAGACAGATGGTAGCCTCCTGTCAAGGCCATCCAGAGTGTTCTTTAACGTGCACATGGTATGTCTCTTCCGCACATGGATTTATCTCCGCAAAAATTCCCCGCCCTGCCCACGGTCAGTAGGGGACACCGATGGGCTTGGAAAGGCCGCCGTCCGTCGGATGGGACGTTAAGCCGTGGCTCCGTATGTGGGAGAGCCATACCCTGTGCACGTTAAAGAACACGCTGAATGGCCTTGACGGGAGGCTACCATCTGTCTCCCAACAGCTGTTCCAGTGGGTCTCCTCCCCCAACCTTCTCTGAGCCTTCGGGGT
The DNA here is from genome assembly GCA_038380435.1 of Ryuthela nishihirai. NCBI lineage: Eukaryota > Metazoa > Arthropoda > Arachnida > Araneae > Heptathelidae > Ryuthela > Ryuthela nishihirai. The sequence continues at coordinate 784,166 of JAWZYU010000002.1, read as the reverse complement.
CCATGTGACCTGGCGATTTAGCCCATGGTGTGCAAAAAAGTGTCGCTCAGAGGTAAAACAACCAAACGTTAAAGAACACGCTGGATGGCCTTGATGGGAGGCTACCATCTGTCTCCCAATAGCTGTTCCAGTGGGTCTCCTCTCCCAACCTTCTCTGAGCCTTTGGGGTCCTTGTGACCTGGCCATTTAGCCCATGGTATGCAAAAAAGTGCCGCTCAGAGGTAAAACAACCGAACCCGCACACGGGGCCACGGCTTAACGTCCCATCCGATGGAGGGTAGCTTTTCCAAGCCCATCGGCGTCCCCTACTGACCGTGGGCAGCGCGGGGAGTTCTGCGGAGATAAATCTCAATGCTGACCCAGCTAGGACTAGAACCTAGAAGCTGCAGATTACGAGCCTGGTGCTCTACCGAGTGAGCCACTCCCGTTCCGACCTGGGTTGTCTCGTTCCTGTAGAGCGCCAGGCTTGTAATCTGCAGTTCCTAGACTGGAGTCCCAACTGTGACAGATTTGAGATTTGTCTCCGCTACACCCAAAGCCTTGCCCTCAGTCAGAAAGGGGAACCGATCAATTTGGAAAGGTTGCCGTCCATTGGACGAAACGTTAAGCCGTGACTCCGTGTGCGAAAGAGTGAATTGTATAAGAGCATTGCCTTGTACACGTTAAATACAAACTGGATGGCTTTGACGGAAGGATTCCATCTATCTCTTGGAACCTTTTACGTAACTTCTCTGAGCCCTTGAGGTCTTTGTGATTTTTGTTGTGCCGATTCTGTGAGAAAAAGTGGCGCTTTGGATCACACTTCAATTGCACGGGAGTAGTGGCGGATCCTCCACAGTGCTTTCCCCCATGACGTCACAGGCCACGCCCCTCCCCCTTATGACGTAATCATTACGTAACATGACATAACATACCACGCCCCCTTATTAATTGGTCATTATGAATTATTAATTATTACTAAGGGGCGTGGCCTGTTACGTCATGTTACGTAATGATTACGTCATATGGGGAGGAGAGGGGCGTGGCCTGTTACGGCATAGGGGGGAAAGCACTGTGGGGAATCCGCCGGTTGTGATAATACTACTCACGGGTTTGGATCCCTAATGTCGTGGTTGCTTGCTTCCGTGCTATTAGTTCTAACAGAGGAAATGGTCAACAGTGGTGACTTCGGTCTTAGTAGGGCATGGCCTTGTATGAGAAGACCTGTACAAAATACGAGTAGTTTCTAGCAACCTTCCATCCCATACGTTGTAAATAAAAAAGATCTCGTTACTCTCATAGAAGTAATATTTTTTCTTACAGAAATAATAGTAATCATTTGGCAGTCTCGACAAAAAGAAAAAGCGAAGTCCTTGTCTTTTGTTTCGGTTCGATTAAACAGCAACATCACGACAGTAAATGTTTCATCCTTCCGCCGACTTTGCGTGATCTCTGCATATTCATGAATCACGACTTAGCTTGGCAGGGGACGAATTAGCCTCGCTATTGTGGCGCTCATAAAAACATTATTGCAAGCCTTCCTGGTATTGGCTCGATCTCACGTTTGGTGGCGGTTGTATTGGTGGGGGGAGAGGCGGGGGGAGAGGAGGAGAAAGAAGGAGAAGAGAGGAGGAGGAAGAGAGGAAGAGAAGGGGAGAGGAATGTGAGGCGGAAAGGGAGAGGAGGAGGAGGAGGAAAAAGGAGGGGGAGGAGGAAAGGGAGAGGATGAGGAGTAAGATGAGGAGGAGGAGGAGGAGGAGGAGGAGGAAAAAGGAGGGGGAGGAGGAAAAGGAGGAGGAGGAGGGGGAGATGAGGTGGAAGAGGAGGAAAGACGAGAAGGGGAAGAGGTGGAGGAGCAGGATGGTACATGGTGGATGATGACGACGAACTGAGTGACAGAGAGAGATCGGGGTGATTGTGAGAAGCTGATGATGGATGTTGTATTGCTATGCTAGTTCGACCCGCAAAGTCAACTTTCGCTTTTAATATAATTAGAATTTCGGAAATCTCTAAATCGATTTGTGTGCTATCGATATATCAGAGTAGCGATATCATTATTCCGATAACCGAAGCGCGCGATGTTTTCAATTTTGTCAGGTCGATATTTTTGGCGTGGAAGTTCGGTTCCTTTGGTATCTCGTTGAGATGTGTATTAAGGTAGGAAGCGTTTTGGATATTTGAGGGGTGCTTTCGCTCTTGACTTCCGTAGATTTCTTTGATTTTATCTTGTGTGTGTGTGCAATGTCAAAAAGTTTCTAATACTGACAACGACTCAGAACATCAACTAAATACCAAACAAGCCGTTTGTATATAGATGAAAATATTTAAACCTGCTGTTCTCAACCTTATGGAGTCCAGCATCCCTTTCACCAAGTATTATTTCCTAACATTCCATTTCTCCAAATTTCCTAACGCCCCTCTTGCCAAGCATTATCTTCTAATTTCCCCATTTCCGCAAGTATTATTTTCTAAACACCCCATTTTTACCAAGTATTTCTTCTAAAGACTTCTTTTAGCAAGATTTGTTTTCTAGCGAAGTTTTTTTTTAAAAAGAATTATTTCTAAAGACCTCTTTTAGCAAGAATTATTTTACAACGACCTCTTTTAGCGAGAATTATTTTTTAAACGATCTATTTTAGCAAGAATTATTTTCTAACGACCTCACTTTTTTTATAAGATTTATTTTCTAACGACCTCACTTTTTTTTAACAAGAATTGTTTTCTAACTATCGCTTTTAGCAAGAAATGTTTTCTAAACGACCACTTTTAGGAAGAATTATTTTCTACGGACTTTTTTTAGCAAGATTTGTTTTCTAGCGGTCCTTTAGCGACTACTTTTAGAACGACTACTTTTAGCAAGAATTCATTTTTAAACAACCTCTTTTGGAAAGAATTATTTTCTAACGACATCCTTTTAGCAAGATTTATTTTCTAACGACCTCCTTTTAGCAAGATTTATTTTTTAATGATATCTTTTAGCAAGTATTTTTTTTAAACGACTTCTTTAACAAAAATTATTTTCTAAGGACTTATTTTAACAAGAATGCTTTTTAAACGACATCTTTTGGCAAAAATTATTTTCTAACGACCTCTTTACAGCAAGAATTGTTTTCTAACGATCTCTTTTAGCAAGAATTGTTTCCTGAACGACCTCTTTTAGCAAGAATCGTTTTCTGAACGACCTCTTTTAGCAGGATTTATTTCCTACTAATTTCTTTCAGCAAGATTTGTTTTCTAGCGAAGTCTTTTAGCAAGAATTATTTTCTAACGACCACTTTTAACAAAAATTATTTTAAAACGACCACTTTTAGCAAGAATTATTTTCTAACGATCTCTTTTAGGAAGAATTATTAATTAGCGAAGTCGTTTAACAAGAATGATTTTCTAACGACCTCTTTTAGCAACAATTATTTTTAACAACCACTTTTAACAAAAATTCTTTTTAAAGGACTTTTTTTTGCAAGAACTAATTTCTAACGACTTCATTTTAGCAAGATTTAATTTTTAACAATCTCTTTTAAGAAGTATTGTTTTCTAAACGACTTCTTTAACAAAAATTATTTTCTGAGGACTTATTTTAGCAAGAATTCTTTTTTAAACGACATCTATTGGCAAGAATTATTTTCCAACGACCCCTTTTTAACAAGATTTATATTTTAACGATCTCTTTTAACAGGTATTGTTTTCTAAACGACTTCTTTTAGCAAAAATTATTTTCTAAGGACTATTTTTTAGCAAGATTTATTTTCTTGCGAAATGTTTTGGCAAGAATTATTTTCTAACGATCTCTTTTAACAAGAATTTTTTTTAAACGACCTCTTGTAGCAAGAATTATTTTCTAAATAACCTCTTTTAATAAGATTTGTTTTCTAGCGGTAACTTTTAGCAACAATTATTTTCTAACTATCTCTTTTAGCAAGAACTATTTTTAACGGCTTCTTTTAGCAAAAAATATTTTCGAACGACTTCTTTTTAGCAAAGTTTGTTTTTAACGATCCCTTTTTGCAAGTATTCTTTTCTAAACGATTTCTTTTATCAAAGATTATTTTCTAAGTACTTATTTTAGCAAAATTTGTTGTCTAGCGAAGTTCTTTAGCAAGAATGATTTTCTAACGACCTCTTTTAGCAAGACTTATTTTCTAACGACCACTTCTAGCAAGAATTCCTTTTAAACGACCTCGTTTAGAAAGAATTATTTTCTAACGACCTCTTTGAACAAAAATTGTTTTCTAAACGACCTCTTTTAGCAAGAATTATTTTCTAACTACCTCTTTTTAACAAGAATTATTTTCTAATGACCTCTTTTAGCAAGAATTATATTCTAACGACCACTTCTAGCAAGAATTCTTTTTAAACGACCTCGTTTAGAAAGAATTATTTTCTAACGACCTCTTTGAACAAAAATTGTTTTCTAAACGACCTCTTTTAGCAAGAATTATTTTCTAACTACCTCTTTTAACAAGAATTATTTTCTAACGCTCTCTTTTAGCAAGAATTATTTTCTAACAACCACTTCTAGCAAAGAATTCTTTTTAAACGACCTCGTTTAAAAAGAATTATTTTCTAACGACCTCTTTGAACAAAAATTGTTTTCTAAACGATCTCGTTTAGCAAGAATTATTTTCTAACTACCTCTTTTAACAAGAATTATTTTCTAACGACCTCTTTTAGCAAGAATTATTTTCCAGCGACCACTTCTAGCAAGAATTCTTTTTAAACGACCTCGTTTAGAAAGAATTATTTTCTAACGACCTCTTTGATCAAAAATTGTTTTCTAAACGATCTCGTTTAGCAAGAATTATTTTCTAACTACCTCTTTTAACAAGAATTATTTTCTAACGACCTCTTTTAGCAAGAATTATTTTCCAACGACCACTTCTAGCAAGAATTCTTTTTAAACGACCTCGTTTAGAAAGAATTATTTTCTAACGACCTCTTTGATCAAAAATTGTTTTCTAAACGACCTCTTTTAGCAAGAATTATTTTCTAAACTACCTCTTTTAACAAGAATTATTTTCTAACGACCACTTGAAGCAAAAATTCTTTTTTAAACGATCGCCTTTACCAAGTATTATACTCTAATGCCCCCTTTTGACAAGTATTGTATTCTAGCTTCTCTGCACAGAAATCGAAATAAGTTTTCGTGAATGAATCGAGTTACGTTTTTTTTTTTCAGGCAACAGGACGAACAAGGGCAGCTTCATTTTTTTGCATTGCGATTGAGAAAAAAACAAAAGCAATATTTTCCTTACAGGCAACAAGAAGAACAATTGAAACATCTTTCTTTAATTACAGACAACACGGAGAAATAAATAAATTAAAATTTTAAAAAAATATTTAGCTTCCTATATGTGCCCTAAAATGTAGAAAATTATACTGAAGCATATCGATGGTGAAATCAGCCGTTGAATTTGTATTCACTTCAAAGGAAGATAGGGCGCATATTTACCTACTGAACAAGGAGGGTTGGGTTGTTTACCTCTGAGCGGCACTTTTTTGCACACCATGGGCTAAATGGCCAGGTCACATGGACCCCGAAGGCTCAGAGAAGGTTGGGGGAGGGAACCCACTGGAACAGCTGTTGGGAGACAGATGGTAGCCTCCCGTCAAGGCCACCCAGCGTGTTCTTTAACGTGCACAGGGTATGGCTCTCCTGCACACGGGACCACGGCTTAACGTCCCATCCGACGGACTGCGGCCTTTCCAAGCCCATCGGTGTCCCCTACTGACCGTGGGCAGGGCGGGGAATTTTTGCGGAGATAAATCTCAACGCTGACCCAGCTGGGACTCGAACCTGAGAACTACAGATTACGAGTTTGGCTCGCTACCGACTGAGCCACCCCCGAACCTACTGAACAAGACTGCCTATGTGATTTTTCAATTTTTACCTATCTTCCTATTGTTTTTTCGCTTGACATTTTTAAGTTTGTCGGTTTGTGTGTTTGTCTTCAAAGGAAGATAGGCAGTCTTGTTCAGTAGGTAAATCTGCGTCCTATCTTTCTTTGAGGACAAACACGCAAACCGACAAACTTAAAAATGTCAAGCGAAAAAACAATAGGAAGATAGGTAAAAATAGAAAAATCGCATTGTTATCAGGGAAACAAAAATAAAGTTTTTTTGAGGTAACTGAAATATTTCATCAGAAGTCAAAAAACAGAAATCAAAAAACAGAAATCAAACACACGTTTTCCATACGGGATTCAAACCTAGATTACTTTGAGTACAAGAAGCAGATTTTCAAAAGGGATAATAAGAAATGGAATCAGAAAGTTTAATGCAAACAAGTAAATGACATGTCTGTGTAGGCGCGTGGCTTTATGATTCAGAGTCTTTAATACGACGAGCAACTTTTTCATAAGTGAAAAAATAAATGCAGAAGTGAGACATTTTATTTCTTTTATGTTAAGGCGTTTTAATCGAAAGTTCGTTTGATCGAAAATTTTAAAATTATCATATTTTCAGTAACTATCTTTAGAAATTACTTTAAAAATGAATACAAGGAGAAAATTTTGCATGTGATCAATACAAGACGAAAGTGTGAAAATAATTTTGTTCAACCAATTTTTCACAATAATTATGGAAAAGCGCGGATACCTTATCAAATACCCAAAATTTTTAATTCTCTACTGAGAGATCTGTTATGCCTGAGCACTTATTCAGAAATTAAAACTAAAGTTTCGAAATGGTTGTTAGATGTAAATAATTGAAAAGTAATGTTTAAAAAGTCCTATCCTATATCTGGTATCCTTTAAGCAAGTGCAATTTTAATGTGAAATGATGACTTGTACCATAGGTGATAGTTTTGTGCAATATGTGCTGTAATCCGAAATTTTATAGGTTTATTTTATAAATGTGTTTATTTTTTCATGTCTGTGTTTCAATACGTGCTTTTTTTGTTGTTATTGTTTTAGTTTCTTTTTTTAATTATGTGTTTATTTTCCATTATACATGTCATATTCTTCAATAAACCTGTCGTGTGATTGAAAGGAATGCTGCTGACAAGCCGTAAGGCTTAGCGGGGTAATCTATGTATATAACCATACTAAGGCTTAATAAAGATATTATTATTATTTAAAAAAAAACACACAAAAAAACTTTCCCTAGATGCAACTGTCACTTACAATGCCATACGATCAAAATCGGGTAGATCTCGATGTTTGAAAATCTGCGGCTATACCTTCTAACCGAACCATTAGAGTTTTTCGCTATGGCTATTCACTGTAAGAGGATTATTAGCGTTCTTGGCTGTACTAAATCGCTGTAATAGAATTCTTAGCTTTCTTGGCTTTGGCTAATCACTCTAGCCGAACTGTTAACTTTCTTTGGCCAATCACTCTAACCGAACTGTTAACTTTCTTTGGCCAATCACTCTAACCGAACTGTTAACTTTCTTTGGCTAATCACTCTAACCGAAATGCTAACTTTCTTTGGCTAATCACTCTAACCGAAATGCTAACTTTCTTTGGCTAATCACTCTAGCCGAACTGTTAACTTTCTGTGGCCAATCACTCTAACCGAACTGTTAACTTTCTTTGGCTAATCACTCTAACCGAAATGCTCACTTTCTTTGGCTAATCACTCTAACCGAACTATTAACTTTCTTTGGCTAACCACACTAACCGAAATGCTCACTTTCTTTGGCTAATCACTCTAACCGAACTGTTAACTTTCTTTGGCTAATCACTCTAGCCGAAATGCTAACTTTCTTTGGCTAATCACTCTAACTGAACTGTTAACTTTCTTTGGCTAATCACTCTAACCGAACTGTTAACTTTCTTTGGCTAATCACTCTAACCGAACTGTTAACTTTCTTTGGCTAATCACTCTAACCGAACTGTTAACTTTCTTTGGCTAATCACTCTAACCGAACTATTAACTTTCTTTGGCTAATCATTCTAACCGAAATGCTCACTTTCTTTGACTAATCACTCTAACCGAAATGCTAACTTTCTTTGACTAATCACTCTAACCGAACTGTTAACTTTCTTTGGCTAATCACTCTAACCGAACTATTAACTTTCTTTGGCTAATCACTCTAGCCGAACTGTTAACTTTCTTTGGCTAATCATTCTAACCGAACTGTTAACTTTCTTTGGCTAATCATTCTAACCGAACTGTTAACTTTCTTTGGCTAATCACTCTAACCGAAATGCTCACTTTCTTTGGCTAATCACTCTAACCGAACTGTTAACTTTCTTTGGCCAATCACTCTAACCGAACTGTTAACTTTCTTTGGCCAATCACTCTAACCGAACTGTTAATTTTCTTTGGCTAATCACTCTAACCGAAATGCTCACTTTCTTTGGCTAATCACTCTAACCGAACTGTTAACTTTCTTTGGCCAATCACTCTAACCGAACTGTTAACTTTCTTTGGCTAATCACTCTAACCGAAATGCTAACTTTCTTTGGCTAATCACTCTAACCGAAATGCTAACTTTCTTTGGCTAATCACTCTAACCGAAATGCTAACTTTCTTTGGCTAATCACTCTAGCCGAACTGTTAACTTTCTGTGGCCAATCACTCTAACCGAACTGTTAACTTTCTTTGGCTAATCACTCTAACCGAAATGCTCACTTTCTTTGGCTAATCACTCTAACCGAACTATTAACTTTCTTTGGCTAACCACACTAACCGAAATGCTCACTTTCTTTGGCTAATCACTCTAACCGAACTGTTAACTTTCTTTGGCTAATCACTCTAGCCGAAATGCTAACTTTCTTTGGCTAATCACTCTAACTGAACTGTTAACTTTCTTTGGCTAATCACTCTAACCGAACTGTTAACTTTCTTTGGCTAATCACTCTAACCGAACTGTTAACTTTCTTTGGCTAATCACTCTAACCGAACTATAATCATTCTAATAGGACTCTTAATTTATTTTGGCTGCGACTAATCACTCTAACCGAACATTTACCATTTTTGGCGAGCGATTAGAGCGTAGAACCTGGGTTATTATAAATCATGCAAGTGTTTATTATGAGGTCTGTTGTCTTTCTGTTGAGGTTTCGTCATCCTCACACATCTTTTTTTATGACATATTATATATGATAGAAGTCTGACAGGTTCGTATCAGACCTCTGTGACAAGTGGGTGATTGAGCACAGACTTATTTGCGATAGTGGAAAATTCTCTTTCCCTATTGCTTGAGCAACAGACATATTCGAAATCTGAAAACATTCCATTATATGTACACGTAAACAAAACTTCCGTCTCCAACTTTCAACTCATCACTACACACACATCTAAAACTCTCTTATAAAAAAAAACGCACGCACTAGTTCCACAACTTGCTTGACTGTCGCTAGAGCACTTACATAATTACATTATCAGCAGAATTTTCGCTTCATTATCGCTACGAGGCATCACAACCACCATCGGCGAGCGTGAAGCTCGAAAACGGCGTGGGCTCACGCTTCCAGCACGCACACACGCACAACATCCTCCCCCCCCTCCGTCATCTGACGCACGCACATCGTCAGCTGCCGCGAGATATCAGCGCGAGCGAACCGACGTAAGCACTTGACGTCAGGCGCGCGCGGTAACAGGCAACGCTCTCAACCCTTTCCTGTCATTAACGGCAGCGTTGCCATAGCGACCAGCTGTCACGGCGACGGGAAAAGACAGTGGAGTTTGGCGTGCCATGTCGAGCGCGCGCTCCCTAGCTTACGCGGAATCAGCGCGAGGTATAGTTCGTGCGCCAAACTTTGCCGTTTGTCGTAAAACTTGGGGCAGAAAACGGTCGCGAAATGCGCCCTATTTTTTTTTGCTTCAATTTTTTTTTTCCTTTCGACAAGTGTTGGTTTAGGATGAAACATCTCACGACGTAACGAGTATCGGATTAAACGGAAGCGGACTGAACAACATTTCGATGGTAGAATTGTAGCTATTTGAGATCAAAAATATTAAAAATACTAATAGATACTGATAGTTCGTAGGTAACGTTATAACACCAAAAGCAATTCATTTATTAAAAATAGAGAATTCCTAAAAGAATAATGTAAGATCGATTGGTACTGAATTTTAATTATTAAAGACTGATTGAAAGGTTGAAATAGAAATCAAAAATAGTCTAAAATTTTCTTTTTTCATTTCGAAATTGGAAAAATTTCAAATTTTCGGTAAGCCCAATTTCTCCCAGGTCCGAAATCATCTGCATTATTTTGAGACCGACAAAGTCCAATCGCATCGTTCAAATTCAAATTCAATTCAAATTCAAATTTATTTTCAATAAGTATTATCTATAATTATATTACATAAAAAATCCCACTAAGCCGAAGCTTATCAGCGGGAATGTACATATATGTTTTTACAGATGTGATCTAGATTGCCTCAGTAGTACAAAAAATGAAGGAGAGAAAAAAAGGAATAAATGAGAAAGAAAACCGACAAAATGATGAAAGTTTCCAAATAAAAACATCACTTTTTCATCAACCACTAAAATAATTTATCTTTAACGTAACAATTTTTTTTTAAGTTAACTATTTCTCTAGGAAGCAAGTTAAATAGGTAGGGAATTTGATATTCTTCGCAATTTCGTCCGTAATTATTATAAAATTTTGGTTGCTTTAAAAAACCCATAGCCTTTTTTCTAGTAAACTTATGTGGCAAATATTTTGCTTATAGGTATCATCAAAGAAGTTATTGATAACAGAAACAAACACATATAAACTTTCAATAGGTAAAATTTTGAACAAACTGAATATATCATCTTTCGTTGTAAGGGAATATTTAACTTCTGTTATTCGCCAAATATGTTATACATGGGCGTCCGCAGAAAATTTCCTAGAGGGGGGGGGGATGAGAAAGCTTGGAGACAAATAATTATATCAATAAATTTTTGTTTAATTATTTAATTTTTTAGGTTTTTTTTTTTACAAGTAGATTATAGAATACAGTATTGCATCAATACAAAAACACATACATAATAGTAGTGTAATCGCACTATACGGTAATTAATACTTCCGGTATGACGTCACCGGCCACACCACCTTCTGGTCACGTGATATGACGTCACTTCCGGTCACACCTCCTTCCGGCCACGCCTGAAAAACTGTGGAGACAGTGAAAAGACTGAAAACTGTGAAAAAACTGTGGCCACGCCCCCTTCAAGATAGCATTCCGGCCACCTTGAAGGGGGCGTGACCGAAAGTGACGTCATATTTCACTTCATTGAACATTTTAGGGGTAAACTTCCTTTGGCAGAGTAGTACGCTAAGCCTCAGGATATCTGTATAACTCAGTAGAACAAGTTCACGTGGCCGGAAGGGGCGTGACCGGAAGTATTAATTACCGTATAGTGCGACTACACTACTAATAATGTATATAAATTAATTACGTTTAAATTGTTACGATTATAATTTGTGGAATTTTTTACTCGATCCCAGGGGGGAGAGGCAAGTGCCCCGTTGCGGACCCCCCTCTGCGACGCCCATGCTATTATATATTTCAGAGAGTTTGCTTTTGTCAATATTCCCCCCCTCCCCCCCGACAATTTCCTCTTAGACGATCAGAACTAGGATCACCAAATTTCGTCTACTGCTTCATCTCACCGTAACTTAATGCACTATAAGGGTTTCGAGCACAAAAAATTAAGCCCTCCCCTCAAAAGTTGACCGCGAAACGTCTGTCCATTAATAACTTTGCACATCGATAACGTACTAATCCATTCATAACAGGGGCGTGGATGACTCAGACGGTAGCACGCCAGGCTCGTAATCTGCAGTTCCCAGGTTCGAGTCCCAGCTGGGTCAGCATTGAGATTTATCTCCGCAAAACTCCCCGCCCTGTCACGGTCAGTAGGGGACACCGATGGGTTTGGAAAGGCCGCCGTCCGTCGGATGGGACGTTAAGCAGTGGCTCCGTGTACGAGAGAACCATCCCTGTATCCTGTTAATACCGTGTGCGGGGAGTTTTGCGGAGATAAATCTCAACCCTGGAACAGCTGGGATTCGAACCTGGGAACTGCAGATTACGAGTCTGGCACGCTATCGACTGAGACATATATTCTTTTTGAGACTTTTATTTCATTTCATAGGGATTTTTTTCTGGTGTATAATATACACTTCGCGATTTTGGTTATTTGTGTGGTGCAGATGCATACCATTGTAACAGTCGCTCAAAAAAGTATCAGAACACTCTGGTTGATTACAGAATTCAGAAAAAATATCTGGCAACGTTTTTTTAGAAGTTAGTGGTCTGGCAACCTTCGTATCACGTGATTACAGAATTCAGGAAAAATATCTGGAGCGTGTACAGCAACTGTACACGCTCCAGTTACCGTTCACAGCAAACTGGAGTGTGTGCAGTTACTGCACACGCTCCAGTTTGCTGTGAACGGTAACTGCACACGCTCAATATTTCCGTGAGTGAGCCCACACGATCTAGTATCAAAATAATATGACCACCTACAGTCGCTCAAAAAAGTATCCGAACACTACGATTGATTACAGAATTCAGAAAAAATATCTGGTAACGATTTTTTTTAGAAGTTAGTGATCTGGTAACCTTCGTGTCACGTGACATTGACATTGAATTCTGTAATCAACCATAGTGTTCGGATACTTTTTTGAGCGACTGTACACTGCCATTGCTCCAGGGGTTCTTAAACTTTCCCCCCCCCCTCCCCCCCCCCCCCCTTCCGTTGCAGCGATTCATGCAATCCTCACACCTCTTATCAGTTTCTTTAAATCACAATTTATTTTTGGGAGAGTGAAATTTTAGGATCAGTATTCGTTTAAATTGTTAAGAAACGTTAACAATTTTTATTTCGGATTGCCTTTGAAACACATTTTTTTTTAATTCATGGTGCAATAGAATTGTAAACGATTTTAAAACCAGAATAATTTGATAATCTTAATAAAAATTCCCTAATCTTTATCCAAATATTCCTACCGCAGCTCCTGAGCTCTTTTCTGCACCACCTTGACACCACTTTTCCCCAACTGGACACTTTTTCCACACACCTCGGACGCTCCTTTCTCGCCCCTCTTAGGCATCCCTTTTCCGCATCCTCTAGACACCTCTTTCCCGCACCTTCTAGACATCACTCTTCCACACTCCCTAGACACCCCTTTTCCACACACCCTAGACACCCCTTTTCCACACACCCTAGACACACCTTTTCCACACACCCTAGACACCCCTTTTCCACACACCCTAGACACCCCTTTTCCACACTCCCTAGAAACCCCTTTTCCACACACCCTAGACACTCTGAGGCCGTCCCGTGGTCGAGTGGTTAGCGCGCTTGGCTACTGATTTAAGGGAACTGGGTTCGAGCCCCGGGTAAGCCATGGATGTATGTGTCGTTTGGGGCGGGGGTGGCTCAGTCGGTAGCGCGCCAGGCTCGTAATCTATAGTTCCCAGGTTCGAGTCCCAACTGGGTCAGTTTTGAGATTTATCTCCGCAAAAATTCCCCGCCCTGTCCACGGTCAGTAGGGGACACCGATGGGCTTCGAAAGGCCGCCGTCCGTCGGATGGGACGTTAAGCCGTGGCCCCGTGTGCGGGAGAGCCATACCCTGTGCACGTTAAAGAACACGCTGCATGGTCTTAACGGGAGACTACCATCTGTCTCCCAACAGCTGTTCCAAGTGGGTCCCCTCCTCCAACCTTCTCTGAATCTTCGGGGCCCTTGTGACCTGGCCATTTAGCCCTTGGTGTGGAAAAAAGTGCCGATCAGAGGTAAAACAACCCATCGTTAAAGAACACGCTGGATGGCCTTGATGGGAGGCTACCAGCTGTCTTCCAACAGTGGGTCCCCTCCCCCAACCTTCTCTGAGCCTTCGGGGTCCTTGTGACCTGGCCATTTAGCCCATGGTGTGCAAAAAAGTGCCGCTCAGAGGTAAAACAACCCAACCCAACCCTAGACATTCCTTTTCCACCCACCCTGACACCCCCCTTTTTTTACCTCACATCATACACACCCTAGACACCCCTCTTTTGGGGCGGGGGTGGCTCAGTCGGTAGCGCGCCAGGCTCGTAATCTGTAGTTCCCAGGTTCGAGTCCCAGCTGGGTCAGCGTTGAGATTTATCTCCGCAAAAATTCCCCGCCCTGCTCACGGTCAGTAGGGGACACCGATGGGCTTGGAAAGGCCGCCGTCCGTCGGATGGGACGTTAAGCCGTGGTCCCGTGTACGGGAGAGCCATACCCTGTGCACGTTAAAGAACACGCTGGATGGCCTTGACGGGAGGCTACCATCTGTCTCCCAACAGCCGTTCCAGTGGGTCCCCTCCCCCAACCTTCTCTGAGCCTTCGGGGTCCTTGTGACCTGGCCATTTAGCCCATGGTGTGCAAAAAAGTGCCGCTCAGAGGTAAAACAACCCAACCCACCCCTCTTTTTTTTACGCACCTCCTTCGCACCCATTTTCCTCACCTCCCACACACACCATTTACCCACTCTCTAGATACCTTTTCCATACACATTGGACGCCCGTTTCCCGCCCGTTTTAGGCATCCCTTTTCCGCATCCTGTAGACACTTCTTTCTCGCATCTCCTAAATGTCCCTCTTCCGCACCGTCTAGACACCACCTTTCTATATCTATTAAACCCCCCATTCCCACACTCCTAAAAACCTCTTTCTCGCATCTCCTGGATACCCCTTTTCCGCACCCCACAGACACCTCTTTTCCGAACTCCACAGACACTTCTTTTCCGAACTCCACAGACACCTCTTTTCCGAATCCCACAGACACCTCTTTTCCGAACCCCAGAGACACCTCTTTTCCGAATCCCACAGACAACCTCTTTTCCGAACCCCACAGACAACACTTTTCCGAACCCATAGACACCTCTTTTCCGAACCCCACAGACACCTCTTTTCCGAACCCCACAGACACCTCTTTTCCGAACTCCACAAACACTTCTTTTCCGAACTCCACAAACACCTCTTTTCCGAAACCCACAGACACCTCTTTTCCGAACCCCACAGACACCTCTTTTCCGAACCCCACAGACACCTCTTTTCCGAACCCCACAGACACCTCTTTTCTGAACCCACAGACACCTCTTTTCCGAACCCACAGACACCTCTTTTCCGAACCCACAGACACCTCTTTTCCGAACCCCACAGACACCTCTTTTCCGAACCCCACAGACACCACTTTTCCGAACCCCACAGACACCACTTTTCCGAACCCCACAGACACCACTTTTCCGAACCCCACAGACACCTCTTTTCCGAACTCCACAAACACTTCTTTTCCGAACTCCACAAACACCTCTTTTCCGAACCCCACAGACACCACTTTTCCGAACCCCACAGACACCTCTTTTCCGAACCCCACAGACACCTCTTTTCCGAACCCCACAGACACCTCTTTTCCGAACCCCACAGACACCTCTTTTCCGAACTCCACAAACACTTCTTTTCCGAACTCCACAAACACCTCTTTTCCGAACCCCACAGACACCTCTTTCCCGAACCCCACAGACACCCCTTTTCCGAACCCCACAGACAACCTCTTTTCCGAACCCCACAGACAACCTCTTTTCCGAACCCCACAGACACCACTTTTCCGAACCCCACAGACACCACTTTTCCGAACCCCACAGACAACCTCTTTTCCGAACCCCACAGACATCACTTTTCCGAACCCCACAGACACCACTTTTCCGAACCCCACAGACACCACTTTTCCGAACCCACAGACACCTCTTTCCCGAACCCCACAGATACCCCTTTTCCGAACCCCACAGACACCTCTTTTCCGCACTCTTTTAACCGAGTGTACCCCTGTCAAAAATCATGTAATAGTTCATAAATTCGTTGTCTTTTTTTTGTGTGTGAGGAGAGTAAGGGGGGGGGTACTTGGGCAGACTGAGAGAATACATAATTCCAAAACACTCTGAGGAATTGTAAATTAATGACTGATGGCACACCTGAACTTTTGAGGTATCTGACCTGGCCAGTTAGCAGGAGAAAGACATCACTAAGAAACCTCTCTTTCCCTAGTAACCAAAAAAAAAACCCCCCAAATACTTTGCAATGCTACAATTTATTAAAGATCCACTTCGTAAGCAGGCCGACAAAATACGTGCGACTTGTTTTCTGCCGTTGTTGATAGCTCTGTGATTAAATAATTAGGAAATTCACCGTTCTTTAATCGTGTCTAATAAACACGATTTACTGCGGAAAGGATGCGGCAAGAGAGCAACTCAGCTCTGGATGGAAAGAAGGAAGGATCGCCGATGACGATACCGAGTGCGAATGACTTTAATGGAGGAGCTCGTGAGAGAGAGAGAAAGTTGGAGGGGGAGAAAAAGATAAGAGTGCACGATTTGCCGTTGTGTCACGTGGAGGTGACGAGAGCTGCACATGGGAGGAGAGGAAGTCGTGTGACAGGCAGAGACAACCGCAATGGTTACCCGAGTGTCGACAGGAGTCCGGGGGGAAGAAGGGGGGGAAGAAGGGTGGATGCTTCACGTGACGGCTGGATGCACTGCGCGTGTCCCGCAGCTTCGTGCCCTCACGCAAAGCGGAATCCCCTCTTCGCTAATGAGTATTGGTAGGAAAAAAATAGGAATATAAAAAAAGAGAGAGAGACAGGGCTAATAACGTCACGTCACGGCGCACCTGTGACGTCGCCTGCACGTGCGTCAGGAAACTACGGGTCAGTTGGCAGCTGTACAATTGAGCAGTCTTTGTTGAGGCGGCTCATCAGAGAAAGGGAGGTTGCCCGCTGGATGACATTTCGGGCGTGAATGTCGCAGGCGAACGCTGACGTCACGAATCGTTGGTATCTCGTGGTGGGTGTTGGGAGTTGAGTTTTTGCTTTTGTTTGCAGGACTGAATCTATTCCACTGTTTTGTGTTTGCAGGACTGAGTTTATTTCACAGTTTTGTGTTTACAGGACTGAGTTTATTTCACAGTTTTGTGTTTGCTCCTACAGGTGACGCAGAGAAAAGGGGATACAGTTGGATTGTTTTACTTCTGAGCGGCAATTTTTTGCACACCATGGGCTAAATGGCGAGGTCACATGGACCCCTAAGGCTCAGAGAAGGTTGTGGGAGGGACCCACTGGAACAGCTGTTGGGAGACAGATGGTAGCCTCCCGTCAAGGCCATCCAGCGTGTTCTTTAACGTTGGATTGTTTTACCTCTGAGCGGCACTTTTTTGCACACCACGGGCTAAATGGCCAGGTCACATGGACCCCAAAGCCTCAGAGAAGGTTGGGGGAGGGGACCCACTGGAACAGCTATTGAGAGACAGATGGTAGCCTCCCGTCAAGGCCATCCAGCGTGTTCTTTAACGTGCACAGGGTATGGCTCTCCAGCACACGGGGCCACGACTTAACGTCCCATCCGACGGACAGCGTCCTTTAAAAGCCCATCGGTGTCCCCTACTGACCGTGGAAAAGGGCGGGGGAATTTTGCGGATATAAATCTCAACGCTGCCCCCACCTGGGATTAGAACCTGGGAACTACAGATTACGAGCCTGGCGCGCTACCGACTGAGCCACCCCCGCCCCTCTCTCTTAGTAGGGGAAAAGGAACGGAGATGGATCACATGGCTATATTTAAAAAATTTTATCTTACATTAGCAACATACTGTGCAAAATTATTACCAAAATGAGATAAATGAAATTAAAATAAATGATGAAACGACTATAATGTGATCGTATGATTTATCCTCGACACAATTTTTAGTTCATTTTCATGAAAACGAGCTAAAGTTTTCACTTTGTCGTCTGTTTGTCTGCCTGTAGACATCAAACTTCTTTTAGAGATAAATTTAAAATTATTTTTTGGGTTGGATAGGTATTGATGAAATATTACGATTCTCATTTTCGAAATCTCCCAATAGCTACGACGGGCTTGGAAAGGCCACCGCCCGTCGGATGGGACGTTAAGCCGTGACCCAGTGTGCGCGAGAGCTATAAACTGTGCACGTTAAAGAACAAACTGGATGGCCTTGACGGGAGGCTACCATCTGTCTCCCAACAGCTGTTCAAGTGGGTCCCCTCCCCCAATCTTCTCTGAGCCTTCGGGGTCTTTGCGACCTGGCCATTTAGCCCATGGTGTGGCAAAAAAGTGCCGCTCAGGGGTAAAACAACCCAACGTTAAAGAACACGCTGGATGACCTTGAAGGGAGGCTACCATCTGTCTCCCAACAGCTGTTCCAGTGGGTCCCCTCCCCCAACCTTCTCTGAGCCTTCGGGGTTTTTGTGACCTGGCCATTTAGCCCATGGTGTGCAAAAAAAGTGCCGCTCAGAGGTAAAACAACCCAACTTCCTCGAGGATACAACACCGGCAAAACACTAATCCCACATCCTTTTACTGCAAAAAGCCATTTTGACCACAGAATCAGAATTACTGACTCTAATTTCTCCCCCCCCCCCGCCCCGCCTTTTTTTGTGTCTGTGTGTGAGAATATAAGAGAGCAATCGATAAAAACTCGCATTTTTTTTCTCTCAGACATCTCATAGATTACTTTCAAAAACTCATAAAGTTTATCTGAAGTGTTCCAGCTTAAAAACGGCACACGATGATAAAGCACGAAAGTCGTAAATGCTTTATCTTCGAATTCCTCCCCCCCCCTACACTTTTTTTTCTTATTGTGGGGGTGCCAGGATAGTTTGGTGTGTGTAGATGTCTAGTGTGAGAGGATGACAGAACACCAACATTTCGTTTCATTTATCTTTCCAATGTAGGTAATGTTTCTTTTCTCCTACTAAAGCGAAAAAAAAAACAGATTCAACTGGACGTAGCAATGGCCTGTGGACACGGTGACGTCAAATACTGTCCGTGAAGGTCTTTCGGGTGCTTGATTAGCACTTGTCCACCCTCCGGTAGAGACAACTTCTTGCAGTTCCATCAAAAGGCTCTTTGACTTGAAGTTTTTTTTCTTACTGGTACATTTGAGTAGTGCCTATGGAAACATTAAGGGTTGGGTTGTTTTGCCTCTGAGCGGCACTTTTTTGCACACCATGGGCTAAATGGCCAGGTCACATGGACCCCGAAGGCTCAGAGAAAGTTAGGGGAGGGGTTGGATTGAGTTGTTTTACCTCTGAGCGGCATTTTTTGCACACCATGGGCTAAATGGCCAGGCCACAAAGACCCCGAAGGCTCAGAGAAGGTTGGGGGAGGAGATCCACTGGAATAGTTGTTGGGAGATAGATGGTAGCCTCCTGTCAAGGCCATCCAGCGTGTTCTTTAACGTGCACAGGGTATGGCTCTCCCACACACGGGGCCACGGCTTAACGTCCCATCCGACGGACGGCGGCCTTTCCAAGTCCATCGGTGTCCCCTACTGACCGTGGACAGGGCGGGGAATTTTGTGGAGATAAATCTCAACGCTGACCCAGCTGGGACTGGAAACATTAAGACATAACCAATTGCATTGTGGCTCTGTTTTTTTTTTTTCAAAATCAAATTTCAAATTTCTTTTTAATAAGTATATCTATAAATATTTTACATAAATTCCCACTAAGCCGAAGCTTATCAGCGGGAATGTACATATGTGATTTTACAGATATGATCTAGATTACGTTAGTAGTACATAAAATGGGTTGGGTTGTTTTACCTCTGAGCGGCACTTTTTTGCACACCATGGGCTAAATGGCCAGGTCACATTGACCCCGAAGACTCAGAGAAGGTTGGGGGAGGGCACCCACTGGAACAGCTGTTGGGAGACAGATGGTAGTCTCCCATCAAGGCCATCCAGCGTGTTCTTTAACGTGCACAGGGTATGGCTCTCTCCCGCACACGGGGCCACGGCTTAACGTCCCATCCGACGGACGGCGGCCTTTCCAAGTCCATCGGTGTCCCCTACTGACCGTGGGCAGGGCAGGGAATTTTGCGGAGATAAATCTCAACGCTGACCCAGCTGGCACTCGAACCTGGGAACTACAGATTACGAGCCTGGCGCGCTACCGACTGAGCCACCCCCGCCCCTACATAAAATGAAGGAGAGAGAAATGAAATGAAAGTTTCCAAATGAAAACATCACTTTTTCATCAACCACATATTCTCTCTTTTTCTAAGCATCCACATTTATTTACTTAATGTGCTCACAAGATATCAATAATCCAATAAGAGTGGACACATACACAGAGAAAATTTTAAAATTAGTACATTAATAGCATAATTAATACATAATACATATATTCCCCGTCCTGCCCACGATCTGTAGGGGACACAGATGGGCTTGGAAAGGCCGCCGTCCGTCGGATGGGACTTAAGCCGTGGCTCCTTGTACGGGAGAGTCATACTCTGTGCACGTTAAAGAACACACTGGATGGCCTTGACGGGAGGCTACCATTTGTCTCCCAACAGCTGTTCCAGTGGGTCCCCTCCCCCAACCTTCTCTGAACCTTCGGGGTCCATGTGACCTGGCCATTTAGCCCATGGTGTGCAAAAAAGTGCCGCTCAGAGGTAAAATAACCCAACGTTAAAGAACACGCTGGATGGCCTTGACGGGAGGCTACCATCTGTCTCCCAACAGCTGTTCCAGTGGGTTCCCTCCCCCAACTTTCTCTGAACCTTCGGGGTCCATATGACCTAGCCATTTAGCCCATGGTGTGCAAAAAAGTGCCGCTCAGAGGTAAAACAGCCCAACGTTAAAGAACACGCTGGATGGCCTTGACGGGAGGCTACCATCTGTCTCCCAACAGCTGTTCCAGTGGGTCTCCTCCCCCAACCTTCCCTGAGCCTTCGGGGTCCATGTGACCTGGCCATTTAGCCCATGGTTTGCAAAAAAGTGGTTGCAACCCAACATAATACATAATCTTACGAAGCAGTTAGCGATTGCATTGTCTGAAGAATTTTTTTTTAGCATCTCCAAGTCCTGATCTGATGCTTGCAAACAAGTCTCGTTCATTTCTGCTCCACCTTCTGAACTCTCGGCACAGAACGAGATCTGAGCTTGTTTTCCCAACCGCCAGGGTTTTTGATACCTGAGGAGTAGTCTAGGATTATATCATTTCCTATAACGATTTTTTTTATATCTTCTTCTCTGATTCCCAATGCTTGCAAACATCAGGGTTCGTTCCTAGTCTTTCCCACTCTCATCAGAAAACGAGGCGATCTGAACTTGTCCCCTTACTGCTAGGGTTTCAATACTTCACGGGGCAGTTCAGGATTATATGATTTCCCGCAGAACAATTTTTTTCGCATCTCCTTCTCTAAGTCTGCAAACAAGTCTCGCTCCTGGTGCGTTCCTCCTCTCTGAACTCTCGACAGAAATGGAGAAGATCTAAACTTGTTTTCCTACTGCACTGCCTATAACCTGCCTCGACTACCATTATTACGAGCCGCTGCTTCGCAAGGCATGACGGGATTACGTACTCGACAGCATCTCTCGTGGAAACGAGAGCTGCCTGCAAGGAGACTCCGGTTTGGGTAATTCCACCAGCGTGTATCGAGAGCCCGCAAAGTCGAGCACATACACACATACACGCACCGGAGCACTCCTCCAGGTCTCAGTGCCACTATAATCCCGGTAATGTATGCCGCAGCCCATTCTCTGCTCATCTTATTCCTCTTCCTCCGTTCGCTCTCAGTGCACGCGACTGAGAGCGGCAGAGAGAGAGAAATCCGAGAGAGAGAGGACGGAAGCCAGCAAGAAGGAAGAGTAGCCCGAGGCATTACGGTCGCGTTGCATGATCCTGCCGGGAATTCTCCATCGCCTGGTCTGTCTATCTTTATTCTCCTAGTTGTCCACTTGCCTTAAAAACGTTCTTCCGTTAATCCTTTCTTTTCGTAAGTCAGGAGGAAATTTCGCTCTTTGATTTAATGTTTGGCTTCGTGTTGTAATTGTTCTAATGGAGTACGTGATGGATGATTTCCGATGTTGCGTTTTTTTTTTCCCTTCTTTTCATTGAACGTCCGTTTGTTCAGAGTCGAGAGGGGGTCAAACAGATACCCCCCACTGGAAATAAAAAAAAAATGGAATTGAGATTAAAAAAACAAGATTCAGTAAACATGTATGTATAGTCGCTCAGAAAAGTATCCGAACAATATGGTTGACTACAGAATTCAGTAATAGTGTTCGGATACTTTTCTGAGCGACTGTACAATAAATAAATACCCCCCATCAAGGCAGTTGCTTACCACAGAGGTCTATCTCCGCAAAATTCCCCCGCCCTGCCCACGGTCAGTAGGGGACACCGTTGGGTTTGGAAAGGCCGCCGTCCGTCGTATGGGACGTTAAGCCGTGGCCCCGTGTGCGGGAGAGTCATACCCTGTGCACGTTACAGAACACGCTGGATGGCCTTGACGGGAGGCTACCATCTGTCTCCCAACAGCTGTTCCAGTGGGTCCCCTCCCCCAACCTTCCCTGAGCCTTCGGGTTCCATGTGACCTGGCCATTTAGCCCATTGTGTGCAAAAAAGTGCCGCTCAGAGGTAAAACAACCCAACCCAACCACAGAGGTCTAACAGGAGGCTATCAATTTATAGGCCATAGTAGGTCTGTGAGGATGGCGGGACCTCAGCAGAAAAACGGCACAAAAAATCCATGCCTTATCCGGGGCTCGAACCCAGGTCCCTTTGATTAGTAGCCAAGCGCGTTAATCACTCGGCCGAGGGACGGCTTGAATGGACAATGCGTGGATAAAAACATCAGATACTTTTCCTGCTACGTTTTTTTTTCCCCTCCCACTTTTTTAACTCGGAACGACCCTTTTTTTATCACCCCCCAAAAAGTTCATAGAACTTTGGGGAAGACGATCGACTGGGACAGCTGATAACTGGGTTGGGTTGTTTTACCTCTGAGCGGCACTTTTTTGCACACCATGGGCTAAATGGCCAGGTCACATGGACCCCGAAGGCTCAGAGAAGGTTGGGGGAGGGGACCCACTGGAACAGCTGTTGGGAGACAGATGGTAGCCTCCCGTCAAGGCCATCCAGCGTGTTCTTTAACGTGCACAGGGTATGGCTCTCCCGCACACGGGGCCACGGCTTAACATCCCATCCGACGGACGCGTTGCCAGATCACTAACTTCTTAAAAAATCGTTGACAGATAATTTTTCTGAATTCTGTAATCAACCATAGTGTTCGGATACTTTTTTGAGCGACTGTACCTCTATCTACTAACAGCTGTCAGATGAGACTTTGGGGTCCTTGTGACCTGACCATTTGGCCCATTGCGTGCAAAGAAGTAGGGCTCGGGGGTAAAACAACCTGACCTAACTCGTCGATAAACAGACTGTGAAAAATTTATCCCTAATGAGGAAAAAGTTTAAAAAAATAACTTCTGCCAAAAGAGTACGAAACCAAAAACGTCTCCCAAATCTCCATTTCGACTTTTCAACATCCTCAGAAAAAAAAACAGCGAAGGATGGGGAGAAGATGAAAGAGAAGGAAGAAGTTCGGCGCTGAATGGGTTGTGGGTGGCGAAGAGCAACATCGCTGACCATACTCCTGACCGTAACTCCGTGCAACACGAAACCGCTCTCATGGCTAATGCGAAGTTACTGCATGCAGATAGGGACGTCTGGCCGACCTCGTTACCGCTCTGCGGAAGGGGTCATGTGCTTTGCTTGCTGCTGGTGCCGGAGCACGGCGCTCTCCGCTAACGATGATAGATACGATCCTCTCCCCCTCAGCATCCGGATCCCTCCCGCTCTTCCTGCCCGCGCGCGCACTGACGTACGTGAGCTGCACGCACGCACGCGGCGAAATAGATGCGTACGCGTGTATATGCGCTCTAGCAGAGGGGCGGTGGGGGGGGGGGGGGGCAGGCGGCTTTTAACCTGTGGATTTGCGGATAACGGCATCGGAAATAAAGCACGTTTTCTTTTTGGCTGTCGTGTTCGAGTGTTTTGAGGAGGAGGTGTCGTTTACGAACGAGGCTAAATTATTCTCGTGTTAATTTGTCAGTTGATTTAGTTTTGTGTTGTAGTTTGAAGTGGCATACGATATATGGATAGTTACTTATCAAGAAAATATTTTTTTTTTAATTTTTTTTATTGCTTTATTTTTCGGCAGAAATAAAATAAATCAAAATTGTACAAAAAAAAATTATTGAAGTCAATACTGTTTTTTTTTTTTCTGGTAAAATTATAATTAAATATTTATACGCGTGTCCGAGTGGTTAGTGCGTTTGGCTACTGATCTAAGGAACCTGGGTTCGAGCCCCGGGTAAGGCATGGATGTGTGTGTCGTTTTTCTGCTGAGGTCCCGCCATCCTCTCAGTCCTTTTACTGTGGCATATAAACTGACAGGCTCCTGTCAGACCTCTGTGGCAAGCAGCTGCTTGAGGGGGTATTTATTTTTTATAATTCTTCGGCTGAAAGTACCCCCGGAAAATGTTTATGTAACTGGCGTACCCCTTGTATAGATAGATAAAACTATAGATATAGTATAACAATGGGAATAAAATAAAACATATATATCAGTGGTTCTCAACCTTTTATGCTTCACGTACCCCCTGGAAATGTGTATGTAATTGGCGTACCCCTTGTATAGATAGATAAAACTATAGTTATAGTATAACAATGGGAATAAAATAAAACATATATATCAGTGGTTCTCAACCTTTTATGCTTCACGTACCCCCTGGAAATGTGTATGTAATTGGCGTACCCCTTGTATAGATAGATAAAACTATAGTTATAATATAACAATGGGAATAAAATAAAACATATATCAGTGGTTCTCAACCTTTTATGCTTCACGTACCCCCTGGAAATGTGTATGTAACTGGCATACCCCTTGTATAGATAGATAAAACTATAGTTATAGTATAACAATGGGAATAAAATAAAACATATATCAGTGGTTCTCAACCTTTTATGCTTCACGTACCCCCTGGAAATGTGTATGTAATTGGCGTACCCCTTGTATAGATAGATAAAACTATAGTTATAGTATAACAATGGGAATAAAATAAAACATATATATCAGTGGTTCTCAACCTTTTATGCTTCACGTACCCCCTGGAAATGTGTATGTAACTGGCGTATCCCTTGTATAGATAGATAAAACTATAGTTATAGTATAACAATGGGAATAAAATAAAACATATATATCAGTGGTTCTCAACCTTTTATGCTTCACGTACCCCCTGGAAATGTGTATGTAACTGGCGTATCCCTTGTATAGATAGATAAAACTATAGTTATAGTATAACAATGGGAATAAAATAAAACATATATATCAGTGGTTCTCAACCTTTTATGCTTCACGTACCCCCTGGAAATGTGTATGTAATTGGCGTACCCCTTGTATAGATAGATAAAACTATAGTTATAGTATAACAATGGGAATAAAATAAAACATATATATCAGTGGTTCTCAACCTTTTATGCTTCACGTACCCCCTGGAAATGTGTATGTAACTGGCGTATCCCTTGTATAGATAGATAAAACTATAGTTATAGTATAACAATGGGAATAAAATAAAACATATATATCAGTGGTTCTCAACCTTTTATGCTTCACGTACCCCCTGGAAATGTGTATGTAATTGGCGTACCCCTTGTATAGATAGATAAAACTATAGTTATAGTATAACAATGGGAATAAAATAAAACATATATATCAGTGGTTCTCAACCTTTTATGCTTCACGTACCCCCTGGAAATGTGTATGTAACTGGCATACCCCTTGTATAGATAGATAAAACTATAGTTATAGTATAACAATGGGAATAAAATAAAACATATATCAGTGGTTCTCAACATTTTTGCTTCACGTACCCCCTGGAAATGTGTATGTAACTGACGTACCCCTTGTATAGATAGATAAAACTATAGTTATAATATAACAATGGGAATAAAATAAAACATATATCAGTGGTTCTCAACCTTTTATGCTTCACGTACCCCCTGGAAATGTGTATGTAACTGACGTACCCCTTGTATAGATAGATAAAACTATAGTTATAATATAACAATGGGAATAAAATAAAACATATATCAGTGGTTCTCAACCTTTTATGCTTCACGTACCCCCTGGAAATGTGTATGTAACTGACGTACCCCTTGTATAGATAGATAAAACTATAGTTATAGTATAACAATGGGAATAAAATAAAACATATATCAGTGGTTCTCAACCTTTTATGCTTCACGTACCCCCTGGAAATGTGTATGTAACTGACGTACCCCTTGTATAGATAGATAAAACTATAGTTATAATATAACAATGGGAATAAAATAAAACGTATATCAGTGGTTCTCAACCTTTTATGCTTCACGTACCCCCTGGAAATGTGTATGTAACTGGCGTACCCCTAGTATAGATAGATAAAACTATAGTTATAGTATAACAATGGGAATAAAATAAAACATATATATCAGTGGTTCTCAACCTTTTATGCTTCATGTACCCCCTGGAAATGTGTATGTAACTGGCGTACCCCTTGTTCAGATAGATGAAACTATAGTTATAGTATAACAATGGTTATTTTTACTTTGTTACTAGATTTAACGACTTTTGAGCTCTCACGGCGTACCCCATGTTGAGAACCCCTAATCTAGATGATACTTTGAAAAGGAATTTCAAAGTTAAATTTGAGTACTTCTCAGAATCGTGATCTGCAGTTTCCAGGTTCGAGTCCAAATTGTCCCTGGGTTGAGAATTTTCTCTACTAACTCCCGTCATGCTCTTGGTGAGAAAAGGGACACCTATGGACTTTAAAGCAGGCCATCGTCCGTAGGATGTGAAGTTAATCCGTGGCCCCATGTACAGGAGAGCCATAAACTGTTCGCATTAAAGAACACACTGGATAGCCTAGAAGTGGGTTGGGTTGGGTTGTTTTACCTCTGAGCGGCACTTTTTTGCACACAATGGGCTAAATGGCCAGGTCACATGGACCCCGAAGGCTCAGAGTAGATTGGGGGAGGGGACCCACTGGAACAGCTGTTGGGAGACAGATGGTAGCCTCCCGTCAAGGCCATCCAGCGTGTTCTTTTACGTGCACAGCGTATGGCTCTCCCGAACACGAGGCCACGACTTAACGTCCCATCCGACGGACGGCGGCCTTTCCAAACCCATCGGTGTCCCATACTGACCATGGGAAGGGCGGGGAGTTTTGCGGAGAAAAATCTCAACGCTGACCCAGCTGGGACTCGAACCTGGGAACTACAGATTACGAGCCTGGCGCGCTACCGACTGACCACCCCCGCCCCGTGCCTAGACGTGGGGCTTCCACATTCCTCTTAACAGCTATCCAATGAATGAACCACGTTTCCCTAAACTTTTCTTGGGGTCCTTGTAACCTGCCCAGACGTGTAAAAAAATGTGTCTCTCAGAGCAAAAACAAACACCAAACTACTTTCAGCGCATTTCTTTCAATATTCCAAAGCTCTCGCCATTTTTACCTATTTCTATTCTTTTCATTTTATGTCCTTTCCTCGTCCAATATTCTTTCTTTTTTGATAACCTTTTTCTTCTGTCATCTTCCAATTTCGTCCTTAAACTTCTTTTCCAGCTCTCCCTCCTTCACTCTCTATTAAAAAGCTCTTCTTTCCAAATAATTCTTTCATTCTCTCCTCCTCCCCACAAATTTTCATCCAACGTTTCTACATTTTTTGAAAAAAAAAAATTCTCTCCATTCAATCTACTCATTCTTCTTTCCCACTCTTCGTTCTATCTACCATTCTCTACTTTTCTCTTTTTTATCATTTCTTCCGACCGAAGCTCCGTCATTCCATCCGTGCCGACGGAGCACGTCAATCCAATAACTCCGTGTCGGGTTGTGGACGCCGAGCATTAGCGTCGGCCGATGTGAAGCGAGGCTCCCCGACTAATGTCATTAGGGGGCTCGTCGCTTCTTCTGCAGCCCGGAGAGAGTGAGGTGGTGATCATAATGGGGCCATTCCTTCTATGGCCCGGCCTTCCTCTCGGACGGCTGGATATGACGTGAGGAATGGATCGCATATAAGGGCATATGCACGCGCATACGTTAAGGTGATCTACCCACCACCATCGCCGCCACGTCTGCCTGTTTTTTTTTATTATGTTGCTGTAAGGTGGTGTGTGTCGTGTCATCGTTTCGTCTCGATTCGCCAGGTAGGCGCTTCTATTACAGGTGGAAGTGGTTCGGGGAATCGAATTAGCATCACTCTAGTAATTAAGAATTAAAGAAGCTATTTCGGGATTTAAATAGAAAAAAAAAAATGTGGAATGTCGGATTCTTTTTCTTGTGGAATAATTGGCTTAAATGTTTTTTGTGACGTTCTCTAGTTTTTTATAGCTGAACTGACGCAACCTTGTTGAGTGGTGAGTGAAGTGGTTCAGGCGGCCCGACCATTTCTACAGATTATGACTACACCAAGCTTGAAATCTGTAGTTCCCAGGTTCGAGTCCTCCGCTAAAGCTCTGTCCTCAGTCAGTAGGGGACATCGATGGGCTTGGAAAAGTCACCATCCGTCCGATGGAACGTAAAGCCGTTGTCCTTGTGCGAAAGAGCCATCGTTAAAGGACACGCTGTAGGGTCTTGATGGGAGGCTACCATCTGTTTTCCTAACAGTTGTCTGCCAGGCTCGTAATCTGTAGTTCCCAGGTTCGAGTCCCAGCTGGGTCAGCGTTGAGATTTATCTCCGCAAAATTCCCCGCCCTGCCCACGGTCAGTAGGGGACACCGATGGGCTTGAAAAGGCCGCCGTCCGTCGGATGGGACGTTAAGCCGTGGCCCCGTGTGCGGGAGAGCCATATCCTGTGTACGTTAAAGAACACGCTGGATGGCCTTGACGGGAGGCTACCATCTGTCTCCCAACAGCTGTTCCAGTGGGTCCCCTCCCCCAACCTTCTCTGAGCCTTCGGGGTCCATGTGACCTGGCCATTTAGCCCATGGTATGCAAAAAAAGTGCGGCTCAGAGGTAAAACAACCCAACCCAACCACCATCGCCGCCACGTGTGCCTGTTTTTTTTATTATGTTGCTGTAAGGTGGTGTGTGTCGTGTCATCGTTTCGTCTCGATTCGCCAGGTAGGCGCTTTTATTACAGGTGGAAGTGATTCGGGGAATCGAATTAGCATCACTCTAGTAATTAAGAATTAAAGAAGCTATTTCGGGATTTAAATAGAAAAAAAAAGGTGGAAGGTCGGATTCTTTTTCTTGTGGAATAACTGACTTAAATATTTTTTATTTTTTAATAGATTTTTAGCTGTCCCATGGTCGAGTGGTTAGCGCGCTTGGCTACTGATCTAAAGGGACCTGGGTTCGAACCTCGGATAAGGCATGGATGTATGTATCGTTTTTCTGCTGTGGTCCTGCCATCCTCTCATACCTTCTACTATGGCATATAAACTGACAGGCTCCTGTCAGACCTCTGTGGCAAGCAGCTGCTTGAGGGGGTATTTATTATTTTTTTTTTTAATAGATCTTTATACCTGAACTAACGCAACCTTGTTGAATGGTGACTGAAGTGGTTCGGGCGGACCGACCATTTCTACAGATTATGAGTACACCAAGCTTGAAATCTGTAGTTCCCAGGTTCGAGTCCTCCGCTAAACCTCTGTCCTCAGTCAGTAGGGGACATCGATGGGCTGGGAAAAGTCACCGTTCTTCGGATGGGACGTAAAGCCGTTGTCCTCGTGCGAAAGAGCCATCGTTAAAGGACGCGCTGTAAGGTCTTGATGGGAGGCTACCATCAGTTTCCTAACAGCTGCCCAGTGGGTTCCCTCCCTCACCCTTCTCTGACCTCTCGGGGTTTTTGTGAACCGACCATTTAGCCCGTTGTGTTAAAAAAGTGCTCTCAGATTTAAAATATCCCAACAACTCTGTCCATTAAACCTCCACTTTGTCTTCAGAACTTTGAGAAAGAGAACACTGATGGGCTTGGAAAAGACATCGTCCTTCTCATAAGACGTTAAGTCATAGCTTGGTGTGAAGGATTTTGGGTTGTTTTACCTCTGAGCGGTACGTTTTTGCACACCATGGGCTAAATGGCCAGGTCACATGGACCCCGAAGGCTCAGAGAAGGTTGGGGGAGGAGACCAACTGGAACAGCTGTTGGGAGACAGATGGTAGCCTCCCGTCAAGGCCATCCAGCGTATTCTTTAACACGCACAGGGTATGGCTCTTCCGCACACATAGCCACGGCTTAACGTCCCATCCGACGGACGGCGGCCTTTCCAAGCCCATCGGTGTCCCCTACTGACCGTGGGCAGGGCGGAGAGTTTTGCGGAGATAAATCTCAACGCTGACCCAGCTGGGACTCGAACCTGGGAACTACAGATTACGAGCCTGGCGCGCTACCTACTGAGCCTCCCCCCCTCCCCGCTCCCCCTACTGATTTGTACCAATACCGCCCACTGATCGGATTTCTTTTACTACTGATTTCTACCAATACCGCCCACAAATCGGATTTCTTTTACTACTTTGTACCAATACCGCCCACTGATCGGATTTCTTTTACTACTGATTTGTACCAATACCGCCCACTGATCGGATTTCTTACACTACTGATTTGTACTGATACCGCACACTGATCGGATTTCTTTTACTACTGATTTGTACTGATACCGACAATGATCGGATTTCTTTTACTACTGAATTTTACTAATACCGCCCACCGATCGGATTTCTTTTACTTCTGATTTGTACCAATACCGCCCACCGATCGGATTTCTATCACTACTGATTTATACTAATACCGCCCACCGATCGGATTTCTTTCACTACTGATTTGTACTAATACCGCCCACCGATCGGATTTCTTTTACTACTGATTTGTACTAATACCGCCCACCGATCGGATTTCTTTTACTACTGATTTGTACTAATACCGCCCACCGAACGGATTTCTTTTACTACTGATTTGTACTAATACCGCCCACCGAACGGATTTCTTTTACTACAGATTTCTACTAATACCGCCCACCGATCGGATTTCTTTTACTACTGATTTGTACCAATACCGCCCACCGATCGGATTTCTTTTACTACTGATTTGTACCAATACCGCCCAGCGATCGGATTTCTTTGACTACTGATTTGTACCAATACCGCCCACTAATCGGATTTCTTTGACTACTGATTTGTACCAATACCGCCCACTAATCGGATTTCTTTTACTACTTTGTACCAATAGCGCACACTGATCGGATATCTTTTACTACTGATTTTTACCAATACCGCCCACTGATCGGATTTCTTTCACTACTGATTTGTACTGATACCGCCCACTGATCGGATTTCTTTCACTACTGATTTGTACTGATACCGCCCACCGATCGGATTTCTTTTACTACTGATTTGTACTGATACCGCCCACCGATCGGATTTCTTTTACTTCTGATTTGTACCAATACCGCCCACCGATCGGATATTTTTCACTACTGATTTATAAAAATACCACCCACCGATCGCATTTCTTAAACTACTGATTTGTACTAATACCGCCCACCGATCGGATTTCTTTTACTACTGATTTGTACTAATACCGCCCACCGATCGGATTTCTTTTACTACTGATTTGTACTAATACCGCCCACCGATCGGATTTCTTTTACTACAGATTTGTACTAATACCGCCCACCGATCGGATTTCTTTCACTACTGATTTGTACCAATACAGCCCACCGATCGGATTTCTTTCACTACTGATTTGTACTAATACCGTCCACCGATCGGATTTCTTTCAATACTGATTTGTACTAATACCGCCCACCGATCGGATTTCATTCACTACTGATTTGTACCGACACCGCCCACCGACCGGATTTCTTTCACTACCGATTTGTACCGACACCGCCCACCGACTGGATTTCTTTCACTACCGTTTTGTACCGATACCGCCCACCGATCGGATTTCTTTCACTACCGATATGTACCGATACCGCCCACCGATCGGATTTCTTTCACTACCGATTTGTGCCGATACCGCAAACTGATCGGATTTCTTTCACTACCGATTTGTACTGATACGGCCCACCGATCGGATTTCTTTTACTACTGATTTGTACTAATACCGCCCACCGATCGGATTTCTTTTACCACTGATTTGTACTAATACCGCCCACCGATCGGATTTCTTTTACTACTGATTTGTACTAATACCGCCCACCGATCGGATTTCTTTTACTACTGATTTGTACTAATACCGCCCACCGATCGGATTTCTTTTACTACTGATTTGTACCAATACCGCCCACTGATCGGATTTTTTTTATTACTTTGTACCAATACCGCCCACTGATCGGATTTCTTTTACTACTGATTTGTACTAATACCGCCCACCAATCGGATTTCTTTCACTACTGATTTGTACTAATACCGCCCACTGATCGGATTTCTTTTACTACTGATTTGTACTAATACCGCCCACCGATCGGATTTCGTTTACTACTGATTTGTACTAATACCGCCCACTTATCGGATTTCTTTTACTACTGATTTGTACCAATACCGCAAACTGATCGGATTTCTTTTACTACTTTGTACCAATACCGCCCACTGATCGGATTTCTTTTACTACTGATTTGTACTAATACCGCCCACTGATCGGATTTCTTTCACTACTGATTTGTACTGATACCACCCACTGATCGGATTTCTTTCACTACTGAATTGTACTGAAACCGCCCACCGATCGGATTTCTTTTACTACTGATCGGATTACTGATTTGTACCAATACCGCTCACTAATCGGATTTCTTTTACTACTTTGTACCAATAATTCCAACTGATTGGATTTCTTTTACTACTGATTTGTTCCAATACCGCCCACTGATCGGATTTCTTTCACTACTGATTTGTACTGATACCGCCCGCCGATGTAATTTCTTTCACTACTGATTTGTACTGATACCGCCCGCCGATCGGATTTCTTTCACTACGGATTTGTACCGATACCGCCCGCCGATCGGATTTCTTTCACTACGGATTTGTACCGATACCGTCCACCGATCGGATTTCTTTCACTACTGATTTGTACCGATACCGCCCACCGATCGGATTTCTTTCACTACTGATTTGTACCGATACCGCCCACGATCGGATTTCTTTCACTACTGATTTGTACTGATACCGCCCACTGATCGGATTTCTTTTACTACTGATTTGTACTTATACCGCCCACTGATCGGATTTCTTTTACTACTGATTTGTACTAATACCGCCCACCGATCGCATTTCTTTCACTACTGATTTGTACCAATACCGCTTACCGATTGGATATTTTTCACTACTGATTTGTACTAATACCACCCACCGATCGCATTTCTTTCACTACTGATTTGTACTAATACCGCCCACCGATCGGCTTTCTTTTACTACTGATTTGTACTAATACCGCCCACCAATCGGATTTCTTTTACTACAGATTTGTACTAATACCGCCCACCGATCGGATTTCTTTTACTACAGATTTGTACCGATACCGCCCACCGACCGGATTTCTCTCACTGCTGATTTGTACCGAAACCGCCAACCGACCGGATTTCTTTCACTGCTGATTTGTACCGACACCGCCCACCGTCCGGATTTCTTTCACTGCTGATTTGTACCGACACCGCCCACCGACCGGATTTCTTTCACTGCTGATTTGTACCGACACCACCCACCGACCGGATTTCTTTCACTGCTGATTTGTACCGATACCGCCCACCGACCGGATTTCTTTCACTGCTGATTTGTACCGAAACCGCCCACCGACCGGATTTCTTTCACTGCTGATTTGTACCGACACCGCCCACCGACCGGATTTCTTTCACTGCTGATTTGTACCGACACCGCCCACCGACCGGATTTCTTTCACGGCTGATTTGTACCGACACCGCCCACCGACCGGATTTCTTTCACTGCTGATTTGTACCGACACCGCCCACCGACCGGATTTCTTTCACTGCTGATTTGTACCGACACCGCCCACCGACCGGATTTCTTTCACTGCTGATTTGTACCGACACCGCCCACCGACCGGATTTCTTTCACTACTGATTTGTACCTACACCGCCCACCGACCGGATTTCTTTCACTACCGATTTGTACCGACACCGCCCACCGATCGGATTTCTTTCACTACCGATATGTACCGACACCGCCCACCGATCGGATTTCTTTCACTACCGATTTGTACCGATACCGCCCACTGATCGGATTTCTTTCACTACCGATTTGTACTGATACCGCCCACCGATCGGATTTCTTTTACTACTGATTTGTACCAATACCGCCCACTGATCGGATTTCTTTTACTACTTTGTACCAATACCGCCCACTGATCGGATTTCTTTTACTACTGATTTGTACCAATACCGCCCACTGATCGGATTTCTTTTACTACTGATTTGTACCAATACCGCCCACTCATCGGATTTCTTTTACTACTTTGTACCAATACCGCCCACTGATCGGATTTCTTTTACTACTGATTTGTACTAATACCGCCCACTGATCGGATTTCTTTCACTACTGATTTGTACTAATAACGCCCACTGATCGGATTTCTTTTACTACTGATTTGTACTAATACCACCCACTAATCGAATTTCTTTTACTATTGATTTGTACCGATACCGCCCACTGATCGGATTTCTTTTACTACTTTGTACCAATACCGCCCACTGATCGGATTTCTTTTACTAGTGATTTGTACTAATACCGCCCACTGATCGGATTTCTTTCATTACTGATTTGTACTGATACCGCCCACCGATCGGATTTCTTTTACTACTGATCGGATTACTGATTTGTACCAATACCGCCCACTAATCGGATTTCTTTTACTACTTTGTACCAATAACGCCAACTGATCGGATTTCTTTTACTACTGATTTGTACCAATACCGCCCACTGATCGGATTTCTTTCACTACTGATTTGTACTGATACCGCCCGCCGATGTAATTTCTTTCACTACTGATTTGTACCGATACCGCCCACCGATCGGATTTCTTTCACTGCTGATTTGTACCGATACCGCCTGCCGATCGGATTTCTTTCACTACGGATTTGTACCGATACCGCCCGCCGTTCGGATTTCTTTCACTACGGATTTGTACCGATACCGCCCACCGATCGGATTTCTTTCACTACTGATTTGTACCGATACCGCCCACCGATCGGATTTCTTTCACTACTGATTTGTACCGATACCGCCCACCGATCGGATTTCTTTCACTACTGATTTGTACCGATACAGCCCACCGATCGGATTTCTTTCACTACTGATTTGTACCGATAACGCCCACCAACCGGATTTCTTTCACTTCTGATTTGTACCAATACCGTCCACCGACTGGATTTCTTTCGCTGCTGATTTGTACTGAAACCGCCCACCAACCGGATTTCTTTCACTGCTGATTTTTACCGACACCGCCCACCGACCGGATTTCTTTCACTACTGATTTGTACCGACACCGCCCACCGACCGGATTTCTTTCACTACCGATTTGTACCGATACCGCCCACCGATCGGATTTCTTTCACTACCGATTTGTACCGATAAAGCCCACCGATCGGATTTCTTTCACTACCGATTTGTACTGATACCGCCCACCGATCGGATTTCTTTTACTACTGATTCATACTGATACTGCCCACCGATCGGATTTCTTTTACTACTGATTTGTACTAATACCGCCCACCGATCGGATTTCTTTTACTTCTGATTTGTAATAATACCGCCCACCGATCGGATTTCTTTCACTACTGATTTGTACTAATACCGCCCACCGATCGGATTGCTTCCACTAGTGATTTGTACTAATACCGCCCACCGATCGGATTTCTTTTACTACTGATTTGTACTAATACCGCCCACTGATCGGATTTTTTTACTACTGATTTGTACTAATACCGCCCACCGATCGGATTTCTTTTACTACTGATTTGTACTAATACCGCCCACTGATCGGATTTCTTTTACTACTGATTTGTACTAATACCGCCCACCGATCGGATTTCTTTTACTACTGATTTATACTAATACCGCCCACTGATCGGATTTCTTTTACTACTGATTTGTACCAATACCGCCCACTGATCGGATTTCTTTTATTACTTTGTACCAATACCGCCCACTGATCGGATTTCTTTTACTACTGATTTGTACTAATACCGCCCACCAATCGGATTTCTTTCACTACTGATTTGTACTAATACCGCCCACTGATCGGATTTCTTTTACTACTGATTTGTACTAATACCGCCCACCGACCGGATTTTTTTACTACTGATTTGTACTCATACTGCCCACTGATCGGATTTCTTTTACTACTGATTTGTACCAATACCGCCCACTGATCGGATTTCTTTTACTACTTTGTACCAATACCGCCCACTGATCGGATTTCTTTTACTACTGATTTGTACTAATACCGCCCACTGATCGGATTTCTTTCACTACTGATTTGTACTAATACCGCCCACTGATCGGATTTCTTTTACTACTGATTTGTACTAATACCGCCCACTAATCGAATTTCTTTTACTACTTTGTACCAATACCGCCCACTGATCGGATTTCTTTTACTACTGATTTGTACTAATACCGCCCACTGATCGGATTTCTTTCACTACTGATTTGTACTGATACCACCACTGATCGGATTTCTTTCACTACTGAATTGTACTGATACCGCCCACCAATCGGATTTCTTTTACTACTGATCGGATTACTGATTTGTACCAATACCGCCCACTAATCGGATTTCTTTTACTACTTTGTACCAATAACGCCAACTGATCGGATTTCTTTTACTACTGATTTGTACCAATACCGCCCACTGATCGGATTTCTTTCACTACTGATTTGTACTGATACCGCCCGCCGATGTAATTTCTTTCACTACTGATTTGTACCGACCCGCCGATCGGATTTCTTTCACTACTGATTTGTACCGATACCGCCTGCCGATTGGATTTCTTTCACTACGGATTTGTACCGATACCGCCCGCCGTTCGGATTTCTTTCACTACGGATTTGTACCGATACCGCCCACCGATCGGATTTCTTTCACTACTGATTTGTACCGATACCGCCCACCGATCGGATTTCTTTCACTACTGATTTGTACCGATACCGCCCACCGATCGGAATTCTTTCACTACTGATTTGTACCGATACCGCCCACCGATCGGATTTCTTTCACTACTGATTTGTACCGATACCGCCCACCGACCGGATTTCTTTCACTTCTGATTTGTACCAATACCATCCACCGACTGGATTTCTTTCGCTGCTGATTTGTACTGAAACCACCCAACAACCGGATTTCTTTCACTGCTGATTTTTACCGACACCGCCCACCGACCGGATTTCTTTCACTACTGATTTGTACCGACACCGCCCACCGACCGGATTTCTTTCACTACTGATTTGTACCGATACCGCCCACCGATCGGATTTCTTTCACTACCGATTTGTACCGATAACGCCCACCGATCGGATTTCTTTCACTACCGATTTGTACTGATACCGCCCACCGATCGGATATCTTTTACTACTGATTCGTACTGATACTGCCCACCGATCGGATTTCTTTTACTACTGATTTGTACTAATACCGCCCACCGATCGGATTTCTTTTACTTCTGATTTGTACCAATACCGCCCACCGATCGGATTTCTTTCACTACTGATTTGTACTAATACCGCCCACCGATCGGATTGCTTCCACTAGTGATTTGTACTAATACCGCCCACCGATCGGATTTCTTTTACTACTGATTTGTACTAATACCGCCCACTGATCGGATTTCTTTTACTACTGATTTGTACTAATACCGCCCACCGATCGGATTTCTTGTACTACAGATTTGTACTAATACTGCCCACCGATCGGATTTCTTTTACTACTGATTTGTACTAATACCGCCCACTGATCGGATTTCTTTTACTACTGATTTGTACTAATACCGCCCACCGATCGGATTTCTTTTACTACTGATTTGTACTAATACCGCCCACTGATCGGATTTCTTTTACTACTGATTTGTACCAATACCGCCCACTGATCGGATTTCTTTTATTACTTTGTACCAATACCGCCCACTGATCGGATTTCTTTTACTACTGATTTGTACTAATACCGCCCACCAATCGGATTTCTTTCACTACTGATTTGTACTAATACCGCCCACTGATCGGATTTCTTTTACTACTGATTTCTACTAATACCGCCCACCGATCAGATTTCTTTTACTACTGATTTGTACTAATACCACCCACTTATCGGATTTCTTTTACTACTGATTTGTACCAATACCGCCCACTGATCGGATTTCTTTTACTACTTTGTACCAATACCGCCCACTGATCGGATTTCTTTCACTACTGATTTGTACTGATACCACCCACTGATCGGATTTCTTTCACTACTGAATTGTACTGATACCGCCCACCGATCGGATTTCTTTTACTACTGATCGGATTACTGATTTGTACCAATACCGCCCACTAATCGGATTTCTTTTACTACTTTGTACCAATAACGCCAACTGATCGGATTTCTTTTACTACTGATTTGTACCAATACCGCCCACTGATCGGATTTCTTTCACTCTGATTTGTACTGATACCGCCCGCCGATGTAATTTCTTTCACTACTGATTTGTACTGATACCGCCCGCCGATCGGATTTCTTTCACTACGGATTTGTACCGATACCGCAAGCCGATCGGATTTCTTTCACTCCGGATTTGTACCGATACCGCCCACCGATCGGATTTCTTTCACTACTGATTTGTACCGATACCGCCCACCGATCGGATTTCTTTCACTACTGATTTGTACTGATACCGCCCACCGATTGGATTTCTTTTACTACTGATTTTTTCTTATACTGCCCACTGATCGGATTTCTTTTACTACTGATTTGTACTGATACCGCCCACTGATCGGATTTCTTTTACTACTGATTTGTACCAATACCGCCCACTGATCGGATTTCTTTTACTACTTTGTACCAATACCGCCCACTGATCGGATTTCTTTTACTACTGATTTTTACTAATACCGCCCACCGATCGCATTTCTTTCACTACTGATTTGTACTAATACCGCCCACCGATCGGATTTCTTTTACTACTGATTTGTACTAATACCGCCCACCGATCGGATTTCTTTTACTACTGATTTGTACTAATACCGCCCACCAATCGGATTTCTTTTACTACAGATTTGTACTAATACCGCCCACCGATCGGATTTCTTTTACTACAGATTTGTACTGATACCGCCCAGCGATCGGATTTCTTTGACTACTGATTTGTACCGATACCGCCCACCGACCGGATTTCTTTCACTGCTGATTTGTACCGAAACCGCCAACCGACCGGATTTGTTTCACTGCTGATTTGTACCGATACCGCCCGCCGATCGGATCTCTTTCACTGCTGATTTGTACCGACACCGCCCACCGACCGGATTTCTCTCACAGCTGATTTGTACCGATACCGCCCGCCGATCGGATTTCTTTCACTGCTGATTTGTACCGATACCGCCCACCGATCGGATTTCTTTCACTACGGATTTGTACCGAAACCGCCCACCGATCGGATTTCTTTCACTACTGATTTGTACCGATACCGCCCACCGATCGGATTTCTTTCACTGCTGATTTGTACCGACACTGCCCACCGACCGGATTTCTCTCACAGCTGATTTGTACCGACACCGTCCACTGACCGGATTTCTTTCACTGCTGATTTGTACCGATACCGCCCACCGACCGGATTTCTTTCACTGCTGATTTGTACCAAAACCGCCCACCGACCGGATTTCTTTCACTGCTGATTTGTACCGACACCGCCCACCGACCGGATTTCTTTCACTGCTGATTTGTACCGACACTGCCCACCGACCGGATTTCTTTCACTGCTGATTTGTACCGACACCGCCCACCGACCGGATTTCTTTCACTGCTGATTTGTACCGACACTGCCCACCGACCGGATTTCTTTCACTACCGATTTGTACCGACACCGCCCACCGACCGGATTTCTTTCACTACCGATTTGTACCGATACCGCCCACCGATCGGATTTCTTTCACTACCGATATGTACCGATACCGCCCACCGATCGGATTTCTTTCACTACCGATTTGTACCGATACCGCAAACTGCTCGGATTTTTTTCACTACCGATTTGTACTGATACCGCCCACCGATCGTATTTCTTTTACTACTGATCGGATTACTGATTTGTACCAATACCGCCCACTAATCGGATTTCTTTTACTATTTTGTGCCAATAACGCCAACTGATCAGATTTCTTTTACTACTGATTTGTACCAATACCGCCCACTGATCGGATTTCTTTCACTACTGATATGTACTGATACCGCCTGCCGATCGGATTTCTTTCACTACGGATTTGTACCGATACCGCCCGCCGATCGGATTTCTTTCACTACGGATTTGTACCGATACCGCCTACCGATCGGATTTCTTTCACTACTGATTTGTACCGATACCGCCCACCGATCGGATTTCTTTCACTACTGATTTGTACCGATACCGCCCACCAATCGGATTTCTTTCACTACTGATTTGTACTGATACCGCCCACTGATCGGATTTCTTTTACTACTGATTTGTACTTATACCGCCCACTGATCGGATTTCTTTTACTACTGATTTGTACTAATACCGCCCACCGATCGGATTTCTTTTACTTCTGATTTGTACCAATACCGCCCACCGATTGGATATTTTTCACTACTGATTTGTACTAATACCACCCACCGATCGCATTTCTTTCACTACTGATTTGTACTAATACCGCCCACCGATCGGATTTCTTTTACTACTGATTTGTACTAATACCGCCCACCGATCGGATTTCTTTTACTACTGATTTGTACTAATACCGCCCACCTATCGGATTTCTTTTACCACAGATTTGTACTAATACCGCCCACCGATCGGATTTCTTTTACTACAGATTTGTACCAATACCGCCCAGATATCGGATTTCTTTGACTACTGATTTGTACCGATACCGCCCACCAACCGGATTTCTTTCACTGCTGATTTGTACCGAAACCGCCAACCGACCGGATTTCTTTCACTGCTGATTTGTACCGACACTGCCCACCGTCCGGATTTCTTTCACTGCTGATTTGTACCGACACCGCCCACCGACCGGATTTCTTTCACTACCGATTTGTACCGACACCGCCCACCGATCGGATTTCTTTCACTACCGATATGTACCGACACCGCCCACCGATCGGATTTCTTTCACTACCGATTTGAACCGATACCGCCCACTGATCGGATTTCTTTCACTACCGATTTGTACTGATACCGCCCACCGATCGGATTTCTTTTACTACTGATTTGTACTAATACCACCCACCGATCGGATTTCTTTTACTACTGATTTGTACTAATACCGCCCACTGATCGGATTTTTTTTACTACTGATTTGTACTAATACCGCCCACCGATCGGATTTCTTTTACTACTGATTTGTACTAATACCGCCCACTGATCGGATTTCTTTTACTACTGATTTGTACCAATACCGCCCACTGATCGGATTTCTTTACTACTTTGCACCAATACCGCCCACTGATCGGATTTCTTTCACTACTGATTTGTACTAATACCGCCCACTGATCGGATTTCTTTTACTACTGATTTGTACTAATACCGCCCACCGATCGGATTTCTTTTACTACTGCTTTGTACTAATACCGCCCACTAATCGGATTTCTTTTACTACTGATTTGTACCAATACCGCCCACTGATCGGATTTCTTTTACTACTTTGTACCAATACCGCCCACTGATCGGATTTCTTTTACTACTGATTTTTACTAATACCGCCCACTGATCGGATTTCTTTCACTACTGATTTGTACTGATACCACCCACTGATCGGATTTCTTTCACTACTGTATTGTACTGATTCCGCCCACCGATCGGATTTCTTTTACTACTGATCGGATTACTGATTTGTACCAATACCGCCCACTAATCGGATTTCTTTTACTACTTTGTACCAATAACGCCAACTGATCGGATTTCTTTTACTACTGATTTGTACCAATACCGCCCACTGATCGGATTTCTTTCACTACTGATTTGTACTGATACCGCCCGCCGATGTAATTTCTTTCACTACTGATTTGTACCGATACCGCCCGCCGATCGGATTTCTTTCACTACGGATTTGTACCGATACCGCCCGCCGATCGGATTTCTTTCACTATGGATTTGTACCGATACCGCCCGCCGATCGGATTTCTTTCACTACGGATTTGTACCGATACCGTCCACCGATCGGATTTCTTTCACTACTGATTTGTACCGATACCGCCCACCGATCGGATTACTTTCACTACTGATTTGTATCGATACCGCCCACCGATCGGATTTCTTTCACTACTGATTTGTACTGATACCGCCCACCGATCGGATTTCTTTCAGTACTGATTTGTACCGATACCGCCCACCGACCGGATTTCTTTCACTTCTGATTTGTACCGATACCGCCCACCTACTGGATTTCTTTCGCTGCTGATTTGTACTGAAACCGCCCACCGACCGGATTTCTTTCGCTGCTGATTTGTACCGACACCGCCCACCGACCAGATTTCTTTCGCTGCTGATTTCTACCGACACCGCCCACCGACCGGATTTCTTTCACTGCTGATTTTTACCGACACCGCCCACCGACTGGATTTCTTTCACTACTGATTTGTACCGACACCGCCCACCGACCGGATTTCTTTCACTACTGATTTGTACCGATACCGCCCACCGATCGGATTTCTTTCACTACCGATTTGTACCGATAACGCCCACCGATCGGATTTCTTTCACTACCGATTTGTACTGATACCGCCCACCGATCGGATTTCTTTTACTACTGATTTGTACTGATACTGCCCACCGATCGGATTTCTTTTACTACTGATTTGTACTAATACCGCCCACCGATCGGATTTCTTTTACTTCTGATTTGTACCAATACCCCCCACCGATCGGATTTCTTTCACTACTGCTTTGTACTAATACCGCCCACCGATCGGATTGCTTCCACTAGTGATTTGTACTAATACCGCCCACCGATCGGATTTCTTTTACTACTGATTTGTACTAATACCCCCCACCGATCGGATTTCTTTCACTACTGCTTTGTACTAATACCGCCCACCGATCGGATTGCTTCCACTAGTGATTTGTACTAACACCGCCCACTGATCGGATTTCTTTTACTACTGATTTGTACCAATACCGCCAACTGATCGGATTTCTTTCACTACTGATTTGTACTGATACCGCCCACTGATCGGATTTCTTTCACTACTGATTTGTACTGATACCGCCCACTGATCGGATTTCTTTCACTACTGCTTTGTACTGATACCGCCCACCGATCGGATTTCTTTCACTATTGATTTGTACTAATACCGCCCGCCGATCGTATTTCTTTTACTACTGACTTGTACTAATACCGCCCGCCGATCGGATTTCTTTCACTACTGATTTGTACCGATACCACCTGCCGATCGGATTACTTTCACTACTGATTTGTACCGATACCGCCCGCCGATCGGATTTCTTTCACTACTGATTTGTACCGATACCGCCCGCCGATCGGATTACTTTCACTACTGATTTGTACCGATACCGCCCGCCGATCGGATTACTTTCACTACTGATTTGTACCGATACCGCCCGCCGATCGAATTTCTTTCACTACGGGTTTGTACCGATACCGCACGCCGAACGGATTTGTTTCACTACTGATTTGTACCGATACCGCCCGCTGATCGGATTTCTTTCACTACGGATTTGTACGGATACCGCCCGCCGATCGGATTTCTTTCACTACGGATTTGTACCGATACCGCCAACCGATCGGATTTCTTTCACTACTGATTTGTACCGATACTGCCCACCGATCGGATTTCTTTCACTACTGATTTGTACCGATACCGCCCATCGATCGGATTTCTTTCACTACTTATTTGTACCGATACCGCCCACCGAACGGATTTCTTTCGCTGCTGATTTGCACCGATACCGCCCACCAACCGGATTTCTTTCACTGCTGATTTGTACCGATGCCGCCCACCGACCGGATTTCTTTCACTACTGATTTGTACCGATGCCGCCCAGCGATCGGATTTCTTTCACTACTGATTTGTACCGATGCCGCCCACCGATCGGATTTCTTTCACTACTGATTTGTACCGATGCCGCCCCCCGATCGGATTTCTTTCACTACTGATTTGTACCGATATCGCCCACCGATCGGATTTCTTTCACTACCGATTTGTACTAATACCGCCCACCGATCGGATTTCTTTTACTACCGATTTGTACTGATACCGCCCACTGATCGGATTTTTTTTACTACTGATTTGTACCGATACCGCCCACTGATCGGATTTTTTTTACTACTGATTTGTACCGATACCG
Organism: Ryuthela nishihirai; assembly: GCA_038380435.1. NCBI lineage: Eukaryota > Metazoa > Arthropoda > Arachnida > Araneae > Heptathelidae > Ryuthela > Ryuthela nishihirai. Next base: position 739,910 of record JAWZYU010000002.1, on the reverse strand, counting down.
CCCACTGATCGGATTTCTTTTACTACTAATTTGTATTACTACTGCCCAGCAATCGAGTTTGTCTTACTACTGCCAATCATCTTACTTTTCTCTTTTTTCCCCATTCTGTTGATTTAGGTGAGAAAAGAAATTAAAAGACAAATTCTCGAAACCTCTCCCCTTATGTTGTGATGAAAAAATGCTTCTCAGGGTTTTAAAAAATCCTTCCAAAGCATAATCTATTTCACTCTACCATTTTCGCTGCGATTCCAGAAATAAACACTTATAAACAGTCGCGAGTTTTCATGTCTGCCTAAACGAGAGTTTTATCACGATCATAACGATTTCTTATCCAGGATTAACCTCTTTTTTCCATATTTGCAGAGTTCAGGAGACGCGAAGGCTGGAACCACTTAAGCTGCAAAGAACGTAAAAGGCTCGTTAGCCGAGTTAACTTTTTATAAACATCGTGATTATCCATTCGCTAACATGCATAAGGATGAACTAAAAGAACATTGGCAAAGTGCGGAGATATTGAGAGCCATACAGATCAATCTTTAACGTCAGTGATGCTTCCTCTGTGGAGTATGTGCATCTCTGGTGGCAGAAAGGGATAGTGTTTGCTCTCAAAGATCGAGAACAGACGGCGACGCAAGTGTGCAGAAACACGACGACGAAATGCTCCAGGTTAGTCTCGTGGGGTGCTTCTAGGAGCTCGAACCGGGGAAAGCAGTTAGCGAAAAGCATCTTCTGTTTGTTGTTCGTTGTTTGTTTGCGAACAGAGGATATCGAGGAAGTGATGGAAAGGAGAAAAAGAGATGTAAGAGGATGCAAAAGGACGGACTGGAAAGGATGAAGGATGGGAGAAGTGGAAATAACTGCGTGGCAGATAAGTACACCAAAGAATCAATTGCTACGAATAAGGGAAATGCGTTTTAGGGAGGAAATGAAGGAGATAAGAAATAAAGATCAGTGACAGTGAAATGACGTTGCCATTAGAGAGAAGGCGAAATGCTGAATGAAACAAAAAAAAAGGGTACCGAGCCCCGGGTAAGGCGTGGATGTGTGTGTTGTTTTTCTGCTGAGGTCCTGCCATCCTCTCAGACCTTCTACTCTGGCATATAAATTGACAGGCTCCTGTTAGACCTCTGTGACAAGCAGCTGCTTGAGGAGGTATTTATTATTTTATTTATTAAAAAGAGATTAATAAGGGGGGTGAAATAAGATTATTGGTTTTCATCTTGTTGATAGCAATAACATTGTACTTTGCCAATAGGGTTCTGGACCTTGTGGGTTATTGCGATTCTGATGGAAGAGAAAGGACAGATGCTGTAAACCAGCAATAAGAAAAAAGGAAGGTTGAAAGTAAACACTTTTTCTTGTGGAAATCGCTAACTCTTTTCACGCTACTTTTAGAGCAGGGGTTCCTCACATTCTCACTCCCCACCCCCACCCCCTCTAATTACAGTGAACTCTTTAAAATATGGAACTATACAATCCGGAGTTCTTTAAAATCTGGCACTTTACAGTCTGGAGTTCTTTAAAATCTGGTTCTTTTCAGTCCGGATTTCTTTAACATCTGGTTCTTTACAATCCGGAATTCTTTGTAATAGGGGTTCTCAACTTGGGGTACGTGGTAAACGTTTTCGGGATACGCCGTGAGAGCTGAAAAGTAGCTAAGTTGACAACACTGCTATTGATTAATTTCTGAGAACGAGTGACGAAGCGCGGCGCTGTAGTTCATGTCTGTACAGTCGCTGAAAAAAGTATCCGAACACTATGGTTGATTACAGAATTCAGAAAAAATATCTGGCAACGATTTCTTTTAGAAATTAGTGATCTGGCAACCTTCGTGTCACGTGATTACAGAATTCAGGAAAAATATTTGGAGCGTGAACAGCAACTGTACACGCTCCAGTTACCGTTCACAGCAAACTGGAGCGTGTGCAGTTACTGAACACGCTCCAGTTTGCTGTGAACGGTAACTGCACACGCTCAATATTTCCGTGAGTGAGCCCACACGATCTAGTATCAAAATAATATGACCACCTGCAGTCGCTCAAAAAAGTATCCGAACACTATGGTGGATTACAGAATTCAGAAAAAATATCTGGCAACGATTTTTTTTAGAAATTAGTGCTCTGGCAACCTTCGTGTCACGTGACACGAAGGTTGCCAGATAATTTTCATCACTAATTTGTAAAAAAAAAATCGTTGCCCGATATTTTTTCTGAATTCTGCAATCAACCATAGTGTCCGTATATTTATTTGAGCGACTGTACCATCTGTCTACTAATAATTCTCCAGTGGAAACCCCTTTCCCAAGTTTCTCTGATCCCTGAGGGTTCTTGTGACCTCGTCATTCAACCCATTGTGTGCGAAAAAGTGCCCCTGAGTGATAGGAAATACCCAACGATTCAATAAAATTTATTTTAATCAATAGTTTCAACAATATTTTCTGGTAATTAGGGAGCTAGAGAAATTAAAATATTTAAAGCAACGATGGCAGTTTTCATTTAAATATTCTTTATCTTCATTAATACAATTTATAAATCAATTAATAATATAAATATATATATATATCAGTTATACATAACATATATATTATTATAAAATAATTACAAATATATATATTATTGTAAAATAATTACAATTTAATAATTACAATTGTATATGTTATTGTAAAATAATCACAATTTAATAATTACAATTATATATATATATATTATTGTAAAATAATTACAATTTAATAATTACAATTATATATATTATTGTAAAATAATTACAATTTAATAATTACAATTATATATATATATATATTATTGTAAAAGAATTACAATTTAATAATTACAATTGTATATATTATTGTAAAATAATTACAATTTAATAATTACAATTATATATATATATATATATATATTATTGTTAAACAATTACAATTTAATAATTACAATTATATATATTATTGTAAAAGAATTACAATTTAATAATTACAGTTGTATATATTATTGTAAAATAATTACAATTTAATAACTACAATTATATATATTATTCTTAAACAATTACAATTATATATATTATTGTAAAATAATTACAATTTAATAATTACAAATATATATATTATTGTAAAATAATTACAATTTAACAATTACAATTGTATATATTATTGTAAAATAATTACAATTTAATAATTACAATTATTAACACAATTGCAATTATTTCACAATTATATATATATATATTGTGAAATAATTGCAATTATGTTTGTTTAGGATATTGTTTTTGTTTAAAAATCAACATTGGTTTTATAAAAATAATAATTGCAAGCAAAATTGAAGATGTATTGGTTCCTTTAGATTGTGTGATTTTTTTTATATAAATCTGAGGAACGAAACCTCTGAGACAAAATTTAAACTAAAATTAAAGTTATACTTGTTCAGTATTTTTGATATGGAGTCCTTCGCTACATTTCATTAGCATCACCTTCTTTGGTTGTATTTTAATATTTAAATTTTTTTCAATTCCCCCCCCCCCTCATCCGCCCCACTGATAAACGTGATTTGATTAAAAAAAACGGTAACCATAGAATTTCGATGTATAGAACCTGCGATTACATTTTTAAATCTTCAAAAAGCGTTAGAAAAGTTGAAACTCAGACGAAAGGGAAGAAAGAAAAAACTTCTTCCTACTTTCATTCCGAGTTCTTAGAATTATTCTGCGTCCTATGAACGAGCGCTTGTGTGCTAAGACACACACAAACGCACGCAGCACACAAGCCCTCGCATCCACAGAGAGAGCACTCTACGTTGTGCGAGCGTCTTGTGCTGCTGCACACGTGTCTCAAGTCTCGAGAAGCGGTGCTGTTTGCGGAGTGCCCTGCCTGTTTGTCGTGGCCAGCCTATCTGTCAAGAGATGCCATGGATCGTGAGAGCAAGAAGAGCAAGAGAGAGAGAGATTTATTGAGCGCACACGCTGCCCTGGCAACGGCAGGGGGAGCGACAGGAGCGCGTGGCCTAGCGTAAAAGGGGTCCGGAATTAAGCGCTGTACCCGGCAGCGAAATTAACGAGCTGGCGGGGACGAGGCTCTTTGCTGATCGATCGCGGGTGCGTGAGTGTGTCATGACAGGGTTGCGGTGGGTCGGTCCATGCGAAGGTGCCGGAGCACAGGGAGGACTGACGGGAGGCCTTGGAAGAGGATGGGCGCGTTAAATGGGTTGATGACGGAAAATTACCTGCAAGGAACAATAATAAGTTCAAGAATTTGTTTTTTTATGTGCTTGGAGGTATTTGTTGAGAGGTATTTTTTTAGCGGGCGATGAGATAAAAGGCTAGGTCACAAGAACCCCAAGAGCTCAGAGTTGGGTGGGTTTTAAATTTGAATGGTGCTTTTTTTTTTCTTCAGTTAATGGGGTAAATGTTTCGGTCATAAGGACCCCAAGGGCTCAGAATTGTGGAGTTCGGTTGTTGTATCTCCATGTATTCAGGAGGGGGTGCTTCGGATCCTACTCCCCTCCCCCCCTCTAAAGCCTTAAAACCCTGAAATTAAAAAATATTAAACCTGTTCAACTATTCACAGGTGTGGTTCAAAGATTAAGGGTAAACGTGTTGGTTAAACAGAAATTGAGTTGGGTTTTTTTTACCTCTGAGCGTCATCTTTTTCCACACAATGGGCTAAATGGTCAGGTCACAAGGACCCCGATGGCTCAGAGAAGGTTGAGGGAAAGTGTCCCACCGAATAGCTGTTAAGAGACAGAAGGAAACCTTCCGTCAAGACCGTGAGCATGTTGTTTAACGTGCATAGGGTATGGCTCTTTTCTTCACACGGGACCAAGGCTTAACCTCCCTTCCGCGAACGGCAGCCTTGACAAGCTCGTCGGTCTCCTCTAGTGATTGAGGACGAGGTGGATAGTTTTGACGAAGCAATCTCAACGCTGGCCCAAGTGGGACTCGGACCTGGAAACTGTAGATGACGACCCCCCCCCCCCCCCTGCTCCCTAACCCAAAATTCAGTAAAATGATAGCAAGATGTTGTTGTAGTGATAGTAAGATGATAGTAAGATGTTTTACCTCTGAGCAGCACTTTTTTGTACACAATAGACTAAATTGCCAGGTCACATGGACCCCGAAGGCTCAGAGAAGGTTGAGGGAGGGGACCCACTGGAACAGCTGTTGGGAGACAGATGGTAGTCTCCCGTCAAAGCCATCCAGTGTGTTCTTTAACGTTGGGTTGTTTTACCTCTGAGTGACACTTTTTTGCACACCATGAGCTAAATGGCCAGGTCACATGGACCCCGAAGGCTCAGAAAGGTTGGGGAAGGGGACCCACTGGAACAGCTGTTGGGAGACAGATGGTAGCCTCCCGTCAAGGCCATCCAGCGTGTTCTTTAACGTTGGGTTGTTTTACCTCTGAGTGACACCTTTTTGCACACTATGGGCTAAATGGCCAGGTCACATGGACCCCGAAGGCTCAGAGAAGGTTGGGGGAGGGGACCCACTGGAACAGCTGTTGGGAGACAGATGGTAGCCTCCCGTCAAGGCCATCCAGCGTGTTCTTTAACGTTGGGTTGTTTTACCTCTGAGCGGCACTTTTTTGCACACCATGGGCTAAATGGCCAGGTCACATGGACCCCGAAGGCTCAGAGAAAGTTGGGGGAGGGGACCCACTGGAACAGCTGTTGGGAGACAGATGGTAGCCTCCCGTCAAGGCCATCCAGCGTGTTCTTTAACGTGCACAGGGTATGGCTCTCCCGCACACGGGCCACGGCTTAACGTCCCATCCGACGGACGGCGGCCTTTCCAAGCCCATCGGTATCCCCTACTGACCGTGGGCAGGGCGGGGAATTTTGCGGAGATAAATCTCAACGCTGACCCTGCTGGGACTCGAACCTGGGAACTACAGATTACGAGCCTGGCGCGCTACAGACTGAGCTCCCCCCCGCCCCCCCACTCAGAGGTAAAACAACCCATGTTCCAGTATAGTTTAACTTACAACTAAAAATTTCTGTTAAGAAAAGTCTCGAAACCCAATACGGGCCTTTATGTGTATCGCCTAGGACACTGTTCTAGCCTAGATCGGCCATTGCTGAGAACAATTCTTAGAAATAAAAAAAATCTTGTATACGTGGTTGTTCCGATCCCGAAAAAAATTACCATCCACCTGGCCATTTCTTTCACCTCGCGCCAAAGTTTCGATTTAGCAGGTGGCGGTAGAGAAATACACCAGTTAAAGCCAAATATTTCGCAGCTAGAGCACGTGTTACTAAGATCTGAGCTACGTGCCAGCCACTGTCACTACAAATGTAAAGAAATATCAGCTGCCGACAGACCCAACCCAACAGCTCGCTGACATTTTTGATTAATGATCGCCGCAACCAACTCCAGCGATACGAACCTCTCTGAATTATGGGATACGTCACTGGCCGGAGCCACATAAGCTTTTATGGAATTGTAAACACGAAATTTCTTCGTGACGTGGGTATTAAGGAAGCAGTCAGTATAAATCCAGTTACAGCTATCCTAAGACGCAGCCTCTTTCTATTTGTTAGTGGAGAATCTCCACGAAAGAATGCTTTATATATAGGCAGGACGTCTACGCCGAAATCACGAAGTGTTAGTATTTCACTGATGAATAATAATCTGCATCGGAGACGTTTTCTGTTATTTGAGTGGGTTCCGTGGCACCTTTTGTTTATTATATTATTTATATTTCTTTTTTAAAAATAATGATATTCAGTTTAAAAAAAATTGTATGCAATTTGTTAAGCATGATATTGAATTCAATTGTTTAACTTTCTGGGTGGTACATTTTTGCCTACAATGGGAAAAATTTCTAGGTCATAAAGACCCGAAGAAGAATAATTTTTATTTCAGATAATGTTTTACAGTATACAAAAACTTTTGAGGTCTCACAAGAGCAGGCTCGTTCGTGAGATCTCAATATAGAAACAATTTCAATTGAAAACATCAGTCGTCACATTGAATAATACACAAAAAAAAAAACGAAAACAACTCAAAACAAAAAATTTCTAGTAATCCAGAAGTGTGAAAGTCAGAAAGTCAGAAACATCCAATATCCATCTTACATATAAACAGTTGTAGTAGATTAATGCAAAAAAGTTTCCACATCATCCAGTTTCAAAATGTAGTTCTAGAAAACTTTAGAAAACAAACGATAATTCGTGATATTTTTCATGCTGACTGGGAGAGAAGAAATGAATTTCGGTGCTAAATACAAATAATAGTGCCTAAAAATTTCCTTATGTAATGCAGGAATTTCATAATTTATGTTTTTATCTCGTCGTAATTGGCAATTATTCGTGTCAGTTTTAATGCTATCATTTCTAAAGTAAAAGTATTTAATTATTTCGAAAAAATAATCATAGCGTAAAGACAAAATTCCTGCTTCTCGAAACAAAGGTAATGAAGGTTGCGTTTTTGGGCTTTTAGTTAATAAGCGAATAAATCTCTTTTGCAGCACTAAAAGTTGTTTAAAATTATTGAAATACATGCCTCCCCAAGATTTTATACCATGTGTTAATTGAGAATGGATTAATGCATAATATAGTGTACACATAAATTTAAATGAAACTAAATGTCTTACAAGATATAAGCGGGCCAGGTTACGGATGACCTTTCTTTTAAGCCATGTTACATGCACTTTCCAAGTTAGGCCTGCATCAATCCAAATACCTAAATATTTCACTGACGGCACAAAAGGAATTTGAGGACAATTACAGTGACTTTTCGATGAACATTTGTATCATGATATTTCAATTTATTGCGGTGCAAAATATCTGTAACAGAACTATTTTTCTTTAAATAGAAATAAACTGCATTTGTTTTTTTCAGATTAATTGTTAAAAAATTACTCGTGGTCCAGTTTCTAATTAATTCTAGATCACTATTTGCTTGTTTAAAAATAATCGAAGAATCAGAATCAGTATATGTCAGGCAAGTGTCGTCAGCAAAAAATAGTTAATTTACCTGTTAGGTTAATGGAATCTAGATCATTAATGTAAATAGTAAATAATAAGGGACCCAGAACAGATCCCTGGGGCACTCCGTATTCAACTTTAGTCCAAGCACTGTATGTATCTTTTATTTTTACTCTTTGCCCTGTTAGCTAAATAACTGCGAAACCAATTTAATGCCACTCCTCTAACTCCAGCAGCTTGTAATTTTTGCATTATTTTTTGATGATTTACCGTATCGAATGCTTTTTTAATGTCCAGAAAGATTGTTAATGCATGATCACTGTTATTCATAGCTGTGTAAATCGTATTTGTTACCTGCAATAATGCATCATTCGTACCCATTTTTTCTCTAAACCCAAACTGATTGCTACTGAGAAAACATTTTTTTTCCAGATATTCATATAATTTATTTTTCACTGTTTTTTCAAAAATTTTAGATATTACTGAGAGTAATGCAATAGGTCTATAATACCCTAATTCCTTTGGTTCCTGAGGGCGTAAATGTGAATCTACTCGAGGGCGGTTAAATATAAATTTACCGGAGGGCGGCAAAAACTAAATTTACTAGAGGGCGGCAAAAATTAAATTTACTCGAGGGCGGTTAAATGCGAATTTACTCGAGGGCGACTAAAAGTTAATTTTATTTGAGGGTGGTAAAATGAAATTTACTAGAGGGCGGCAAAAATTAAATTTACTGGAGGGCGGTAAAATTAAGTTTACTCGAGGGCAGCAAAATATTTAATTTACTTGAGGGCGGCAAAAAGTAAATTAACTTGAGGGCGGCAAAATGTATTGGCCTGCCCTGGGACTGTTAAAGCTGTAATTCAGGGAAATATAAGTTCAAATATAAGTTCGTAATTCAGGGAAATATAGGTTCAAATATAAGTTCGTAAGTCAGGAAAATATAAGTTCAAATATAAGTTCGTAATTCAGGAAAATATAAGTTCAAATATAAGTTGGTAATTCAGGGAAATATAAGTTCAAATATAAGTTCGTAATTCAGGGAAATATAAGTTCAAATATAAGTTCGTAATTCAGGGAAATATAAGTTCAAATATAAGTTCGTAATTCAGGGAAATATAAGTTCAAATCTAAGTTCGTAATTCAGTGAAATATAAGTTCAAATCTAAGTTCGTAATTCAGGGAAATATAAGTTCAAATATAAGTTCGTAACTCAGGGAAATATAAGTTCAAATATAAGTTCGTAACTCAGGGAAATATAAGTTGGTAATTTAGGGAAATATAAGTTCAAATATAAGTTCGTAATTCAAGGAAATATAAGTTCCTATATAAGTTCGTAATTCAGGGAAATATAAGTTCAAATATAAGTTTGTAATTCAGGGAAATATAGTTCAAATATAAGTTCGTAATTCAGGGAAACATAAGTTCAAATATAAGTTCGTAATTCAGGAAAATATAAGTTCAAATATAAGTTCGTAATTCAGGAAAATATAAGTTCAAATATAAGTTGGTAATTCAGGGAAATATAAGTTCAAATATAAGTTCGCAATTCAGGGAAATATAAGTTCAAATATAAGTTCGTAATTCAGGGAAATATGTTTCAATCTAAGTTCGTAATTCAGGGAAATATAAGTTCAAATCTAAGTTCGTAATTCAGTGAAATATAAGTTCAAATCTAAGTTCGTAATTCAGGGAAATATAAGTCTAAATATGCTGAAAAATAAATGCTGCGAAATAGAACTTTACTGTAGCGACCAGCGCCAATCTCGATAGAATTAAATCACTCTAATATTCAGAATGATTTTACAGCGAGACGCCAATCGCAAAACCGTACCCGTAACATCTACTATAAACCGGTGGACGAGGAAACTGTTGCGCATGTCCCATTTAGTCTAGAGCAGCATTCCACGGCTTTAATGCGGTTCATGATAGAGGATGTATATGAGCGAATAATGTTGTGAAATGGTAATAACGTATACTGAGTGTTGAATACAATGTGAAGACAACAGCATGACTTGTTCGTGGAAAGGTATCCTGAAACTACGTCATCCAGAGCATACGACGGTCTTACGTACTGAGGAACGGACACCTTGACCAATCACCATCGTCCTGGTAGACCAACGGACTCGGCTATGACAGTTAAAGCGTGCGGTGTGCTTGTCTACTTTTCTGTTGGCCCCCATACGAGCATACTTGCATTCCAACGGCCCCGCGACATTAGTCGACAATGTCTGTTCAACATCCTACAACAGAGAGCATAACCTTCCATCCCATCATGTAGTTCTGTTGCAAGGTGGCTGCGAAACTGTCCAATTCTCGTAGTGTAATTTTAAGTGAATTAACTGAGTGAGAATCCAGCATTCACACAACAGATATTGTGCATCGCCTAAGCCAAATTTTCCAAAGAGAGTATTGTAAACTGGTGTAACAAACACTACCTGGTCAAATTATTAGGAACACCTTTACCTAATATTTCGTCATGTATATCATGGTAGAGTTCCCTTTTTTCGAATTTTCCAATTCTCTGCTATTTACCTAAGGGACGTTGGTTCGAACCCCGGGTAAGGCATGGATGTTATGTTGTTTTTCTGCTGGGGTCTCCCGCCATCTTAACAGACCTTCTTCTACGGCGTATAAAACCTCCTGTCAGACTCTGTAGCAAGCAACTGCTTGAGGGGATATTTTTTTCATTTACAACTCTCTGCTCATAGTTTTCGGGCGAGGGTGGCTCAGTCGGTAGCGCGCCAGTCTCATAATCTGTAGTTCCCAGGTTCGAGTCCCAGCTGGGTCAACACCTTGCCCACAGTCAGGCAAATTCTTTGCCCTGCCTACGGCCAGTTAGGTCATCAATGGGCTTGGAAAGGCCGCCGTCCATCGGATGGGACATTAAGCCGTGTGCCGTATGCGGGAGAGAACCATCCCTGTGCACGTTAAAGAACACACTGGATGGCCTTGACGGGAGGCTACCATCTGTGTCCCAACAGCTGTTCCAGTGGGTCCCCTCCCCCAACCTTCTCTGAGCCTTCGGGGTCCATGTGACCTGGCCATTTAGCCCATGGTGTGAAAAAAAGTGCCACTCATAGGTGAAACAACCCAACGTTAAAAAACACGCTGGGTGGCCTTGACGAGAGGCTATCATCTGTCACCCAACAGCTGTTCCAGTGGGTCCCCTCCCCCAACCTTCTCTGAGCCTTCGGGGTCCATGTGACCTGGCCATTTAGCCCATGGTGTGCAAAAAAGTGCCGCTCAGAGGTAAAACAACTCAATGTTAAAGAACACGCTGGATGGCCTTCTGTCTCCCAACAGCTGTTTCAGTGGGTCCCCTCCCCCAACCTTCTCTGAGCCTTCGGGGTCCATGCGACCTGACCATTTAGCCCATGGTGTGCAAAAAAGTGCCGCTCAGTGGTAAAACAACCCAACGTTAAAGAACACGCTGGATGGCCTTGATGGGAGGCTACCATCTGTCTCCCAACAGATGTTCCAGTGGGTCCCCTCCCCCAACCTTCTCTGAGCCTTCGGGGTCCATGTGACCTGGCCATTTAGCCCATGGTGTGCAAAAAAGTGCCGCTCAGAGGAAAAACAACCCAAATGCTCATAGTTTTTTCTTTAAATACGTTTCGAATTACAGCTATCGTCATCTCTTAGCTGATGAACTGTAGTTGCACTTTTTTGCCGTACAGTTTTTACCAACAAACGCCTGTCTGTCAACGCTTTTCCTCCTGCATTTGCCACGATTGATCTTCATACACTTGGGACATTGTGCTTCGATATTTTCAACTGAGCACCATCACCTCCATTACGGATGCTCCTGTACATCGCGCTCCAACGATGAGCCCTTCAAGCAGCCATGAACTGCAGAGGTCCAACTAGACTGGGTAATGCAGTCCTCCAAACATGTCTATCTTGAGTTTCAGTTATTCCATTTAGTCCACTGCAAGCCAATTCTACCAAGGAACTGCGTGACATTATATGCTCATAGCTTCATACCTATTCTCCCATTTCTGAGGCCTTCAGGCACACTGTTCAAATCTCTATTTACTGTAATCTGTAGTTGCACATGCCAGCAACATGGCCAAACCAGCACAGTGTCTCCCACTACATAGGATGCTACTCAATCAGGGCCAATTGGGTAGCATCCTATATATATATACATCGAGAGAGAGATGGATTTACATCTCTCACACCTGTAGGCACTTGAAGTGGTAGTGCGCATTTATGTGCAGTAGTTTCATTTTCGGATGTTTGCCTGTGCTCTTTAAAGAACCCGTACTTAATGACAAGACCCATTGGTTCCGCCTGAAGCACTACCAGTATTGGAATGTCACTTTGACCACTATCTAAAGGTCGGAGACATACAGTACCATATAGCCCACGACAGTTGCCCACGACAGTTGGGTTGGGTTGTTTTACCTCTGAGCGGCACTTTTTTGCACACCATGGGCTAAATGGCCAGGTCACATGGACCCCGAAGGTTCAGAGAAGGTTGGGGGAGGAGACCCACTGGAATAGCTGTTGGGAGACAGATGGTAGCCTCCCGTCAAGGTCATCCAGCGTGTTCTTTAAGGTTGGGTTGTTTTACCTCTGAGCGGCACTTTTTTGCACACCATGGGCTAAATGGCCAGGTCACATGGACCCCGAAGGCTCAGAGAAGGTTGGGGGAGGGGACCCACTGGAACAGCTGTTGGGAGACAGATGGTAGCCTTCCGTCAAGGCCATCCAGCGTGTTCTTTAACGTGCACAGGGTACGGTTCTCCCGCACACGGGGCCACGGCTTAGCGTCCCATCCGATGGACGGCGGCCTTTCCAAGCCCATCGGTGTCCCCTACTGACCGTGGGTAGGGCGGGGAATTTTGCGGAGATAAATCTCAACGCTGACCCAGCTGGAACTCGAACCTGGGAACTACAGATTACGAGCCTGGTGCGCTATCGACTGAGCCACCCCCGCCCCTCCCACGACAGTCTAGGATGAACAGTACTATAGGAGTAAAGTTCAACCCACGGCATAACCCGCTGCAAAACCTGGATTTTAATCCATGTCCCGGACCGCCACAAACAAGGATATAAAGATCCAAGTTGCCTCGGCTCTTAGTCCGGCCCTCCCGTCTGGCCTGTCTGACATTGAACACCACTAGTCAGCATACCTTGAACTTCATTAAGGCCCTCATGCCCCCTCACCTCGACAAGGTGGTTCCGTATCGAGGGAGAAGAACCCGTACAATGGCCTCGAGGCTCCTTCCATTTGTTTCCTAACAGTTTTGGAGTGGGGCCCCTACACCAATCCTCTTCGTGTCCAGGTGACTTGGCATTAAACCCATTGTGTGCAAAAATGTGCAGCTACGAAGTATAACAACCCAATCCTACGATTGGCGTTGAGGAATTTTAAATCTGTACTTGGGGAGGAGTCACATGGAATTCGATATTGGTATTAGGAAATCCATCCGAGGGAAGGCAAAGAATTGCATTTATGACACGGGATGGAATCTGACAATAGGGAGAAAAAGTTATGTGTATGTGGGGGGGGGGGGGAGAACGGAAGGTTTAATAACTGGAAACGAATGCGAAACGATATTTCTCAATTCAATGCTATTGTTTAAAGCACCACTTGAACAGGAGGAAAAAATACCAGATCCACTAGAACAGACAGAGCAACTCGCCGCTCATTAGAAAAGAATTTGCGGTTCAGAGATCCAGAGTGATACGACCCTCAGACCCACAGGTTACTGTAGATCCAGGCCTGATACAACCCTCAGATCTACAGGTTACTGTATATCGAGGCCTGATACGACCTCAGATTTAGAGGTTACTGTAGATTCAGGCCTGATATGACCTCAAACTCAGAGGTTACTGATGTCCAGGCCTCATACGACCTCAGATTCAAAGGTTACTATAGATCTATGCCTGAACGACCTCAGACTCAGAGGTTACTGAAGATCCAAGTCTGATACGACCTAAGACCCACAGGTAACTGTAGATCCAGGCCTGATATGACCTCAAACTCAGAGGTTACTGATATCCAGGCCTCATACGACCTCAGATTCGAAGGTTACTATAGACTATGCCTGATACGACCTCAGACTCAGAGGTTACTGTAGATCCAAGTCTGATATGACCTAAGACCCACAGGTTACTATAGATCCAGGCCTGATATGACTCAAACTCAGAGGTTACTGATATCCAGGCATGGTACGACCTCAGATTCAAAGGTTACTGCAGATCCAGGCATGATACGACCTCAGACTCAGAGTTTACTACAGATCCAGGTCTGATACGACCCTCAGACCCACAGGTTACTGTAGATCCAGCCTGATACGACCATCAGACCCACAGGTTACTGTAGATCCAGCCTGATACGACCATCAGACCCACAGGTTACTGTAGAACCAGGCCTGATATGACCTCAAACTCAGAGGTTACTGTAGATCCAGGCCTGATGCAACCCTTACATCCACAGTTACTGTAGATCCAGGCCTGATACGACACCAGACTCAGAGGTTACTGTAGATCCAGGCCTGATACGATCTCAGGCCCACAAGTTGTTGTAGATCCAGGCCTGATACGACCTCAGACCCACAGGTTGCTGTAGATCCAGGCCTGATACGACTTAAGACCCACAGGTTACTGTAGATCCAGGCCTGATATGACCTCAAACTCAGAGGTTACTGTAGATCCAGTCCTGATACAACCCGTACACCCACAGTTACTGTAGATCCAGGCCTGATACGACATCAGACTCAGAGGTTACTGTAGATCCAGGCCTGATACGACCTCAGACCCACAAGGTGAGTGTAGATCCAGGCCTGATACGACCTAAGACCCACAGGTTACTGTAGATCCAGGCCTGATACGACCCTCAGACCCACAGGTTACTGTAGATGCAGGCCAGATATGACCCTCAGATCTACAGGTTACTGTAGATCCAGGCCTGATACAACCTGAGACTCAAAGGTTACTATAGATCTAGGCCTGATACGACCTCAGACTCAGAGTTTATTACAGATCCAGGTCTGATACGACCCACAGACCCACAGGTTACTGTAGATCCAGCCTGATACGACCATCAGACCCACAGGTTACTGTAGAACCAGGCCTGATATGACCTCAAACTCAGAGGTTACTGTAGATCCAGGCCTGATGCAATCCTTACATCCACAGTTACTGTAGATCCAGGCCTGATACGACACCAGACTCAGAGGTTACTGTAGATCCAGGCCTGATACGATCTCAGGCCCACAAGTTGTTGTAGATCCAGGCCTGATACGACCTCAGACCCACATGTTGCTGTAGATCCAGGCCTGATAAGACCTAAGACCCACAGGTTACTGTAGATCCAGGCCTGATATGACCTCAAACTCAGAGGTTACTGTAGATCCAGTCCTGATACAACCCTTACACCCACAGTTACTGTAGATCCAGGCCTGATACGACACCAGACTCAGAGGTTACTGTAGATCCAGGCCTGATACGACCTCAGACCCACAAGGTGTTGTAGATCCAGGCCTGATACGACCTAAGACCCACAGGTTGCTGTAGATCCAGGCCTGATACGACCTAAGACCCACAGCTTACTGTAGATTCAGGCCTGATACCACCTAAGACTCAGAGGTTACTGTAGATCCAGGCCTGGTACGACCCCAGACTCAGAGGTTAGTGTAGATCCAGGCCTGATACGACCCCAGAGTTAGAGGTTACTATAGATCCAGGCCTGATACGACCTCAGACTTACAGCTTACTGTAGATCCAGGCCTGATACGACCCCAGACTTAGAGGTTACTATAGATCCAGGCCTGATACGACCCCAGACCCACAGCTTACTGTAGATCAGGCCTGGGCCTGATACGACCCCAGACTTAGAGGTTACTATAGATCCAGGCCTGATACGACCTCAGACTCTCAAATCACAGCGACATTTGCGACAGATCCCACCACATCCAGAATAATAAAATTTGTCCTGGCTTTTTTTCATTATCTTTCAAGTGAAACACGATTTTTCACCTAGTCTTGCTCTACGAGACAGTCCAATCGGTAAAAGAAACAGCAGCTGAAAAACCAGCGACATTCGCCGTCGCAGTTGCGAGAAGCTTTCGATTCCGACGCCGCGCGGGCACACTATCCCCGACGTTCCTTAATGGTAGGTCGTGGTCGACTTTCCGGCTCGCCAGCCCCGCGTGCGCGCGTGCCCGTCAGGTGATCTCCACACCTCCGTCAGCATCATCAATCACACGGCTGCCGACATCAGGTCGCCCGCCAGCTGGCGTGTACTGCATCTAATAGCAGAATGCGAGAAGAGCTGCTCTCTTTCCCAAGCGTGGGTTAGTACGACGTTTTTTTTTTTGCAGCCACCCCCCACCCGTAAGCTTCGTTGTTGCTCTCTAAGAGAGGTTTCTGTTCTCTGTCGTCAAAGCGAATCAAAACTGGAACTCTGTTCGGCATTTGGGTTGTTGTTGGGTTGTTTTACCTCTGAGCGGCACTTTTTTTGCACACCATGGGCTAAATGGCCAGGTCACATGGACCCCGAAGGCTCAGAGAAGGTTGGGTGAGGGGACCCACTGGAACAGCTGTTGGGAGAAAGATGGTAGCCTCCCGTCAAGGCCATCCAGTGTGTTCTTTAACGTGCACAGGGTATGTCTTCCCCGCACACGGGGCCACGGCCTAACGTCCCATCCGACGGACGGCGGCCTTTCCAAGCCCATCGGTGTCCCCTACTGACCGTGGGCAGGGCGGGGAATTTAGCGGAGATAAATCTCAACGCTGACGCAGCTGGGACTCGAACCTGGGAACTACAGATTACGAGGCTGGCGCGCTACCGACTGAGCCACCCCCGCCCCCGGCATTTGGGCACAGATTCGTTCATGCAATGCTAGTGAATACTCAGTTGACCCAAACCTTGGATTTATTTATGTAAAACGAGCGTAGCTAATTTTGAATATTTTGGAAATGCTATAATTTATTTTTAACAATTTGTTTACTGAAAGTAGTCAGTAAAGCATCTGAGCGGTACTTTTGTGTGCACAATAGACTAAATGGCCAGGTCACAAAGGCCCCAAGGTTTCAGAGAAGGTTAGGGATCCATCAGGGCCAGGTCACAAAGGTCCTAAGGTTTCAGAGAAGGTTAGGGATCCACCAGGGCCAGGTCACAAAGGCCCCAAGGTTTCAGAGAAGGTTAGAGATCCACCAGGGACAGGTCACAAAGGGGCCAAGGTTTCAGAGAAGGTTAAGGATCCACCAGGGCCAGGTCACAAAGGCCCCAAGTTTTCAGAGAAGGTTAGGGATCCACCAGGGACTGGTCACATAGGCCCCAATGTTTCAGAGAAGGTTAAAGATCCACCAGGGCCAGGCCCCAAGGTTTCAGAGAAGGTTAGAGATCCACCAGGGCCAGGCCCAAAAGTTTCAGAGAAGGTTTGGGATCCACCAGGGCCAGGTCACAAAGGTCCCAAGGTTTCAGAGAAGGTTAAGGATCCACCAGGGCCAGGTCACAAAGGCCCCAAGGTTTCAGAGAAGGTTAGGGATCCACCAGGGTCAGGTCACAAAGGCCCCAAGGTTTCAGAGAAGGTTAGAGATCCACCAGGGCCAGGTCACAAAGGCCCCAAGGTTTCAGAGAAGGTTAGGGATTCACCAGGACCAGGTCACAAAGGCCCCAAGGTTTCAGAGAAGGTTAAGTATCTACCAGGGCCAGGTCACAAAAGCCCCAAGGTTTCAGAGAAGGTTAGGAATCCACCAGGGCCAGGTCACAAAGGTCCAAAGGTTTCAGAGAAGGTTAGGGATCCACCAGGGCCAGGTCACAAAGGTCCCAAGGTTTCAGAGAAGGTTAGAGATCCACCAAGGCCAGGTTACAAAGGTTCCAAAGTTTCAGAGAAGGTTAGAGATCCACCAGCGCCAAGTTACAAAGGTCCCAAGGTTTCAGAGAAGGTTAGGGATCCACCAGGGCCAGGTTACAAAGGCCCCAAGGTTTTAGAGAAGGTTAGGGATCCACCAGGGCCAGGCCACATTTGGCCCCAAGGTTTGAGAACAGCATACACTGGAGAGCTATTGGGGAAAAGCTAGAATCTTCCCATCAAAGCATTCTAGCACTTCTTTAACGTGAACAGCATATGGCTCTCTCTATCCAGGAATCGATGATACTCGAACCCAGGAACTCCGTCACAAATTTAGAATGCTGCTAAACGCATCACTTCACAATCTTAGTGGAACTGAATTTCCCCCTGATTGGCTAAGCAGATGACAATGGCAGATAGGATAGGCTCATTTCTGGTCAAATGGGCATAACCCACCCCCCCCTCCCCGGCTCTATAAAAATTCGAAGGGGAAGAGGAGGGGTAGCAAGAAAAAATGTGAAGGGGGGAGGTCCAAGTGACTGGATATTCATTGTAGTATAACATTCCCCCCTCTGTTTTAGAGATCTTTAAACAATTTCTTGAAGAATGCGTGAAATGTCATTAAATTTTAAATCTTTTTGCCTCTATTACTCTTACTAGCATTTTGAAAGGGGGGGGGGGAGCATAGCCCCCTTGGTACCTTCCCTAGATCCGGCTCTGGGCATTTGCGTAAAAAAGTTTTTAGCAGCAAGTTGGCTCATCAATACTAGCTAACATCATCATTAAAACCATAACTTCAGCGATTCCCAATAGAAACAGTTTTACAAATTTCCAAAAGCCACATTGGTCCTCCCCATATTGCCAATCTGGTCCTCCTCACAGCCACATTGATCCTTCCACATAGCCAATCTTGTCTTCCCTACACAGCCACCTTGGTCCTTCCATACAACCACCTTTACACAGCCAACTTGGTCCTTCCATACAACCACAAGGTGGTTGTATGGAATCATACACAGCCAAGGTCCTTTGCACAGCCAACTTGGTTCTTCCATTCAACCGCCTTGTTCCTTCGCGCAGTCATCCTGGTCCTCCCATACAACTACTTGGGTTGGGTTGTTTTACCTCTGAGCGGCACTTTTTTGCACACCATGGGCTAAATGGCCAGGTCACATGGACCCCGAAGGCTCAGAGAAGGTTGGAGGAGGGGACCCACTGGAACAAGCTGTTTGGAGACAGAGGGTCCAGCGTGTTTGGAGTCAAGGCCATCCAGCGTGTTCTTTAACGTGCACAGGGTACGGCTCTCCCGCACACGGGGCCACGGCTTAACATCTCATCCGACGGACGGCGGCCTTTCCAAGCCCATCGGTGTCCCCTACTGACCGTGGGCAGGGCGGGGAATTTTGCGGAGATAAATCTCAACGCTGACCCAGCTGGGACTCGAACCTGGGAACTACAGATTACGAGCCTGGCGCGCTACCGACTGAGCCCCCCCTCCATACAACTACCTTTTACCTTATGTACAACCACCTTGGTCTTTCCATAGAACCACATTGCCCCCCCCCCCCCACACACACACAGCCACCTTGGTCTCTCTCTCCATAAAACTACATTGGTCCTTCCATACAGTCACATTGGTCCTCCCATAGAACCACCTTGGTCCTTCCACGCAGCAACTTTGGTTCCCCCCCTCCCACCCAAACCACCTTGGCCTTCTAAATCAGCCAACTTGGTCCTTCCAATCGTAATCGGATCTCTTGTTGTCTTGATGTAACCTTAACCGAGATCTTCCAGCAGCAAATCCTGTGATGACTTATTACGTGGCTTAGAACACAAATTAAGTTATTATCCGTTGATAAATGTCATTGGGCGTTGTGGGTGATCAAAACGGCTCAGTGGAACGAGTTTTGAATGGACGGGTTTAGAGCGTTCCCACCTTCGCTGTTCAAATCTCATTTCTTTCCTGCTCACGTTGTTTGAGAGCAATATTTTCTAAACGGTACGATGCGAAAAATTTGAAAAATGGCATGCGAGGCGTAATTTCAAGAACAGCATTCTGCGTTTTTTTGCACAACTGAGATATTGGGTTTAGAAACATTGTCTGCCAAAAACTCTCCCCAGATATTTCAAATGTCAACCAGTAGATTCTTGACCTGAGCAAATGTCACGATTATGATTCAACTACTTCGAGTTTACTCCAGTTTTGCCACGACGAAAGGGCGGGGATGGCTCAGTCGGTAGCGCGCCAGGCTCGTAATCTGTAGTTCCCAGGTTCGAGTCCAGCTGGGTCAGCGTTGAGATTTATCTCCGCAAAACTCCCAACCTTCTCTGAGACTTCGGGGTCCATATGACCTGGCCATTTAGCCCATGGTGTGCAAAAAAGGGCCGCTCAGAGGTAAAACAACCAAACGTTGAAGAACACGCTGGATGGCCTTGACGTGAGGCTACCATCTGTCTCCCAACAGCTGTTCCAATGGGTCCCCTCCCACAACCTTCTATGAGCCTTCGGGGTCCTTGTGATCTGGCCATTTAGCCCATCGTGTGCAAAAAACTGCCACTCAGAGTTAAAACAACCCAACTTTAAAGAACACGCTGGATGGCCTTGACGGGAGGCTACCATCTGTCTCCCAACAGCTGTTCCAGTGGGTCCCCTTTCCCAACCTTCTCTGAGACTTCGGGGTCCATGTGACCTGGCCATTTAGCCCATGGTGTGCAAAAAAGTGCCGCTCAGAGGTGAAACAACCCAACCCAACTGCTAATCTTCAAAGTTGGATGCAAATTTGAAGCTTAGTTGTTAAGTAATGTCCAAAATATCCCTCTGTAATCAACTTCCACGTCCATCACGAAAGACACTTGTTTTTCAACATCCCTCCCCTGATCATAAAAATCCAATATTTACACCTGCAGTTTGTTAAAGAAGGATTCCAGAATTAATAAAGATTGGCAGTTTAAAAAGAATATTGAGATCCCAGTAAAGAATTTTGCTTTGAAGAAGCGACTCTTTTTTTTTACACTGCAATTTGGATTTCTGGAATCTTCTTACTCCTTTCTCAATAAAGTATATTCCACCCAGCATGTTCTTTCTTCCAGAGGAGAGAGAAACAGTCTGGAAACACCAAGAACAAATGGGACAGCGTCTGCGGAAAGGTGAATGTTTTATCAGCACTGCTCCCACTCCTCCCCCCCCCCCCGAAATACTCTCCTCCCTCCATCCTGCTACTCATATGCATTACAGAGTAGTAACGTAAACACTCGCACACAGACCGACACACCCAGAGGCGTGAGGGATGCCAGATCTCAGGAGCTTAACTCTATCGGAGTAGCAGCAGCAGGAGCGTCAGCAGAGGCAGGAGCAGCTCTCTCTTTCTGCAGCTTCCCTGTGAGCCTATCTGGCTGGTTCCTCTCTTTCTGTTTACCCAGGCAAACTTAATTTCTGGCCGGAAGTTTATGTGCGTTAGGGGCGCGCCTGTGCACCGGGCTCTCGCATGCTTCCAAGTGACAGGAAACACCCAGAGGGAAGGGAGAGACTGCGAGAAGGAGGAAGAGGACGAAGAGGGGATCTGCTGAGTCGGCAACGCATGCACGCTCGGATGGATGAATGCACGCATCATGCTCTGCTCGCTACCACCCGCCCAATCTCGCCGTGCCCCGCTAATGCTCCGTTTTGCATATGTAAACGGCATATGCTAATGAACGTATAAATCAAAACGCTATTAGCAGTGGCGAGAGCTGGGGATGTAAGGATGCTGCGTCCAGTAAAGGGGAAAACTGTGGGGGGGAGGGGGAGTGTATGAGAGGATTCAGATATATATATATACGGAGCGATCTCGTTTCCTCTAATTTTTAGACTTCTGTTATCGAGAACAGAGAGAAGAGATGGAGAGACGATGTGGATTTCTTTTGGAAGGAGAAGATCCAATTTCTTTTTTTTCTGATTTTTTTTTTTGCAGATGGAATATTGAATGCCGGATTTGGGGAACACGATAAGCCCTCGATAAGTTCCCAAAAAATATCTGGATTCGCGACAAAAGGATTTTTTTTTGACAAAGTATTTAATTCTCTAGCAAAGCAACGTTACAGACTAAATTTTTTTTTTTTTTCATTTTCGGTGATGTGTTTATTTTACAAATTATAAATATTTTAATTTGTTTTGTGCTCCTTTTCTTAATTTGAAAAATAAATTTCGTATAAAATGATCCGGCAAAGCAGTTGCTTTATCACAGAGGTCTGAGAGAAGCCTGTCAGGATAATACTCCATGGATATGATCTGCTAGGAAGGCATGGATATGATCTGTGAGGAAGGCATGGATGTGTGTGTTGTTTTTCTGCTGAGGCCCTGCCATCCTCACAGACCTTCTACTATGGCATATAAACTGATAGGCTCCTGTCAGACCTCTGTGGCAAGCAGCTGGTTGAGGGGGTATTTATTTTTATTTTATTTACATTGGATCGTGTGAGCACACAAAAACCTGGATCGTGTGGGCCCACTCACAGAAATATTAAGTGTGTGAAGTTACCGTTCACAGCAAACTGGAGCGGTTGCGGTTAATGTTCACAGCACATTGGATCGTGTGAGCTAACAAAAACCTGGATCGTGTGGACCCACTCACAGAAATATTGAGCGTGTGCAGTTACCGTTCACAGCAAACTGGAGCGGTTGCGGTTAATGTTCACAGCACATTGGATCGTGTGAGCTCACAAAAACCTGGATCGTGTGGGCCCACTCACAGAAATATTGAGCGTGTGCAGTTACCGTTCACAGCAAACTGGAGCGGTTGCGGTTAATGTTCACAGCACATTGGATCGTGTGAGCTCACAAAAACCTGGATCGTGTGGGCACACTCACAGAAATATTGAGCGTGTGCAGTAACTGCACACGCTCCAGTTTGCTGTGAACGGTAACTGGAGCGTGTACCGTTTCTGTACACGTTCCTGAGGTCCTGCTATCCTCTCAGACCTACTATGGCATATAAACTGACAGGCTTCTGTCAGACCTCTGTGGCAAGCAGCTGCTTGAGGGGTATTTTTTTTTAGGAAGGAGAGACAGTCAATACAGGAAAGAAAACAGACATGCTTTATACGAACCCTGCTTTTATTTAGAGCGATTAAAAGTTGCAATAAAACCGGAAATTCTTTCCCAAAATAAATTCGAAATGCCCAGGGGTTGAGTATTGCTTTTTTTTTTTTTTCAGGGGAACAGCTGTAGGATACGTGTTTAAAATTTTTTTTTTTGCAAGATTTTCAATATTTATTCTGTTGACGTGCCGTCCCGTGGCCGAGTGGTTAGCACGCTTGGCTACTGATCTAAGGGATTTCGGTTCGAGCCCCGGGTTAAGGCATAGTTGTATGTGTCGTTTTTCTGCTGAGGTCCTGCCATCCTCTCAGACCTTCTACTGTGGCATATAAACTGACAGGCTCCTGTCAGACCTCTGTGGCAAGCAGCTGCTTGAGGGGGTATTTATTTTTGTAGCCGTCCCATGGCCGAGTGGTTAGCGCGCTTGGCTACTGATCTAAGGGACCTGGGTTCGAGTCCCGGGTAAGGCATGGATGTATGAGTCGTTTTTCTGCTGAGGTCCTGCCATCCTCACAGATCTTCTACTGTGGCATATAAATCTGACAGGCTTCTGTCAGACCTCTGTGGCAAGCAGCTGCTTGAGGAGGTATTTATAAATTATTCTGTTGATAGTTCGTACTTACTGCTTAAAACAATCTCTCCTCCGTAATCTGTAGTTCCCAGGTTCGAGTCCCAGCTGGGTCAGCGTTTAGATTTATCTCCGCAAAATTCCCCGCCCTGCCCACGGTCAGTAGGGAACACCGATGGGCTTGGAAAGGCCGCCGTCCGTCGGATGGGACGTTAAGCCGTGGCCCCGTGTGCGGGAGAGCCATACCCTGTGCACGTTAAAGAACACGCTGGATGGCCTTGACGGGAGGCTACCATCTGTCTCCCAACAGCTGTTCCAGTGGGTCCCCTCCCCCAACCTTCTCTGAGCCTTCGGGGTCCATGTGACCTGGCCATTTAGCCCATGGTGTGCAAAAAAGTGCCGCTCAGAGGTAAAACAATCCAATCCAATCTGTCAGTTTATATGCCAAAGTAGAAGATCTGTGAGGTTGGCAGGACCTCAGCAGAAAACACCAACATCCATGCCTTATCCGGGGCACCTGCTGTTTTTCAATTTGTGTGTCATCGCGACTTGCAACTGAATGCAATTTCCAGTTGGAGTGAAATTCAGGACGCCTTTCAGACAATTAAAGAAATTTATCCAATTTCGATTCAATTTCTCGAATGTTTTTTTTAAAGAAATATACATTTTGCCAAGCAAGGAAACACCCACAGATACAGCAAAAGAGATCTAGTTAGTACACGAAAAGCATTTTCCTTTTTGAAACTTGCGTCGAAAATTTTACATGACCGTTGAGCCCAGTTTGACAACTAAAATGGCGGCTGTTCAGTTACTAGTTGAGTTCGCATTCAAAACATATTTCTCAAATTTTCGTTTGATATCGTTGATAAAATGCCGTCTTCCATTTTTAATCAGATGTCCCAATATTACAGATACGGTGAAATCTTGTACATTCGCCCAAAAAAATATCCGAACACGAGGGTTGATTACAGAATTCAGAAAAAATATCTGGAACGTGTACAGCAACTGTACACGCTCCAGTTACAGTTCACAGCAAACTGGAGCGTGTGCAGTTACTGCACACGCTCCAGTTTGCGGTGAACGGTAACTGCACACGCTCAATATTTCTGTGAGTGGGCCCACACGATCCAGGTTTTTGTGAGCTCACACGATCCAATGTGCTATGAACATCAACCGCAACCGCTCCAGTTTGCTGTGAACGGTAACTGCACACGCTCCATATTCATTGCATTATATATTCATACGCATTATATATATTAAAAAAAAGTATCCGAACACTATGGTTGATTACAGAATTCAGAAAATATATCTGGAACGTGTACAGCAACTGTGTAGCTGTCCCGTGGCCGAGTGGTTAGCACGCTTGGCAATTGATTCTAAGGGACCTGGGTTCGAGCCCCGGGTAAGTCATGGATGTATGTGTCGTTTTTCTGCTGAGGTCCTGCCACCCTCTCAGACCTTCTACTGTGGCATATAAACTGACAGACTCCTGTCAGACCTCTGTGGCAAGCAGCTGCTTGAGGGGGTATTTATTTATTTATTTATTTTACAGCAACTATACACGCTCCAGTTACCGTTCACAGCAAACTGTAGCATGTGCAGTTCTGTGAATGGTAACTGCACACGCTCAATATTTCCGTGAGTGAGCCCACACGATCTAGTATCAAAATAATATGACCACCTACAGTCGCTCAAAAAAGTATCCGAACATTATGGTTGATTACAGAATTCAGAAAAAATATCTGGCAACGATTTTTTTTTAAATTAGTGATCTGGCAACCTTCGTGTCACGTGACACGAAGGTTGCCAGATCACTAATTTCTAAAAAAAACGTTGCCAGATATTTTTTCTGAATTCAGTAGTCCAACCACAGTGTTCGGATACTTTTTTGAGCGACTGTACGTCTATAATTTATTTCAATAGAGTTGTGAATCAAAAAAATAAATAAATACCCCCTGAAGCAGTTGCTTGCCACAGAGATCTGACAAGAGCTTGTCAGTTTAGCAAGCAAAACATCTTTTTATATGCCAATACTCGTTAGATTTTCTGGGTCGGGGATGGCTCAGTCGGTAGTTCCCAGGTTCGAGTCCCAGCTGGGTCAGCGTTCAGATTTCTCGCCACCCTGTCCACGGTCAGTAGGGGACACCGATGGGCTTGGAAAGACCGCCGTCCGTCGGATGGGACGTTAAGCCGTGGCCCCGTGTACAGGAGAGCCATACCCTGTGCACGTTAAAGAACACGCTGGATGGCCTTGACGGGAGGCTACCATCTGTCTCTCAACAGCTGTTCCAGTGGGTCCCCTCCCCCAACCTTCTCTGAACCTTCGGGGTCTTTGTGACCTGGCCATTTAGCCCACGGTGTGCAAAAAAGTGCCGCTCAGAGGTAAAACAACCCAACGTTAAAGAACACGCTGGATGGCCTTGACGGGGGGCTACCATCTGTCTCTCAACAGCTGTTCCAGTGGATTCCCTCCCCCAACCTTCTCTGAGCGTTCGGGGTCCTTGTGACCTGGCGATTTAGCCCACGGTGTGCAAAAAAGTGCCGCTCAGAGGTAAAACAACCCAACGTTAAAGGACACGCTGGATGGCCTTGACGGGGGGCTATAATCTGTCTCCCAACAGCTGTTCCAGTGGGTCCCCTCCCCCAACCTTCTCTGAGCCTTCGGGGTCCATGTGACCTGGCCATTTAACCCCATGGTGTGCAAAAAAGTGCCGCTCAGAGGTAAAACAACCCAACGTTAAAGAACACGCTGGATGGTCTTGACGGGGGGCTACAATCTGTCTCCCAACAGCTGTTCCAGTGGGTCCCCTCCCCCAACCTTCTCTGAGCCTTCGGGGTCCATGTGACCTGGCCATTTAGCCCATGGTGTGCAAAAAAGTGCCGCTCAGAGGTAAAACAACCCAACGTTAAAGAACACGCTGGATGGCCTTGACGGGGGGCTCCCATATGTCTCCCAACAGCTGTTCCAGTGGATCCCCTCCCCCAACTTTCTTTGAACCTTCGGGGTCCTTGTGACCTGGCCATTTAGACCATGGTTTGCAAAAAGTGCCGCTCAGAGGTAAAACAACCCAACGTTAGATTTTGCCCTGTAAAAATCCATTTTTTCTTATTATTATCCCGTGTCTGAGTGGTTAACATGCTTGACTACTGAGCCAAGGGATCTAGGTTCGAGCCCTGGGTAAGGCATGGCAGTTTGTGTTGTTTTTCTGCTGAGGTCCCGCCATCCTCAAAGATCTTATACAGGCTCCTGTCAGACCTCTGTGGCAAGCAGCTGCTTGAGAGGATATTTATATTTTTTTCAACAGTAATTGGATAAAAGGTACTGCACAGAAGAAATAAATACAAATAGGATAATTACAGTCTCTAAGCCGTCCTATGGCCGAGTGGTTAGCGTGCTTGGCAGCTGATCTAAGGGACCTGGGTTCGAGCCCCGGTGTAAGGCATGGATGTGTGTGTCATTTTTCTGCTGAGGTCCTGCCATCCTCACAGAACTTCTACTATGGCATATAAACTGACAAGCTCCTGTCAGACCTCTGCGGCAAGCAGCTGCTTGAGGGGGTATTTATTTATTTATTTTTATTTATTTATAAACAAGCAGCTGCTTGTTTAACGTACTCATATCAGTTCATTCTGCCCTTTCGTTTGAGAAGGAATTTTTTGAAGAAAGGAATTTTTCAAAAAGGGAGATAAAAACAAATTAGTATTTCAATAAAAAAAAATGTTTCGGTCGAACTGTTCAGCACCTTCCACGTCGGCGGGAGTGGGGGAAAGCACCCCCCCTCATCCGTGTCACTCATGGTTTTATAACGAGAATGGGTTGGGTTGTTTTACCTCTGAGCTGCACTTTTTTGCACACTATGGGCTAAATGGCCAGGTTGCATGGATCCCGAAGGCTCAGAGAAGGTTGGGAGAGGAGACCCACTGGAACAGCTGTTGGGAGACAGATGGTAGCCTTCCGTCAAGGCCACCCAGCGTGTTCTTTAACGTGCACAGGGTATAGCTCTCCCGCACACGGGGCCACGGCTTAACGTCTCATCCGACGGACGGCGGCCTTTCCAAGCCCATCGGTGTCCCCTACTGACCGTGGGCAGGGAATTTTGCGGAGATAAATCTCAACGCTGACCCAGCTGGGACTCGAACCTGGGAATTACAGATTACTAGCCTGGCGCGCTACCGACTGAGCCACCCACGCTCCCAACGAGAATGGACAACGTGCTGTCTTCTAATTTGGACATTTCTGTACTTTAACTTTCGCATTACTCATCAACACTAAACCTTCATAATGAGAATGGTGCCATTTTGTGCCTGATCCCTGTCTCTTAGCACATTTCTCTCTAGAGCAAAGCAATGGCCCAGTGCCTCAAGCAGATTTAATTCCTTTACACATAATAACTCATACGATTGAAACCGTAATCTAATTCCTTGTCATCAACACATTAACGCCGAAATTTTCGAGAATTTCACGCACAGGCCTGGTGAACACGTTACCATAATTTGTTAACATTTCCTTTCAGATAACTGCAGAAACTTTTCACAGAACCCTTCTACTCTCCTCCCTCTCCTTTCCAAACTCCCCTTTACCCCCCCCCCCCCCCCCACCGCAGGAGCAGCGAAACAACACCTTTCAACGACATGATCCATTAACGGAACGATGCTTTAATTGTAATCCCTCGTTCCACGGCGTCTCGCCGTAATTTATCGACGTCCCCTTAAGGCATCTTCAGACGAACCCTTTCCGAAGAACCGGAGAAATATCGCGCGTGTCTTTCATGTAACAATAGCCCCCGCCACGTAGAACAAGCGACAGCTCTCAGCATTCTTCGTGATCTCTTCTTCCTCCAGAAC